>VXAC01005860.1:665771-749178 GCA_013399225.1 Rhipidura dahli | reverse complement strand
AAAAAAAAAAAAAAGAAGTAAAGCTCCAGTGTTAAGTATTCATTATATACACTCTCCTTCTAAATTTCTTTGACCATCACAATATTTCTTTGATGTGCCAGCATTTTTACATTTCAAAGACTAAGATAACAATGTGATTTTAAGAAGTCTGGAGGGGAATAAAAACAGAATACACATCTACAGTGCACAGCAAAGCAACTGCTTTTTCTGAGATGGTTTCAGTCAATTGTCTTGGCATTGTTTTAATTAATTTTGGAAGGTTTTTTGGTTTTGTCTTTTTAAATGGAGCAAAACAGATCATGGAAATCCCTGTTATTAACAGTGAAAGAGCATTGTTCTTGTAAATCAAAAATTGCCTTTTTATTTATTTTTTATTTTAAATCACTGGAATGGTGACACTCTGAAGCAATTCTCTCACTTCACTTTGAATCCTCCACAAGCACAAGGATTAAAAGAGCTCTCGTCACTCAAGGGAGCCTCCTTTTTACTACACAATTCACAAATGGACTTTACACAGCTGGACTGAAGACCCCAAGTGAAGAAAGAAACTGGGAATTGGAAAGATGTGGAAATTAATATTGTTCAAAGAAATACATATTTGGGCACTGTGTAGAAATGCACTTGCATACATGCAGCTTTTGTTGCATATTGTCTGATTTGCTTAAAAATTAGGATCTCTAAGAATAGACATGTCAGTTTTCTGTATTCATATGCAAGTCATTTCTGTGGCTGATTTCCACATAATTGTAGCAAATCATAAAATTAAATTAGAAAAAAATATATGCCAAAATAAGTGGTTTTTCATTTGTTAGCACCTTGCTACCTGCTCGTTCTAATTCTTCATGTTTCCAGCTCTGAAATCTGCTAGAGAAGAAGAAAGTGTACGAAGTTAATGGAAGGCCACATAAAACACATTTATCCAGATCCAGTGAGGCACACGACTCAGCTGATAAGAGAATCTCTCTCTCTAATTTTATACCCACAGACTTAAAGCATTTTACTTTCTCCATAATTAAGAAGTCCACAGAACCAAACTGCAGCAATTCCATGTCTAGAAATTGCAGAACAGGGTCCAACATTTTTAGAATATTTTGAGCCATACATAGATTTACTCCCTCAGATCTTGAGAAATCTGAGCTGAAGACATCTTGCTTTGTCTGCCAGAACTACATCATAACTACTTCTTGTTGAAGCTTGTTCTTTTAAAATGTCTATTTCCATTCCCTTGCAATTTTCAAAAAAAGAAATTTCTTCCAGGTTGTCATATTTCATCTTAACAATTTTCAGTAAAATCTCTCAAATAAAAGAAGGGTTTTTTACAGTATCCTAGGGGCACGGGAGTGGGTGGCAAGATGGAGAACAAAAATTCCCCTCAACTTTTGACCCTTTTCTGATAACCAAAATATTCAAGAATGGTTTTAAGCCCATCTCCTTTCATAGTCTTATCTAATGTAGCTTTCTGAAAACAAACAAACAAAAAAAAATCTCTGGACACTGAACAATACACTTTGCAGAAGGAATATAGTTTTAGGCTCCTCCTTGTAGCTGTCCTCCTCTTCAGAATAAATCAAGTGCTAATCTTCTCTTACTCAAAAAAGCATGCATTGCACATATTTTGAAAAAGGAATGCACAAAACCATTATAGACAAAATCACAGAGACAGTAAAATTACAAAAAGCAGGGACTGAATATTTTTTCTGACTTCTTTGAGAAAAATGTGTAAGCGAGAGGGACAAAAACATCAGAACTTATCACAACCAAAATCTGGTCTTTATTATACACAGTGTTTATTACTTGGGGGAACTTAAAATACACTTAAAACCACTAGAAGTTGTTAGAAGTCTTTTTTTTTTTTTTTAAAGTGTATGAACATATAGAGTCTAAAATAGCTAATGAAGTATGTGTAATTTGTGAATCTTCAGCCTACAAGCCAGCATATGTTAATTGTTGCTTGATTTTAACATATGTTGGACTGAAGGGGTTCTTGCCTTTAATGTCAGAAATATTTTACATTTTGAGGAAGAAATCCAGAAGATAAAGTATTAACAGCATCAGAAAAGTTGATGTATAAAGTACAAATTTAAAATTTTGATCCCTTATTTGAGCTACAATTGTTTACTTGGATAAATTGGACTAGAAGAATGCATGAATTAGCAAAACATAATTTCTAGACTTCTCTCTATATCTAATTTCTAGGTGCATATTCCTCGGCTAGGTAGTTCTACTGCATAGATACCTGCCTGTATATTCAAAAACTTTTAATACAGTAAAACTGTTTCTGTCTTTAGCCTTCAATTCAAGTAAGCACTTTAATAATAGATTAAAAGTACAAAAAGTTAGAGGAAATATGCAAGAGATCAACGAAAGTTTTATCATGACAAAACAAACTTAGAACAAAAACCCTGCAGAGTAAGTTTGTAACTCAAAACAATATGCCAAGAGAATGGCTTTTGTCAACAATGTTGTGTTTCAAATGCAAATGATCCCTCCTTGAAAACAGTTTCATGACAGTTCTCCATAGTAGATTTGTCCCTTTCCACTTTCATTTGTTTTTGTCCATAACCACCATTGTTAAGGACGGGGAGACAATGTAGCACTCCTGTATTTCCAAACTCTGATGAGAGGAAAGAAGAAGAGGAATACAAAATAACAGGGATGTGTCTATTTGTGGGCTGAGTTATGCCCAGTAATGAATTATATCTGATGAAAAGGACATTTTCCTTTTTTTTTTTTCTGAGCATATTGATATATTACCCATTGGGTTAAAAAACCCCAGCTCCTATACTCTGTTAGAGTAGAAATATGGACTCATTTGGTTCAAGCTGAGAGCTTTTTTTATTACTCTTATATGACTTTATATAAAAAGGGTTTGTGACCTGCCACAGCAATTACAAGATGACAGAAGATGAGACAAGACTCCACTCATTAACCTTAATAGGTTTCAAGCCAAAACAAAATAAAAAGTCATCTATTTGTATTTAAAATTGCTTGCTAGTATTGTGATGCAGTAATTTTACTGTCTCTGGCACTTTGCTGCACCTGGTTTACAATTTTATGTTTATTTCACCTTAACCATTTTTGGCTGAAAGGTTTTGTTTAACTATTACTTATGGCATTTTTCTGAATTCCCTGGTGTGGCACTATGCAAACATAAAGTAATACACAGCTGGTTTCTTTGGCAGCAGGTGCTAGAACAACACAGGCATTCCTAGGAATAAGTACTAGGAATAATCCAATAGGAGCTGTTCTGATTTCTTGGTTTGGTCATTATCTTCCCAATTAACAGAGGGCAGCAGAGATTTAATAAGAAATTATGTTTTGAAGCACAAAACTTACAGTTCTTAAAAGCAAAACCAAACCATCCTGGCCCTCCTGAGCAACAAACCACCTTGAAAATTATGGTATAAGGAACAACACATGCCTCATTTCCAACTCCAGAGAAGTATTCCACCTCCAAAGCAGTGGAGAGCTACACATTTGACCCTCTCTTCAATCCATCCCACTCCATACACTCATAATGGCCACGGATCCTGGCACAGAGCTGGCAGGAGATACTGAAGGCTAGAAAATCTTGACCAGATTAAATGAAAATTATGAAGTTAAAACCATAATTTTACTGCTTTTACTGCTTTCTACTGCTTTCCCGACAGATGCCTCTTACAATCTGAGGGCGTTACAGTGTGAACCCCTTTACTGATGATCTTTAAGATGACAGGTTTCTTAAAGAAGGACCAAAACTCTCAAATTTGTACTTCAAATACATAAATTCCTACAGAAAAAAATTTATAAAGTATTGGCATTCTCTACTCCATAGAATATACCAGTAAGATTATTTGGGAAATCTTTGTATGGATACAATGATTCTGTTTGACAGCAAATTCTGTTTTGTTTGAAACCTTTGTCCTTGCCTTGACTAAAGCACCTACAAGATGCTTTGTAGAACAGACAAGAGAAGTGCTGTAATGTAAATAACTCATTTTATGTGCACAATGAACTCATGCATACCAGGTTACTGCAGATGCTGTGGCAGAAGCAGGATTTCTTTGCTACTTGAAATATTTTGGAGTAAACCCTGCTGGTGTTTCTGTCTAGCTGCTTCCTGTGCATCTCCATGTACAGACATTATTCACCTGACTTCACCTATGAGAATGATGGCTCAAAATGGGAATCTCAGTGTTGCTCTAACAGTGATTCAGGAAAATAAATCCCTGGAAAGTGCTATCCCTTCATCAAAGCTATGTGTTGTCCTTAAACCTATTTGAAATGTTGCCATCAAAAGGGACAGTTCATGTGAAAATTTTTAATATCCATAATTCATAATGACATTTACAATTACAACAATAGTAACGAAGCCACATAGGAGAAATGGACATCATAGGGCTCTGTTCTGGAGCTCACAGTAACTGTCTGGTTGGTGAGGTGTTTGCCCTTTTTAGTAAAAGTGTAGCTAATCTTTTTACTCTTAATTGGCAATAAATATCTATATTATCTTTCATCCAGTAAAATACAATAAATACATAAATTCTACTGCCTCCTGCTATGAGCAGGCGATACTTAGGACTTCAAGATGACTTCAAGATTTGGAATTCTCTTCTTCTTGCAATAGCAGGTGATCAATTTGAGGTACAAACACCATTGTGAGGTAGCATTTAATGATCACTGCCTTTTTGATACATGCAAGGATGCATTTCCAAATAGCCAACTGCTGATAGCTGATCTGCACCTGGCAATTGGTTCTGTTAAGAAATGGAAAATAGAACCAAGCTTAAAAGTCTTATCCCATATTTCTGACTCCCAAAAGCTCCTTCCCTATCTCCTCCAACATGCATAAGTGATGACAATGGTGATGATTATAGCCTTAAAACATGATCCCCTTTTAACCTCTCTCTGGCCATATGTGCCTTCTCATTCCATGTATTAACACTGCTAACATGCTCCTTCTGTATTATGGGCTGGAAAAGGCTTCAGGAGACAAAGTTTGAAATGCCTGAAGTTCCCTAATCATATCACTGGCACATTATCCCCAGTCAGCTTGTCAATCATACTGTAAATAAGTTTTTATATGATATTTTCTATATTAAGAAATTTAAATGAGAGAGATTAAATAAATGTTGTGGATTCATCCTTTGGAATCCTGAGCAAGAGCCTGCACTGATCTGTGCTGTCAGTGCTGAAATATGAGTCAGAATAATTGATATATTCTTAGCCTGGTTTTGGGGTTTGTGCAGAACCCACTGACATTTCCTTCTCCTTTTCTGAAAGAAATGGTCTGTTCGATATCAACAGATAAATACCACAAACACTTAAAAAAAATTTGTGCAACATACTGAAATTATACATTTGCTGACGCACACAGAGAATCCCTCTCAGTGGAGTTTAGTTCACAACTTTATAAGTGCTTTTTTCAAATATACCAGACCCTCAAAAATGCAGTTTTATTTTCTTTTCAGGAATTTAAATCTATTCTTCCAACTAAAACAAAAAATAATTTAAATTAATATTTTTCCCATTTTTATTAATTGCTTGGACCTATGCTTGTTCTTTAGCATTGCACTTAGGCACTTGGTAGGTAAATCCATTCTAAATGTTTTCACAGCTGCTCAGGAGGTGTTGATTCTCAGTGTCAACTCATTCACTCAACATAATCACTCCCTTCTACTGAAACAGTTAACGGGAGACTGACAGCTATCATTCCACTGATGGGGTCCAATAGATGGCAGAGGTGACAGTGGCATAATTACCAGGCCTGACATACTCTGTGCACTTTTTCCCACCTTTTTAGGCAGATGAGGCCATACTGTGCAATGTCAACAATCAAAATGGAAATGCAGGCAGTGTGAAGACCCGGGTGAGTAATTACCAGGGGCTGCAGACCTGTGACTACTCCCAGCGTGGCAGGGCTGACAAGGTGCAGATTGTTTTTTATCCCCTAGTGTGAATCTGGCTGTCTTGCTGTTGATAGATCCAGGTGGTGGTATTAATTAATATACCAGCAGGAGTTAGTTCAGCTCTTGACAATGCATTTTCCTTACTAGAGAGAAAAGAGAAGGCAGCAGTCTGTTCCTGGGGAAAAAAAAAAAAAAGTCATTCTTTTTGACTTCTTTCTATAAAGGTTGAAAACTAAAGTACCTGTTGAGAAGTTATCATCAGAGATGGCTTACTGTTTTTCTGTCTTTGGAAGCTGGATGTAAGAAGGGCTTCATTATTTAATGAAATTTCACTCAGAAATTATTCCATTTAGGTTGGTCATATAAGAAATATTCAACTGACTGTTGAGTGTTCAAGTACTGTATGTAGACATTAAGCCTGTCTCGTTCTGTCTAAATTTTTTGGACCTCTGAACTTTACATCACCAGTTCCCACCATTTGACCTGCAAATAAATTCCAGGGGGAAATATTCCAACTGAATGTCAATTAACTGAAACACAGACTCAGATTGTGAGTGTAGTTATCAGTCTGTATGTCACCTAAATGTACAGTCACAGCTGACAATATTCTAATCACCTGTAACTATCAGTGATACTATTACCTAGAACGTTTGATACATTACATTTAAAATTTAAATTTGAATGCATGTCACAATATATGCTCCACTTGGATGACAAACTCTTTTAGCAAAACCATTTCTTGTGGTAAAAATATTCAAATCCTGTTTTCACCAATGACATTTTTTTAGGTGTCTAGTAAATCAAATGTATTTTATGGCATGGGCACATGCAATCCCCCATCCTTAGCTGGGGTAAGTGAAGGGGCAAAAATTTGAGTCCTCAGCTACTTAACACACTTATTTAACTTCCCCTCTGCTCCAACAATTGATTCCTCCTGGGAATACTCAATAACCAGTTTCAGCCAATATGACTCAAGCTGACAGAACTTTTTTTAGGCTATTTTAAATACCTTTCTTTTTTTTTACCTCAGTGGGTTGGTAATGCTGGCAAGACAATAACAGATGCTGATGATGACCCTCAGGACTATGGTTTAGGTGAAGTTAGAAAGAAAACATAGGTATGATCTTAAATGTACAAAGTTGGTTCTGAAAACAGGTCACTAGCTACTAATTCACTGGGTGCTTCTTAGAAATCTACAGTTTAAGTAATAACAACTCATGTGGGCATATTTTGTTAAAAACACACTCATAGTGTAAAGTATGGAATTTTAAATTCTTTTAAATCACATGTGAATAATTCTTTTACATTCAAATTTCAGTGTCCAAGTCAACAGCTTCAAAAGTATGGGGAAAAAACACATGCTTGAAATGTAAAAGTTTCAAAATATTACATATAGATCAATGTACATACACCTGGAAATGCATGCCTTAAAATGGTCTTTGCAAGAACTCACAAAGAAGCCCCTAAAATGCATATACCCAAGTGCCGCTATCCAAAACTGATATACAAATTTATTGCTGCTATGTCACACATGCAAAGCCAATTTTATGGCAGCAACACCCAGTATTAAACTTCACCCCTCAAAATTTTACACCCTATTGAAAGGAAATAATAACGTTAAAGAAAAGCTAATCCTGTGATCTTTTCACATTGGCTGCAGATGTTATGCCATATTCAAGGGAAATATTTGCTTGTCTTCCTTCTTACTTGCTCAGATAGTTGCTGGGCTAGACACACTGCAGTGTCCTGGAATAAAATACTGTGTTTAATTGAATGCCTGACACTCAGGATTGAACTGCTGAGACAAGCCTGCACATGCAGTAGTCAGAAGCAATATTAAAAATAGACTCCACCAAATAGCAGAAAAGCAACATAAAACAACAAAAGCTGGTAATCACTACTGAGAACTTCTGGTGATGGATATGAAAGCATATAGAGAAAATGCAAATGAAATCTATGCAGGAATGCAAAGAAAGAAAAATAATTTTACACCTTCAGGCTGTAATAAGATCTCTGATTGTTGGTATCACACCTGTAGACCTCTGAACTAGTCTGGTAGAAATACAGGGGCATGAGTCATTTGCTGCAATAAACAGCTTGCTGACTGATGAGAAACAAAGTAATTTGAGCCTTCTATTTAAAACTTAAGTAAGATGAAAGGCAATTAGGCACCCTCTGCTGTGAGGTGGCAGGGCAGTTCCTTCTGTGTTGCTGTGCCCACAGCTTCATGGATTTCAATGGGAAAACTGCATCGGTATGATTATTATCAAAAATATCCCTGAAATACAGTTTTGTGGCATCTTGAAATACCTAGAATAAAACTATGTTTTACCACTGATCTTATTGACTCTTAATTTGTCTCCCTGCTTTAGAGTACAAAGACACTTAGGGAGATTAATTTTCTTACATGTTAGCAACAAGAGATGTATATTTCTACTTAGATTCCTCCCTCTAGTGATACTTCGGGCCCAATTAAATTCAAACACCAGTTCTATACAGACCTGTGAACAAATGTAACCTATTTTATAGCTTTTTAGCCCTACCTCAGGGTAAATGACAGCAGTAGTTGCTGCTTTAAATTCTGGTTGAATATTCAAACGGTTGATATAACAACAACAACTGTGAGAAATTGATTAAACATTTTAGGTATCAGCTTTCCTGGGTGCTACTTGTGCACAGTGAGCTGTGTTCAGCTATCCTCAGTCTTACTGTGCCACTAGTAAGGCTTATTAAATAAGAGTATGATCATTAGAAAAAGTTATTAAGTGGAGTGAGTGCAAGTTTCTGCCAGCCAACAAGCCAGAGTGGCAACCACTGCTCCACACCTCAGTCACTGCTCTCCTGTCCTGTGCATTCCACAATAAATGTGAAATAATTCAGGCTGTATAATCTCACAGTGAAAGAGGCAGAGCTACTCTATAGGTGCTATAGGTGTACCAGGGGACAAGGATATGTAAGCAGACATTAATTTAGGATACTTAATGCCTGTTAGTCCACAGAAACTTATCCTTCTGACACAACTAAAGAGGTGACAGAGTCTGATAATATTCTACAGGAGTTTTAAAATACCACATTTAAAACATTATTCTGTGGTTGTCATTCATTTCTCCTTTCCATTTTTTTTTCTGTGTTTTACACCGTTTTGGGTTTTTCTTCTGTGCATACATACATACCTACTTGAAATCCTACCTTGGCAGTACTTCCAAAGCTACTGCTGCCGTGAAATGCATCCCAGAAGTAGGGAAATGCATTTTTACAAAGCCTGCCAATTTTGTTTCTGTGGTTTACACCCTTCACGGATACTTTCAACTGTCTGGTTTACGAAGTAAAAATCAATATGAAAAAGATAATATTTGTAACAAGCAAGGACTTAGATTTGATTTGAAGGCTCATTTGGGGATGGTAAATGTATTTGTCTGCACCAGATGACTTACCATAAGAATTAACTAATTTTCTTCTGAAACCAAAACAATGTATTTTGCAGCTCAGTTCAAACAGCTGCTTGTTTGGACACAGTCAAATCTTTCACTTAGTGGTTCAGCTACACATTTTCCAAATCCTAAGGCTGATTTCCACCCCCCCCACACACACTCTTGAATTCCAATTTTTTCAAAGTTTAGATTTCATCCCATTTGTCAAATTTCTCATTATCTTTAGGACCTTGGGAGTCTCTGTAAATGTGGAAGAGCTTAACTTTGGCCAATGATAATATTTTTCAGATGAGAGAGTGAAAATATTGCTGTGGTGGGTTAAGCTAGAAAACTGGAATTTGAAGTTAGAAGAGTCATTTAATTCCAAAGTTTCAGATCAAGCAAACCAGAACCACAAAGAAGAAGAAATTTCCAATTCTGCCTATAATGGAACTATTGTTTTCTTGGGAAAGGCATAAGGGCTTGGCTATGAGTTAGGGAACCCTGTTTAACTGGCATCTGACAAAGATCACAGCCACAATCTTCATTATCAGAAAAATCTATTGAAAGGAAAACTAAAATGGTTTAGTAATTAAAGACAAGAATTGAGGACTTTGAATGAAAATATTCCAGTGATCTTTGGAAGAGTTTTAAGAGACCAAGACAGTACCACTTTATTTTCTGATTATGCCACTGTCCCCTTGTTCTGCTTTTTAAAAACAATTTTAGAATTAAAGCTATGGCACTGACCAGAGAATGGGCAGAATTTAATTGTTTAAAGGTGGTGTTCACCTAGGGTGCCAGAAACCCAAAAAATTCCCCAGCGTTCTCACAATTGTTTAACTCTGTGGATGTCTTAACTAAAAGAAATGCATCTTTCTCCTGTTTGAAACATGGGCACTGTTTCTGTTGCCTACACCATACCTGAATGTGGTTTGGAACAGGAAACAAGGCCTAACTGAGGATTAAAATAGGGCAAGTATCCTCTGAGGTTCTAACAAATCTGGACAGGATACCTAGAAAATTCATTTTCTCCTACTACTTTTACAATAGTGATGTGGTTGTGCTCAGATTTTCATATAAGTAGATGATTGGTCAGATGGATATGGGACAACAAAGACTTTTTCATAAAAAACACAGAAATTGCTCTAGGACCATTAAGTAAGAATATTAAGGTTTCCTTTGCACTTAGTCTGTCCCAGACTGTTCTATTCCTGTTCTTGCTGGAATAGTGTGGAATGACTTCTGAGAAGCCCCTTCAGCTCAGCTTGCAGCCTGTGGAGTGGGACACTGCCTTAAGAGACCAAAGGCGTGGATAGAAGAATGCCAGACTGCAAAAGTAATCTCACTCCAGTTTTTCTATGCATTATATTAGAATATCTAAATCTCTCACAAAAAAAAAAAAAAAAAGTTGGACAAAGATGGACAAAGTTAACCACTAAAGTCTATAAGGGTTTAAAGTTCAAAAGACTTTAAAGATCTTAAAAAATAAAAAACACCTAATAGACTTTAAAAGACTAAAAGAGCTAAGTGTATAAAGTATGGGAACTTACATAATTTAATTTATACAAATCTTAGCTGCTATCTTTTTACATTTTTTTTTCCTGCATCTATGAATCTATAGGCAAGATTCTGATATCCTTTTTGAAAATTTGGTGCAGAATAAACCCATATTCAGCTTTGAGCAGGGGACAATTTCCTCCCCAAAAAACTCCTTTTGCTGCATCACTATTCCTACCAGTTATAAAACTGGGAGAAATCATGATTTATTAGAGCTCCTCTGAAATCTGTATTTGCAAAAAGTCTTCCAGTCTTCACACCAACCTTTATGATGTGTCAAGTATGGGTGGCAAACATGAAAGACAAAACCAAGTTTAAAGCATTGTCTTAATGCTGGAAGAAGAAATTGTCAATGCTAAAAGTATTTTGATTGGAGTTTCATTTGTTTATATGGTCTTATATGTGCATTAATAATGCATTTTTAACAGAGGAAAAAATCAAGTTGTTCATTAAGAATCTATGAGTGTGTATCATGCGATTCTGTAAAACTGTGATTAATTCAAGTTCAAGCAAACCTGTCAAAATGACATACTCTGCCTGGCCCAGTGCACAGATTTCACACACACTTTATGGATTTTCTTAAGCCCTTGTCTCCATGCTTTGTGATTTATCTATACGAAATTCTTCTGAATAGCCATCACCATGAGACCATTATGATTTGTTAATAATCAATTGGGAGTGTAAAGGGGAAGGTAAGGAGCCAGTCTATGCTTTAACATGTTCACTGTACCCACACAGTTTCTTCTCCTGCCCCACATGAATTTACAGAAAGACTGTTTCTCTTCCATGTGAATTAACAGCTAAATCACTCATATGTGTTAATATAGTCTCACAACAATAAAACATCTCCTTTGAATGTTTTCAGAAAAATGATTTTTACATTTTTAAATATATTTTACCAAGGTTTTCTTATAAATTGGGGTTTCATTTCTTCAAATATAACACAGAATTTCCTGGCAAAATTGAGAAATCAGACATGTCCCCCTCCCCCTTTATATAATACACCACATATTAAAAGACAGGTAACTTGAACATTATCCTGCCATCTCAAATCACCTTTCCCTGTGAAGGAAAATAGAACACAATAACAGTTGTACACGGACACATTACTAGTCTCTTTTAATTAGATGCTAATTAATGACTCCCTGGCTTTAATCATATCAGTCTGGTAATACTATTTATGCCATACAGAATAATGATCTACTTTATAAGAAATCAACGTGATACATGTTGACACAGGAATGCATCCAGCCATAATTCGCTCTGTGTAAATATTCCCACCCAATTCTGAGCAATTTACAGAAGATACACTAACTTAGCTGATAAGCATGGAAAGAGAGAGGAGGAAGGAGAGGACAGAAGGAATCAAAGAAAAGTGAACAATTATTTCCCAGAATACCAGCACTCTCACACTTCATATAACATGTACTCATCAATATATTTTGCATTTAAGTGATGGTAATAACTTTATAGTTATAGTTCATCCATGCTAACAGAGTTAAAATACAGACATTCATATGTTTAATTTTCATGAAAGGTGTTCCGGTACTGCAAGAGGAATCCTAGATAACTGAGTATAGGTGAAGATGATTTTGAAATTTTCATTCTGTTGGAGGGGGAATAATATTTGAATATGGTCACAGAGTATTTCAGCTGTGCTGAGAGCCTAACAAACTCAGCAGACAAATTAGATGGATGTGAAGTAATTTTCACTCTGAAATAGCCTATGTGTATCTTAGTCGAAGATCTGGTCATCTGCTTTCTAAAAATATCAAAATGACCAATGTTTTCTCCCCCAGATACAGTTTTAAGGGAAAAAACAAATCAGGTATTAAATAAAACTACCCTCTAAACCTGGAACTGCAAGCCCTTCTGAGTTCTCTTTTAGGTTTCTTCCATTTTATCAAGATATCTAAAATACTCTGCCAATTAAATCTTTGTCTACTAAGCCTGAAAAAAAAGAAAACCGCCCAAGAAACCAACACCAACAAAAATTCCACCCACACAAACCAAAAAACCAGCAAGCAACACATATTGTGTTTTTCACTGGGTTCAAACAGCGGGAAATATTCCTGCCACAGCTACACCCAAGCGAGCTCTGAAGAATTAAAGTTTTGCCTCCTAAAGGCACTGGTGCTTTTATATAATTATAGTGCAGTACACGCAGTGTTTCACATCTGCTGTTGTCAGGTTAGTTCTTATTGCATTATGCTATATAACTTAATGTGCCTTAATATACAAAGTGCACTGAGTGATACATTTTAAAACTGTGTGTAATTTTAGTTGACAGCATAGAGCAGGCTTCACAGAGAGGAAACCACATTCTTCTTTTCTAGTTATGATCCTGGACAAACTGCAAACTTTGGAAGTGCCACTGCCATAAATTTTTGGCTATTGGATACAGTTTTTTTATTCAATTGTCAGTGCAAAGGAGCCTAGACTATCTCCATTACCAGGAAAATTTAGTACTTTGCGCACAGAACCAATTGCCGTGCAAGTGAATGGACAGTCAACCTCTCACATATAATTTGCTTCATAGCCAAAAATCTTTTAAGTGTTTTGTGGTTTTTCAAAAATTAAAAATAATCATGAACAGCTTTATAAAATATATTCCACACACTGAAATATTTTAAACACAATATTGTAAGAAAAGAGTGATATGTGTGAGTCACTGTTTTTAATTTCCCTTTCAGCAGAAACAGAACATAACTGGACCATAGGAACACATATTTTTAGACAGACAACTGACTTATGTAGATACACTATATACATTCCAAACAATTTTACCACGGTTAAAAGGTATTTATATTCTGATGTGGCTAAAATTGAACATGTCAACACTAATGCATTTTTCTAGGAGAACCACTACTTTCACCATAATTTCCATGGAAAATTTGTGTGCACATGCAGTAATAGAGACATTTATAACATCAAAAGGATTCAATTTTCTTTTCAATCATACTACAGTATGAATAGCTTTTCCTATTGAATTTAACAATAAGGCACATTACCACAGTCTAAAGGATGGGGTACTTCTGCTTGCTCATATGAAAGTATGTCAAACAATATATCTCACAATAGTTCTAGGTTAACTGCTCCTTTATATAGGTTTGTTTCTGATACATTTGTGTCAGCAGATTTTTTTTCATATTATTATTATTTAAATTTGTAAGAAGAACAGCATTTCTAACTCTGTTTAACTCTCCACAATATTAAGAATATTTAATATTATTTAAATGTGTGGAGTGACTTTGTACAAAAAAAAAATTACTTTTCATTAAGAAATCAACTAGAAATACATACTTAGTTGTATAGGTTTGGATTTGTAACATAAAAATCATTTTACCCACTCATGGGCATCACTGTCACACATGAGAGAGAAAGGGAAGTTTTTATCTGAGAACAGTTGTCTCAATCCTGCATGCCAAGGGCAAGAAAGAGAATAAAACCTAAACTGAACCCTAATACGAATTTGTTTGAACTCCACATTTATTTTTTTGTCAATGAAAGAGGATCCTTTCAGAGCCTTTAAGTCAATGAAAACACCCAAACTTGTGGGAGTCCAACTCTGACAGTCTGAACAGCCACAAGGTATTGTATTGCACATTTCATGGTTTTAAGAAAAAAAGACAAATCCATAGAAGACTGCAATTTTCTCAATTAATTAATGATAATAACTGATATGTTTTCAAGATTCATATTTAAGCATATTTATTTTATAGCCCATATGAGACAGAACATGTGACAGGACTGTAAATCTCTTTGGAAGAATTCTTCATCCAAGCTTTGGCCATGACTAGAAAGTGACTGGCACTGTCAAACTTGGGGTCTAAGGAAGACATCTTATTTAAACAGAGATCCACTGAGTGTTCACATGTAGTCAGACATCACACCTGTCTCCATTTTCTGCTATTAATTCACTCACTTATGGGTAAACGACTGACCTGTGCTGGTTTCCCGCCTTTCTATTGCTGCTTTATTATTTATTAGGCCTGAGCATTGCTCTAATGGGATTAAAATGAGCAAACTGCCAAAAGCCTGTGGCTTTGAAAATCTCAAATTCCATTCAGTCATTTAGACAAATATTCATCTTTGTGAACCACGGGATTTTGTGAATTTTTTTTTTCTGGTACGTTTAAAATAATTTTTCAGAAATTCTCCTTCAGTCATTTTTCAGACTCCCATTATTATAAAATTGCAACATTTGACACGAATTACTCACCTGAAGTTCCTAATTTTAATGCCTGTTCAGCTGTTTTCTGTTTCACATTCGTATTTGTTATTCAAATGAATAACTCAGATCCTGATTACTTAAAAAGCAGCCAAACCTTGCAGCACAAACATTTCATGCTTTCAGTTCTGACAGTTAATTAAATTATTTAGGAAAACAAAACAAACAAAACAAAACCAACAAACAAACACACACACATGCACACACTGCCCAAAACCCCAAAAGAATAAAAGTACAGTAAATTATTTTCTGTAAACAAAGGTAAGTAACAAATATTTATTAAACATTCAACCCTAAGGCAAATGTTCACGGAATAGAGCATAAACATCATGCTATTTTTTGTGTTCTTGGAAGACTTGTTCTCTGAAGGTTTCTTTGGGGAAGGATCTGCTTTTGAGAGCACAGCACACAGATGGAAGAACTCTCTTCATGGTTGAGAGATTATCTCTCTGTTCCCTGAGATTTCAGTGTGTAGGGACATTAGATCCATAAACCAAGAAAGGCAACCAACAATCTACCACCAGAAGTGCAAAAATTCCTAAAGATGACAGAAGGCACATTTCCTAAGGGCAGGGGGAGTAAAAGTGTAAAAACAGCAGAGACAAGGGACCAACAAGAGGCACATGCCACATGCAGTTTCTACAGCTCAGCAGTCCTTCCTTCCACCCAGTTGCAATGAGTACCTAATACAGCAAAGAAATCATACTCAGTCCTGAATGCATCAGAATTCAAGAGAAACAACTGAAGAAAAAGCTAAAGGCCAAAACCTCTAATGAGAATTTTAGTCTCTTGGGTATCACAGGTTCTTTAACTTCATCAGGCAAGCTTGAATTCATAAAGCATATAACTTGTGTTGGAATTGCTCTTACTTTCTGTGCTTCTCATTGCCAGAATACACTAAAATGATTTTACCCATTTTTTTCAACTTGCTTTTGCAAGGTGGGCAGAGGAGGAAGAAAGAAAGAAGCTAAAAGCTATGTAGTGTTTTGCATATTTTTATGGTTTTGTTTATTTGTTGGTTTTCCAACACTAGCTCACCAAAAGATGTCCTTTTTCCTGCAATCTTTTCTTTGTAGGCACTTCAGTTCTCCTGCTGTTTGGTTTTCACAAGATCCAGCCATAATCTGGCCCTTTACAATAAACCATTTAAGAAAAATCACATGTTCAGCAAATTGTCATAGAAGCAGATTATTTTCATGTTTATATGACTTCTGAGTCAGATTAGAACCTGACAACATTCAATGCACATTCAAGCACAGGACATGGCTGTATAATATGCACAGCCTACAAGCAGAAGTTCTCTGAAAAATGAGATCAAATCTCTTGTTAACCCATAGGTAAATCATATTATCACTCAAGAGTTGTGTTAACTTCCTTAAGCAGAAGGGCATTCACTAAAAACAATATTTGGAACAGATCAAATTGTATTTTCATTCAATTTTAATAGCAGCAAAAAAACACAAACCTTCCTCCCCAGCACACTAGCTCACCAAACCAACTCCTTACAACCTCAAGTCATCGCAGATATGTCTGTTTATCATTCAGGAGAGGTATAACAATGAGGATTAGTGAAGAAGTAAAATGAGGTGTATAGTCAAGGTGGTATTGTTGTCTAGCCACTGGTGAATAAACACACATCATTGAAAATTTGGACATTACATGAAATATTAGGAATTAATTTAATGATAGAAATTATGTCAAAGAAAAACTAAATATCTGAAGACTCACAACAACCAGAGTAAAACATAACAAATTTCACATGGAAAACAAGTACTTATCAATCATTCACAAAGAGGAAAACTTCGGAAAAAAAAAAGGGAGTCTGGAATTCACATTTCAAATACTTGCTATTTTATAATGATAGATTCAAGAGGACTCTATTTTCAAAAATAAAAAAGAAACTGTGTACCTCGATTCTAGACTTTAGTGAGCAGCTATTACTTATAACACTAATTTGTGTCAAAACTCTAAACAATCTCATGTTTAACTCAGAGTACATGGTATTATTTTCTCACAGATTGAGCACCATAACTCCCTTCAAATTTCCTCTGGGACCTCAGCTTCCCAAATGTGCTACGTTCCATTGTAACAAGCACTGAATTGAGGTAAACAAAGTGCTTCACAGAAGGTGGATCTGGTACATGAACTTTAAACTTGGAGTTTAGCATCCTGACAGCCATCCTGAGTGCAGTGTGCATTCTTCCTTCTGAAGTCTGTTGAGACTCAAAACACAAATAAATTGCTGTGGATTTATATATATATATATATATATATATATATGTATATATAGCAAATTTAATAGCAAGTTTCTCCTGCCATTTGCAAGAGTGACATTATATAATTAGTATTATTGTTGTTACATTTCTACCTTTGTGATATGTAGAAACACAATGATTAAAGGGGATGAACAAGCTTCAAAATGTGGATTAAATGGTATTCAATTCTTGGGAAGGTGTAGGTACCTTTACAGATGTTCACAGGTTATTTCTCATGTAAACACCATAGCAGACATTCTATATTTTTTAAAAAAAGACTTTTTCTAAAAATGCACTAAAAAGAGCCAGTAGTTACAGATTTGTTAAAACTAAGCAAGACAGTAACATTTTTCTTGGCCTGCGTTCCTTTTCTTTGCAATTATTGATTATCCACATTACAGACTGAAAGACACTTTTTATCATCTTTAAAACAAAATAATTTTTTCTTTTGATTTTTATATGGCAGACAACAATTTAATTTGAAGTGAAAGGAGTTTGTATTTCAGTCAGTGGGTTCAGAGAGATGCTACACATTGGGTGACTCCTTCTCTCATTTATTGCTAGAACAACCACAGCAATTACGTCATCTTCCAAAACCATCATCTAAAACCATCATCACTTTTATCGACCCTAAGCCTGGTTTAACAACCTTTGCCAGGATGATCCTCCAAAAATGTCTTCTATTGTTTGAGGAAAAAGGGAGAGACCAGTAATGTGTTCTGATGATCTGTTAAGCACAGAATATTCATGACTGTTGAATTCAGTAGCAAAACAGTGATATTTACGTTCAAGCCCCGGAACAAAGGGTTGCAGGCTTCAGGCTTATGGTGTCTTAAGAGGGAACACTGGAAAATACTCTCTGAGCGAGCTTTTAAATAATTCAAAATCTTATTGCCAAGGATGGAATTATTTTGTTTTATCACTTCATTGTACAAAATTAGGCATAGAAACAATGCTCACAAAATCCCAAATCTGAACTCCGTTCCTTTTCATGCACAAGTCCCGTTAAATATCAAGGGAGAGAAAAGAGAGCAATGGGGAGGAGAATGGAATGCATACAGTCAATGGCCTATCTACAAACAATTGCATTTGCTTCCCATGGAATAGTTGGTGCAGTTATATTCAGGAAGTGAAAATATAAGATACAGCTAGAAGAGTGTCCATTGAGCAAATCTCTATCTCCTTTATTTATGACAAAAGGATGACACTTTTAAGGAGAATCTGCATATCTGTTTCCTGACAAAGAGATGGAAGTCTAGAGTATATATATAGGGAGGAAAAGAAAAGATAGGGAGGCAAGA
The DNA here is from genome assembly GCA_013399225.1 of Rhipidura dahli. NCBI lineage: Eukaryota > Metazoa > Chordata > Aves > Passeriformes > Rhipiduridae > Rhipidura > Rhipidura dahli. The sequence continues at coordinate 730,533 of VXAC01005860.1, read as the reverse complement.
AAAGAACTGTTCAGTCCAGCTCCCATGGAAATGCTCATTGAAGAGCTATTTGGGAAAGACTACGCTTCAAAAAATTTGGATCCTCTAAGAAAATAGATTTAGCCTAGGGAGAATTTGCAGCAGTCAAAATGCTATAGTTTTTCTTCAGTTGAAATAAAATAGCTTCTTTTCTCAGAGAGTTCAGAAGGAACCATATTTATCCCCAACTGAACCATTTGTTCTCTCTCCCAAACCAGCACTCTCCTATAAGAATTACAGAGATGATGGAAGTAAAAGAAGGGATGGGGAAGGGGGAGAGGGCCAGTAGTGAAAATACATCTTTAAACTTAGATCATGCCCCACTGAAAATTGGAGCAGGGATATATTCTAGTATGTGAAGCACTTTCTTGTTTGACTTATGTGAACGCAGACTTATAACGAGAAATAGAATAAAATGTAAAATTCTTTAAACATGTAAAGCACAATTTCCTTTTCCACAGGAGAGTCGTCTTTTGGAAAATGAGAAGGAATTAATAAGAAAAATTACAGTTGAACGAAGCGAGAGGGTCGAGAGACTTTTTTTAATTCATTTTGGAAGTCCCACTGCAGAGAAATCAGAAAGCTCTTTATTTTTAATTTGGAGGTTCTTACAGCCTAATCCTCGCAAAGGCCGGCTGCTCACTGCTGACTCGGCGAGTTTCCCCTTCCTACTGCTGGTGGAGAGTGATCAATGAATTGACAAATGCCACTGACTGCCGAGTCAGCCCTGCAGTGGTTTGCCTGAGGGAAATTTGCACACTGAAAAGTCAAAGCCAGAAAAGCAGAAATAAAACCCACCGAGACGGAGTTCTCTGTGCAGGAGGAGGCAAAGAACAAACCATGAAGGCAAGGAAGGACACAAAGGGGGCAAATGGGTGGGTGGGAAAACACAAGGCATTTTATTGTCTATAATTTATGGACTGCTGAAACTATTGAAGCATGTGATGGCTGGATTCAGCACTGAGAGAGAGATTAAGAGGGTGAAGGGACAGATCAGAGTATAAAGGGAAAAAGTGCTTGCTTGTGAAGTTCTCTGCACAAAGGACTGTGTAAGACAAAGCAGGTAACAGATGCTCCTCCTGCAACAGCCTTTACAGGCTCATGAGCTGGTGGGAGCAAATCAGGGTTCAGACTTCCAAGGCCTGGACATCTAACTCGAGCCCAAGATTCTCTACTAATTGAGTGAAATGAGCCCAGTTTCACCCTAGAACTGATGGACTGAAGTGAATTTATTTGTCATTTAGGAGAGATGTTTTCATACCAAGACTGTAAGACACCATGACAGCAAAATAGAATGATCATTAGGAACAATCCTGGTATCATCGCTGTGTTACAGTTTGAAGCATACACCAAAAAAATTAACACATCTTGTCTTTTGGCCCTTCTGTTTCAAGGAGCTGTTCTCCTCTTAAATTTCATTTAGTCACTGGTTTTCTTCTCCCATATTTCTTAAAATGTATCCTGCCACATAACTGGGACAAATACAAGTGCTTGCCATGTAGTGTTTGCCATGTACTTTTTACTCCACTTCTTTTCATATCTTCCTTACAGTGGGCTTCTATGGGAAGCACCTGCCCAAAATTTTATTACCAGTACCCTTTCTTCTAGTTCTTACAGCAACTTGTTCTAGTGTTTCAGGTTCTCTTTACCTTCCAGTAGGAATTCACAAGTCTGAAACTTCACTTGAAAGTTATCCAGTAAACCTATTACATAAGGAAACTTTCAGACATCCTATCAAGTCCAAAAGAAAAACTCCTCCACTAATTTTTAAAAGTCTTCACAAGGGAATAAAGTCCCCTCTCTCCTTAAAGCTGAGTATTTTGCTCTGCAGAGAGGTAACTGAGCTAATAACAGTGAAGATCACAGATCTAAGTTATGGGTCAACCAAAGGTTTCCTTTAAAGAGTGATCTCACCTTTCCCTGAGAAAGGACAGAGCAGCAGGCAGATGAGTTGGAAAGGTGACCGCTGCAATTTTAAATAAATTTTACTCTGGCCACAGAAACACAGAATGTCTTTAATTGGAAGGGACCCCAAGGATCATCAAAGTCCAACTCCTGGCCCTGTACAGGACACCCCAAGAATCACATCTTGTGAATTTTTAAAAACACAATCCCTTGCAGTTTGTGTTAGACTTCCTTTGACTTTATTATTATCCAGCAGTTGGCCTCTGTACTACAAAGAAGCTTTACAAAGAAGCTTTACAATATCTTTCCAAAATTTTTTCTTCCAGGTCAAATACATTTTTAAAAATTAAATTTTAGAAACTGCTGGAAGGTCTTAACTATATTTTAGAGTTTAAAATCTTTTAAACTCAGGTGACAAGCACCAAAAGAAACGTTCAGATAGTTGAAACAGAATAGAAGCTTGAATATTTGAATCTACCTATAAAATTTAATCTGTTTCCTGTTCTAGCCAGGAAAAAGTGGAAAATAATGTGACAGTGACCTCCATAACAATCTGCTCTTTGAAAACACATGGATTACAGTAAAGGAACACAGAAATTAGTCAGATTGTAACAGAGGGCACAAATGGAGGTCTGTGCTGTGGCAATATATTTGAATGGTAACACAGTCAAAAGACAGCCATCAAAATGAAAAAGTGGCAACCAACAAAATATAAAATAACATAATGTGATTTTGTAATGGCCTATTCCAGCACCCATTTATGATAGCTGGTTTTAAGACTTTCTGTTCAGTCTCTGATTTTTTTCCCCTAATACCAGTGCTGCAGCTGAGAAAATTCTACTTTTTGAGTGGCTTTATTATCAACAATTTATTAAAAAAAAACCCAAATAAAACAACCCCAAATGATAAAGATCAATAGCAATAAGAACAAGCATTTGGGACATTATAACATGATTTTTGCAGAGATAAAAAAGCAATGTTAAGAATTTTCCAAGTGAAGAACATGTAGACTCTTCCCCTTGCTAGCTATGCTGTTTTTTTCTTTAAACCTTTGCTGCATGCTAAAATTGTAAAACACAGTGAAATCACAAAATATAATGAATGAAATTATTTGCCTCAGAAAAATCTTAGGCTTCAAAGTAAGGATGATAAACCAAAAAAAAAAAAAACCACAAAACCCAACAAGATGTTTCATCACATTCTTAAACCCCATATGTTCAGAGCCATGGTGAATGGCAAGGTAACCAAGGAGCTGATTTCCTCAAGTGATCTGTTCCTCAGATTTTACTCCACTATGAGGAAGAGAGTTATGTCTCATACTCATTTTTTCATCCTTCCTTTTAGAAGAAAAGAAAGGAAAATATTCAGAACTGGAGTACATGGAGATTTTTCAGTAGAGCAGAAAAATGCAACCAGCATTTACATAGCTCATTATGGTCTTTTATAAATGTCTTTTTTCCCTCCCACAGTATTGAAGAGATTATAATGGCCACAATTTGTGTGAGAAATGAAAAGTCTAGATGTTTTATAGAAAAAAATCTTCATCCCTTCTTTTCTTGTTTGTGAAGATAGCTTTGGTTCTTTTTATCTTCTCACAAGAGCTGGGTTATTAAAAGTCTTTAAAATCCTCACAATCAAGAAAAAAATCCAGAACTTATGCTGAAAATTGCATGAAGCAGTATGTGTATCAAGCAGTATCCCCAGCAATGTCGAACCATAGCACTTGATTTTATTAGTTTTCAATCTCAGGTTGATAGGTTTCTGATTAATGAAGCATTTGTTCTGCATCACAAAACAAGTGAAGAATACCCTTCTAATGCCAATGACTTACATCCAAGAGTTAATTACTACATGACCTTCAATCATGCTCTTGTTTTAGGACTCAAAGCACCTATTTTTAGTGTGAGTAAAGTTTAAAAGTGAGAGAATACGTCTTTGGAATAATATCCATGGCATAATATGTAGTCACGTATTCCCCTACATTTAATGGTCAGATTTTCAAAATTAAATCACAAAGTCATAACTCTAACATACAAACACATGACAGACTTACAAAACACTGAGAACACATCTAAAGTCCACATGAGTTTAATGAATGTTTCTTCTGGCCAGTTTTTTTGTAACTACAATAGTCAAAGAGAACAATATAAAACAAACTAATCACACATAGGCTTCTCTGTAGCAACAAAAGCCTAAGTATTGTGGTTAAGGAATATGGATTAAGTTTCTGCTGCATGCTGTCGCATTTTGATTGCAAATTCTGATCTCTGATAAACCAAAGTCAGTCTTAAAAAAAAATTAAAAATTAAAAGATAAAAAAGGAAAAAAAAAGGAGAAAAGTAAAATTAAGGAGAAAAACAAAATCCAGTCAGTACTATAGGTATCCTTCCTAGGAATACAAAACAACATTCTGAATCAATTTTGCTGAAAAAAAAGCCAGTAGTTTCCTAGAACAACAGCAATGAATATTCTCACTAAAGGCCTGTCTCTAGAGACACCTGAATGCTACTCTAGAACTAGGAGCAGACACAACAGCAAGCTGGATCAGACTTGTGGTTCACCTATGCTCCACTTCCAACATTATAAAATTCTCTCTAGTTCAAAACCAAGCAAACCAAAGAAACCTTTCATTACCTCCCAGTGCAAAGCCCTTTGAAAAACATTTCCCAGAATTTCAAATACCACAGTTGATATGATTTCTAAACCAGCTCGTTCCTAATGGAACTTGAAACATAAACAACACTGTTTTGCAATCTGTCACAGCTTTCTCTCCTGTGACTGCTGCAGCACATCTCAGATGAAGATTCCAGAGAACGTTCAGGAAACAGGGAATCTCCTCTTTGAAGAACAATGACACAAAATGCAAAACACACAGCGGATTTAGTGGAGCCATATTCTCCTAGATACTTAGTAAATCAGCCACAGGTAACAACTCTCACTGGCATTTAATGGAGTACTGAAGTAATAATGCTATCTCAGTGCAAATAATATGGGAAATAAGTATCAAAACAGGTTTTGTTTCCTAGTACTAGCCACAGTATTTGCCCACTCTTTTATTTTCATTCCCACTTAGTCTCTCCTGGCTTATCTCTCCATAACATGGTTAACACCATGCATGAAGTTTTCTTACAGTTTGAGTGAATGTGTGTCAATTGCAGAAACTTCACTATTAGTGCAAAAACCACCTTTTCTTACTAGAGCACAGCAAAATGGATTCAAACCCAAGTCAACAAAACATATATATGTATATCTATATGTAAAGGGGGGGGTGTGTGTGTGTGTCGTTATCACCTACACAGCCCCATCACCACAGCTGTAGGGTCAAGAAGAGATGGAAAGGTCAGGGAGTAGAGGACACTGGGGAAAGCAGGGAAATACAGTTCCACTGCATCCTTTGGACTTCTGTCACCTGGATCCAGGCAACAGTCTCTGCTCCACGCTTAATCTTGGCCATCATTGGCACTTAGAGAAATTTGCAGTAAGTTGCAAACTGAGGCAGTGTCACACTATTAAGCTTCAATACGAAAAACTAATAAGTATAACCAGGTTGTTTCATAGAATCATGGAATTGTCTGGTTTAGTGGGGACCTTAAAGACCATCTAATTCCAATCCCCTGCCATGGACAGGGACACCTTTCATCAAGTGGTCCAGCCTGGCCTTGAGCACTGCCAGGGTTGGAGCATCCACATCATCTCTGGGCAACCTCTTCCAGTGTCTCACCTCCCTCACAATTAAGAATTTCTTCCTAATATCTAATCTAAACCTAATCTCGGTTCAAAGACATCACACCAGAAATGTCCTGTCACTACATGCTTTTATAAATAGTCTCTTTCTATCATTCCTGTTGGCTCCCTTCCAGTCCTGGAAGGAAAAAAAACTGGAAAACTGCATGAAAGTCAGTGACCCTTCTGCCCCTGGGTCATCACAGGACCTTGCCTGAGACCTTACTGGGAATTCAGCCAGGGAGCTGCTCTGCAGGGAGGAGGAACAATAGGGCTGAGGCTGTCCTGGATCAATCCCCCTCCCACACCAGATCCTCAAAGAACCCCCAGCATGCACACCAAGCTTCTGGGTAAAACCTGTCCCCAGGAGAAAAATTCTGTGCCTTTGTGCACAGTGGGAAAGCTTGGATAATGGTACTGTGTTTAAATGGCACTTGCAGCAATTTTTTGATCTAACACATAGAAGTTACTGACTTTTATTTAGAAACTTTAGGCAAATGAAGATATAGAAATTAGTTTGGGAAAAAAAAAATTGTGCTAATTTGTGTCCCCCATGTTTGTCTTGAAAATAAGCTCACGTTTGCATTGCACCTACAAGTGCAATCACTCTCCCAGGTAATTTGAGTGTACTTGGGCATCACACCTCTGTGTTTGCCTTCTCCTTCAAGTACATTCCACAGTTACAACTATTTTTCTGTTCATAGTCTGACCTACTCTGGGCTTGATAACAGTTATTTTTGGAGGGGTTTTGAGAGTGCCAAAAGCAGGTACAAGTCCCAAAGAACAAATAATTTAAAAACTGGGAGCAAGCACCAAGCCACAAAGTCCACAAGTAGAACAGAATGAATGGTACAAACAAAATGCAATTCAAGTGTCCACTCTTCCTTATTCTAAATCACAGCTTTGACTCCCTTTGTCACTCTTGTTTGGTTCACTGTCATCCTCCCTGCAAGAGTTTGGCAACCAGAATCTGACAGAAAGTGACAGTAATGCAGTCATCCTTTGCTTTTCTTACAGAGGCAGCTGTCAGAAGCGATACCACATTAAGCCAAAGTACCAGTCATCATGAAGCTTTTCCAACATTAAAATTTAAGAATATACCTTTGGAGAATTTAAAGTAAGTTAGGATTGTCATTTCATGATAGATACAGAGATAGATGGATAAAGGAGTGGATGAGTAAGACAGACAACAAGTGGTACAGCATTATATGAAGAGGCCATTTTGAAAACCCAATTTACGTGTTCTTGTTTTACAAATTCCAGCAATAGGGATATTGCACACAATAGCATTCCAGGTATCATTTCTGACTGTATTAATAATATTAAGGAACTTCCTCACCTTAGTTAATAGATTAAAAACTCCACCATTCCTTATAAGCATTGTTACACAATTTCTTTGTCTGACACGTCTTTGAATATTTGTCGTTTTAGTCCTGTCCTGTCCAGTTTATCTTTCATATACAGTCTGTATCTATAAATAAGCCCACTAGTAGAAACACAGATTTTTTGAAATGTTAGCTGGTCATAGGAAAAGTCCACCTGAAAACAGCAACTAAAATCAACAACATAAGGAAAAAGTCAATGGCGGTAAAAAAAAAAAAAAAAAAAAAATGCTTCCAGGTGTGAAAAATGTTTGTTTTTTCTCAGGGAACCCTATCTAACAGTATTGAAGAAAATGCTAACCCAATTTAATCCTAAATAATAACAATAAAACAACCTAAAACAAACAAATCCTGTCTGCAATCCAAATAACTCCACAGCAGAATCCCCCATTACTTCACTAAACACACAAACATGACTCAGTAAAATCTTATTACTTACTACCACATACTTAGAATAGAATAAGTGCCACAGAATTATGAATATAGGGGTAAAAAATGGCTGTGCCTGGATTCCCCCCCTGCCCCTTCCCTACTAGGTGCTGTAGGTGTGCTCCCCTGGAGATAATTTATTCCTGAGAGGCTGAAGTTTTTTGATATATCTGTTCTAAACTCCTGTATGTTTCCCCAAATATATATATATTTCTTTTCAGAACAGCTGTCATCATATCAGGGCTTAAAGACCAATAGCAAGGAATGTGTAAAGAGGAGGGAAGAGGCAGAGCCAAAGACTTCCCACATCTGAAATAATGCAAAGATTAGGGGGATAAACCAGTCTCCATGGCCCTTACACATGAAACAAGTGTCCCTAAGTATAAATTGCAGCAAAAAGGATTTAGATTAGCCATTGGTGAAAAGCTTTCTGGCAATAGGACAAACAGAGACTGCAATAGCTGGAAACTTGAAATGTGGGGCAGCCTACCAAATACTCTGCCCAACTGGGGTGGGGCGTGCCAGCTGAGCTAAAGGGCCTCCTGAAACCCTTCCAGCTTGGTTGTCTCTGAGTTTTTTAAGTTCCTATAGGATCGCCTCAATGGCAGAAATTTTAGGAGCAATTTATTCTGAACAGTGAAAATGTTGTACCCCTGTATAAAAGTTTGGAGCTCCATTTTGAGAGAGGAAAGCAAGACATGCTCATGAAAAAAAAAAAGGACAGTTTCATACTGAAGAAATACTCTGGTGAGAAAGAGTTAGGCATCAATTTAAATAAAATTTTTTGGTGGGACCAATTTGGAAAGAGTTGGAACTACATTTGAACTACCCAGAAATAATTTCTCATACATTCCAATATTCCCTGTGAATGGCTCAGCTGACACTTGTAGAAACAGCTATTAACACAATATAAATAGCAGCAATTTATGCATTTTACACAATGCTCTGCATTCCAGCTTCTAGAAATTTCCTACATTTTCTGGATGGCTATCTTTGTTTCTACATACTTTCACTCTGCCTAGTCCTTGAAATCTATTGCAGCAATATCTTTTAATAGAGGCAGCATAGAAGCAAAATGCACTTTTAAAAGGAGAAAATACTTCAAGTGATATATCTATATATAGAGTTACCTGAGATATTTGTTTTTTAAAGAAATATATTATGATGGTGGATGACCTACTTCTAAAAGCTCCACCATGTAAGCTCCAACAGAATTTCCTTTTTTCTAACCTTAGTCTGTTCTATTAAAAGTACAGTTTTGTGCTGTGGTGTACTCTACAGTATCCATGCATATCAAGAAATGGTGACAAGATATAGAGGGACAGCAAGACTATTAAATATCCATCATGCCACTCTGGATCAGGCTTAATGCAATCAGAAACACATGACTACATCAACTTATCTCCTTTGATCAAATGTGATTAAGTAAGTCATTAATTTTCAAGACAAATAAAAAATGCAAGATCATTTTATTATAAATGTAAATGCCTGTCTTCTTAAATGATTTTTCTAAAGGAAGCCCTTCTAATACAGAACTTTGTATACTTCAGAGAACAGTTGTTTTAACATTGGTTTTAATTTTAATGAAACATTATGTATTTGTATGCATGTCTTCTTTCCTTTTTTCTCACACTGCTCATGTTGTCAAGCAAAATTTGTGCATCAGCTTGATCAAGATAATTTCATTATACCATTGTTACCATTATGACTTGGGCAATTAGTAGTTTATAAGAATAAATTTATAGCAATCAGTGATTGAGGCACATTTGCAGTAGTCAGGGTGTAATAAAGCCCAATCAATTTCTTTCATTTAATATGTAGGCTGTGACCCCAGTTTTGATGAGAACTCTTAGCTATTTCATCTTTAAATAAAAAAGAATGTCTGCAAGCAATTATAGTGGTGTGTTAATTGGATATTCCTTTTTATCTTTTATACTACAGAATGCATTGCTAACGAAATCCTTGTTTTCTCTCTCATTCCCTTTCTCTCTTCCTCTCTGTAATGAACTGATATTGACTTGGTGTATTTTGCTAAGACAATGGGCCAGATTTTGATTTTCAGTAGCACTGGTGTAAATCTGGAGTGACTTCTCTAAATTAGATAGAATTACTGAGATATCTATGCACACAACAGGAACCAGACCCCACTCCTCTTTTCCCAGTTTTTGTTACCAGGAGCAGAGGACCTGATTCAGAGCTGAGCACCACTGCAAGCTCTGACCAGCCACTGTCCTGTATCTGAGCTGAAAAATCCACTGGCAGACCACATTCAAAGAGATGATTCCTGAGCTTAAAGCATTGGGAAGGCTCAGACTTTGCCTAAGGTACTTTAGTGCATTAATTCCATGCTGATTTAAGGTAGGTGATGATAGATGAAAGTAATACACACTATGGGAAGAAATGACACTCCAGCCCCAATTTAATCAGCTTTACACGGCCCAAGCTGTACATGTTTCATGTTCCATGAAATCACCCATTGACCTGCACAGGTCCATCATTTGGGTAACAACTTCCCACACAGGACAAATGGAGTTTAGACAAAAGGTTTTCTGGGAGCAGTATGCACACATTGGAACAGTTAACCAAGAATTTTCTTCATATTTAGTTCCCCCGTAGCAGTTTTTTAACACAATGAAAAATATCAGTGTTTTCTTCAGCTTATGTCAGTATTTGGAAAATTCCCCACACACAACAAAAAAAACTATTTTTTTTTTTTAAATCTCTTCTGGGACTTAACTTCTAGTATTTCTGCAATATGTAATAATTAAATAACCTTTGCATTTTACACTTCAGCAGGGATATAACTTACCTAGGAAAAAAGTCTATATTTTACATATCAGTAATTATGCAAGAAAGGTGTTTTCCAAGTGACAAAAATGCTCCCATTCTTCCGTGGTAAATTTTCATGTCCTGTGGCACTTCAGGCAAAACCATTTGTGCAAAATTTCTCATTTGTACCAGAAGACCATCAAAACAATTTTAGCCTCACCTGATCATATTTAGGTGTCCCCTGATCTATTCAAATGCTTCACTCCAGTTCTGTGATTTATCAATACTTGTGATAGTTTACTACCTGGAAGATTCATTTCTAACACAACCCTTTTTATTTGACATTTTCTGAGGCTGAGGCAATGGAACCCTGAAACTTTTCATCCTTAATCAAGCAAAAATCCCACTGAAATTAAAAGGAATCTTACTTGCCCGTAAACTCAGTGAAGACTGAAGGGTTATACACTGCTTTATACTTCAGAAAACTTTGTCCCTCCAATTATATTTGAACTTATTATGGGGTTAAAGGTTATTAAAATACAGAAATAGAGAGATCCTCAAAACCTTTAGGAAAATAATACTAGTAACATTTCTCAGACAAATGGAGGGCCAGTGAAAAAACAGGCAGAAATTCCTTGTCAAAGTATGTATATATATATACATATATATACATACATACTTATGTATCTCTATATGATTTGAGATACTGTGACAAATAATGTTCAATATCTTTAATTTAGTGGTTAATTTTGTTGTGTTTCTTAGTTATTCCCAGTCTCAGAAGCCTGGAGGAGGGTCAGACAGAAGGAAAAGATCTCGCTTTAATGACAACAGTGGACACAATTGAGAAATAATTTCAGCTCTCAATTCTGACATGGATTTCCTCAGAGTCTTTTATAATATGGCTTATTTGACCCAAGCTTCAGTTTCTCTTCTGCAAAATAGTACTTCCTAAACAAACATTTAATGTTTTCCTTGTTCATAGAGTGCAAATAATTTTCGCATCTACGGCCCTGAATAAAAAAAATTGTATATCAATATCATTTGGAATGGTTAAAAATATAAATAATGGTAAATACATCATATTGTTAATGAGAAAATTGGTAATATTTTCAAATTGTGGTAGCTTCTTTCTATTTTTCCAAAACAATTATAAATTTTAGGACCAAAGCTTGCACTGGCTTTAGGATGGGTTTAGTTGCTACCTTTCTTTAATTCACTGTTTAACATTTAATTTCCATTACCTTTTTACATGCCTGTAACCTTTTAACCAATAACACCAATACGTAAGCATTGAGATTAAGACATAATGGCAAAACCAAAAATTAAAAACTTGGTGGGTTTTGGTTTTTTTTTCAGTAAGTCTTTTCAGGTAAATACCCTGGTGAGGTGTCAGGTCCTTGCCAAGCCACTATCACTCCCTTTCCTCAGCTGCACAGGGGAGGGAAGATGTAATGAAAGGCTCATGGACTGAGATAGAGACAGGGAGAGATCAGTCACCAGTTACTGTCATGGGCAAAGCAGGCTCCACTTGGGGAAATTGGATTAATCTATTACCATTTAAATTAGAGTATGATAACGAGCAATAAAACCACATCTTGATAACACCCAGGCTCCACCTCTCCATTCTTCTCAGGCTTTACTTTACTCCCAATTTCTCTATCTCCTTTCCTCACAGCAGTGCAAGGGGATGGAAAACTGGAGCTGTGGTGAGTTTATCACACGTTGCCTCTGTCCCTCCTGCCAGGAGCCTGCTCCAGCACGGGCTTCCCATGGGATCACAGCCTCCTTCAGGCATCCACCTGCTCTGGCATGGGCTCCTTCATGGGCTGCAGGGGGATCTTGTCTGGGGCACCTGGAGCATCTCCTCCCCCTCCTTCTGCACTGACCTTGGTGCCTGCAGGGCTGTTCCTCTCACACATTCTCACTCCTCTCCTCTCTAGCTGCAATTGCTCCTGCGCAGTAACTTTTTCTCATTCTTAAATATATTATCCCAAAATTCAGAGCACTCACACCCTCACAGACATCTGAGGAAAAATATACATTTACAACCATGCCAATCTCCCCCTGCCAAACAGCAGACTCCTGGAAAAATCATGGGAACAGAAACTTCCCTAACTTCTGAACATGAAAGAGGCTTATGATTAAAAAAAGAAATAAAAAATCAGGAGCACCAAACAGTTATTCTGGTGATTTTGATAAACTGTAAAAGATATTTTTCAACATCAATGATACTATTTATTAATTTTGTTGAACTGAAAAACATCTAAAATATACTTTTTGTGTAGAACTAGCCTAGTGAAGTGTGATTTCAAGTATGAAGTAACTAGTCAAATACCCCAAAGGATTTACAGAATACAACAAATGTTTCAGAAGGTGTGCTGACTTTGCAGGTTTTTTGATACTGTTACATGGAAATACTGACAATTAAAGGAAAATATTAGTCATTTTTTCCCCATAGGTAAAACATTGCAATTTAATCATACCCTTTTCTATCACATGCAAAAATAATAATAAAAAAATCTTATGACAACAACTTCTCATAACATATAGGAAAAAAAATACTGGTAGTGAAAAGCAAAAATATTTATTGGTTTTCTACTTAAGATGATGTTAATTTGGTGGATTATTTCTAGAGAAACCAAAGTGGATAGTAGGAAAATTGTATCAGAATTTTGCATCAGCATATGGATTTGGAAATGTGTTTAAAAATTGAGTTTAAATAATATCTTCTCTTGGTGTTATCCAGTTGCCAGAGTTTATTGATTTGAATGATATTTGTTAGCAAGATGGGGACAAAAAACAGTCTTCTTGTTGTCACAGTTGTTTTGTGCAGCTATTGATGTGATAAAACAATTTCATTTGTGGAATACTGTAAAGCAGCAGCTGCCTAATGGAAAAGAAATACCTTAAGAAATTGCATGCATAAAAGCTTCTAGGTGTTTAAACCTCTGGTCAAATGAGACAATTCATAATGTTAACAAACTTAATTCCAGAACAAGTTGTATCACAATTGGAGCTGTCACTGTTCCACAAGTAACTGTCCCTTATGATTCATTATGACCCACCCTGCTTGACATGTGGACTGAGTGCAAACAGAGTGTGGAGAGTGAGTCGGGAGAGGGGAGATAACAGAGATAAATCTAAATTCATTCTGGAAGCAGTCACACTCAATGACATATTCACTGACTTCTTCAACAGCTCATTTGATAATGTTCTTTCTGCACTATTCATTTTTCTGAAAGATGAAAGCTGGCTGAAGATCTCATCTGCTCACTGATGCAGGGAGAAGATTTGAAATTAGCACAAAAATAAAAAAAGGGAGGGGTAGGGTGATGTGGAAAGCAAGCACTTTCTGATTAACAGTTTCTTGGTCCTGACAGGGAAGGCTAAACACCCTGCCTTTTCAGGTCACCTTTAATTAGATATGCATTATAATTCTACAATATGTCAATGGGCTGACTCTGCCTGGCAGAATTGTGCTTAGAGAAGGGGGAATACATTAATCACAATAATTAATTGCTTGAAGAATGGAAACATTGTTTTCTGTCTCAGCTTGTAACATGATACATATTTGTATAAATTTTTTATTACTGTTCTACACAAGGCTCAATCCAGCAGGTTAATAACGTGATTGTAAGAAGAGTGCAAAAAAGGTCAGTAATTCTTGGCCTTTTATAAATCACTGGTTTGAGTTTCCTTTTTTTTTTCTTTTTTTTTTTAAAGTGAGGAAGTAAGGGGAGGAGGAGACAATGCTAATTGCATTAGCCAGCCAGAATGTTATATAGTTCATTACTGGAAATGAGAATTAAAACACCAGCTAACTGCTTTTCTCCACTGGTACTGAAAATATACTACACCTGCTTCTGCTGATTTGCCCAACTTGTTAATTATCCAGAAAAATCTGGGTCAGTATTTTATGACCAAATTAGTTTCCAGCGAAAGATTACAACTGGCTTGCCAACAGGAAATTAAGAAGTGTCATATTAAGTGGGGGCAAAAATAAAAATATGATACTTGTAGGTTATTTTGGGGATTTGTTTTTAGAAAACACTTTAAAAGGATGCTTTCTATCAGATCTCTTTTAATTTTGCCCAGAGAACTTAAAAATGCCTGTCAACATTTCAGAACTGTCAAGAAAGTTTAGCAATTGGTTCAGAGGAGTTCCTGCTGCTTTGCATGAGCACCCAACCACCACATCAGCACTGCTGTATCTACCCTTGAACAGGGAACCCAGAAACAAACTTCTGCAAGCACAGTCCTCCACTCTCTTCCATCTACTTCCCTGCAAATATGTGTGTAAATGTGCACATTTTTGTGCATTCTTGTTCATACCATCACCAGCAAGAAAAAAAAAAAAAAGACAAAAACATGCCAAAATGAACCAAAAGCAAAAATGGCAGAGGCCCAGAGAGTTACATCTCTACAGATACACAGCTCCCAACTCCTGGATTAGTCCAATAATAATTTGCTTCTTCAGCACTCCATTCTCTAGGCCACCCTTCAGATGCTGTCTTTGCCTGCCCTTACTGGTCATTGGAGTAATTTGTTTTCCCTGGTCACATTAACAATCTTTCCTGAATTAATTAATCAATCCTTTCCCCATACAATAATGCTTTTTCTTTTCCAGATTCATAATTTCTCTTGCCCAATGCCCATTTTTCTTCCATCCATAACAGATGGAGATGGGAAAAGACAGGAGACGAGAAGGGTGTGTGAAGGGAATTCAGTAAATTATATGCCCACCTGTATATGTACCTGGCAAGCCTGCTCCTTGTTTAAATCAAGAAAGAGGAAAAACAATATAAACAACTACAATTATATTCACAAATCTTTTTGATGTTTCCTAAATGTGCTAAACTCCCCTGGAAAATAAAAAGAGGATTTGCAAAAATGGCAGGTACATTTTGAGAGGCTTCCAAAACATTTATCATTAATATGGCAGTCTACATTTGTGTTCCTTTTCCAGTTCAGATTGTTTTCTCTCTGAAATTATGACAGAAAAAATATATAGCATAGTATCCTTAATACTAGTACTCTTCCTTTATCTGCAAAGCAAAGATCAAATAAATTGCCCTCAGAATAAGCACAGTTAAAGGTAGAAAGAAACTGGTGTATTAGGTCTTTATATCTAATATACCAGTTTTGCCTTTTTATCTTTAGATAAAATAAGTAAATACACAAGCAAAAAGTAAAACCTTTTGTTTATACTAGAAAAATACCATAAAACACTGGAACAAGATCCACATATTTCCACCCCTCCAAGATACATATTTTTTTAATGCACAAAATGAATTAGAAATTGGAATATTTTTTCTATTCAAAAAAATAAGAAAATAAAGTTTCAATTGTGTTCTAGATAAGCCCAAAATGTCATAAAACAGCCATTCTTAGAGAATGGAATATGGTTTTATTTTTCCCCTCAAAACAAGTAGCAATATTACAAAGACCAGTACAGACTGTCAATCAGCAATGGCTCTGTGCAAGAGGTAAACTGAACAGTGAGACTGCCAGGCATTTAAGTATTTTTTATTGATCCAACACATTTGCAGCCGTATTAAATAATTTTTTCTTTTACCAAATTCAGGCCTTTCCTTTCTACGTGGTCTACCACCTGACATTCTCTCATTTTACACATGGAAAAAGAGACTTAAATATTGTCAAGTGAACTGTTCCTGTGATGCTTTCATTTTTATAGGTATAAAGAACTTGCAATACAGTGGAGATTCAGAATCAGAAGTTGGTAGATACTTCAGAGGTCATGACATATTCCAAAAGGAATCACCATGAATATTTTTCATTTGTGATTGTGAGACTGAATCTCCTTTAGTCCAGTCTCCTATGTGTTGCCTAGAAGGCAGTGAAAGTTTTTCTGATGTAACAGAACAGCAAAATATCTAAGCAAAAATCTTATCACAGCAATTTTGTGTTTCAGAAAGGAAAGCTGAGTGAAAGTGAGGAAGTTTGTTAAAAGGAAAGCTTATTGAAATGAGAAGTGAGAAACACAACAGCTTTAAGGCTGTCAGGAAATCTATTTTATTTAGGTACCATTATCATAGAGGTTTAAGGGAAAAAAATGGAAATTCATCAAAGTCTAATATCTACAGAAATTTCCAAAATGGTCAAACACAGGAAAACAGGAAAGAATGTATGTAAGCTACAAGAATTGTTAATGGAATTATTTCAAATTCCTCTCTAACAAAATAATTTTAAATGTCCTTCAAAACCAATACATGAAAAATGCAATAAGCGTAAGTTAAGAAATATTAGGTTGGAGCAAGAAATTGAAAGAAACTATTTGTACCAAAAAGGAAAAGGAAGGAGCTGGAAAAATTGCCCTAGAGGAGCCTTTCTCATGAGGGATGTATCAGAGGTTTTGTCTGATACTGAAAAGTCAGTCAGAGGGATAATGGGAAAAATCAAGAAATGAACAAGGGCAAATTGTCCTGAAAAGGCAGAATTCACCCAAGAGATCTAAAGAAATACAAGTCTGAATTTCATGTGTTTTGGACATTAACATAAATCAGACCAGATAACACAGAAATGGAAAGTAATAAATGTGAAGCAGATTCTCCGTAAAAAGTTCCAGGAGATTTTAAGGAGCTGAAGAGCAGTAAATCTGACTTCTACAACAGACATGTTGGTGGAAACATAATAAAGAGTAGAATAGGAAGACAAGCAGGTAAATAAGATGCAGTGGGAAGCAATCCAGACATTTTTGTAGATCAAGTCAAGCCTCACAAATCTATTAGTTTTTTTAAAGAATCAATGAATGAGTTGATAGGAGTAGTCCAGTTGATATATACTCTACACCTGAGTTTCTAACAACTTTCTGACAAAGGTGCTCACCAAGGCTCTGTTTCAAAGGTGTTTCTGAAGAAAGACAGAAATTAACAGTCAGATTTCCCAAGGTACAGGAGCTAGCAGTGGAATCCTATGGTAATGTGTGCTTCCCCAACGTATTCCTGAAAGATCTGGAAAGATCTGGAATGATCTAGGGCTGAGAAGTCAGATGTTTTCTGATAGCAAACAATTAGTCAAAATATAGCAACTAAAACACCACAAACTAACAAAAAAAAAAGTTAAAAAAAAAACAACAGAAAGAGCAAGAAATAAGTGATAGCAAAGAGTTGCACAAGTATCTCACAATACGGACTGATTGCACGATAAACTTCCTGATCAAATTTAATTTGATAAATTAAAAGTGATACATACAGTAGATACAAAGAGGAAAAAAAATCCTAATTAAGTCTATCTTGTGATGGATGTTAATTGACCTATAACCTGTCAGGAAAGAGATCTTGAAGTCATTACACATCTTGCAATGCTACTTCTATGAAAATGTCAGCTCCGGTTAGCAGCAGCTAAAAAGACAAATAGAACATGAGGAATTATTTGGAAAGTATTAAGAGCTTAGGAGAGAAAGCCTTATTGCTATTAAAGGAATCCATGACATTCATGTGATTGTGGTCACTCCATCTCAAGAAGGAAACAGCAGAACTAAACATGATGTAGGAGGGATTATCAGAGATCAAAAATTATTTCCATTTGAAAAAATTTAAATGGACTAGCTTGCAAGGAAGTGGCTCAGAGGGAATACCATAGACACATGGAAATATGAATGATATGCAGAAGGGAATTGGAAACTATCATTTAATAACAGAGTGACAAGTATCCCATGGAATTTTCTGCTGCAAATTTTACACAAACAGAGTTTAGAGCTTTTTTTAATGCACTATGTAATTAAACTGTGAAACTCATCACCGAAGGATATTGAGAAAAGAAACGGTATTGAAAAGCTGTTAGAAAATTCATGAAAGAAATATTTATTAAAGGGTATCNAAAAAAAAAAAAAAAGACACACTCACAATACTGAGCTTCTCTGCAGATTGCCAGAATCGGAGAGGGAAAAAGTGGGAAGTTATCACTTGCACTTCCTCTCTCCTTAGAGGCACCTGGGCCAGGATATCTTCCCTTTTCTTCAAATGGATAATGCCAAAACTAGGAAGGAATGGAGGAGATGGAAGAAAAGTCTGACTTCACTGACATATTTGCTTCCTGGAGCCATGAGTGTCCACCAGAACAGCAATTTACAGCAAGACTGAAGTGTTACCTTAGCTGTGTCATAAAAATCCAAGGACTCATAACCACCCATTAAACTTCACTCATTATCTTTGCTCGTGTTGGTAAGGTATTGATGTAGTAATTAGAGATAATATAGCCACATTATGACCTAAGGGTATATTGGGGAAAGTGTATGGAAGACAAAGCATGAAGAAAATAAAAAAATGTCATAATCCAAAATTGCCATAATATATTCAGATTCTGTGCTAATAAAACTGTTCTAGTGATTCTGGAATTTACCAGTTTCAGTTACCTGAAAGCATTACAAGCAGAAAAATGGATACAAATATCTTTTGACATACCCAGTTATAAGATTCACAGGTGAAGTGAGCTTGGAAAAAAGGTGGGAGAGCAAAGAAGCCAGAACTATTTTATTTAACATAATTTTACTTTAACATTCTCAATGTAATCTAGGATTCAAGCCATGGTCTTTAAAATGGAATTAAAACTCATTCTCTCCTCTTCCTCCACTAATTCCTGTAAAAACTATAAATATAAATGTAAATAAAACATGTAAAGTCTTTTCTTCCATGCCTCAAATAGACTGCATACTTCGCTGACTGGAATGCTCAATTTTATACATATATCAATATGCATTAATTATCTCCAAAGAAATCTCCTATCTTTAAAAGAGGAAGGCAAGCTTTGAGGATTGTTCCATGAGGTATTGAACTATTAGTTTTGTCAGCTACAGCTGATGTGTCAAAAAATAATTCTATTCAAATGAAGAGTCAGCCAAGCTTCATATTAGGCTTGGGCATACATTTATAAATCACAGCAGGAACTCAGGCTAACAAAGAACTATATTTCTTTATTCCCTTCTGGATAATAATTCATTTGTACAAAACAAAGGTAAAGTAGAAAGTCTGTAATAAACTAAACAGAGAAAAAATATCAGGATATATAGTGCTGAAAACTTGTGTTGCTTTCTTGACACTATGCAATCCACAAAACTTCCTTGCTCAGAGGGCTTAAAACTGCAGGAAAGTTGCTGGGCTTGAAAACAAATATGCAGTTTTACAATTTGTATCCATGCACCAAAATCTGGTGCACATTTTATTTTACTTTAAATCTGTATATAACTTTTCAGGAGGATTCAAGAGCATAAAGTGTTGTGATCAGTAGGCCAAAAGTCCTTTAGTCCAGGCTCATGGATGCAGGCAGCAAACCTCTGACACTCTGGAAACTCGGACACTTGAGCACATCTGTGGAAAAGCAGCACCTGGCCCATCCAAGGGGGTTCTTACAGAGCACACCATCCTTATGAACTCTATCTATCCAGCTGCCATAGTCCCCTAAAAATTTTCTTCACAATTCAAACAGCTGAAGATGTATTTTTTAAAAAAGTAAATCATCTGCATGAAACAAACACAGAATATTTATTCTTCATATAGCTAATCAATATTGTTTATAGATTAAACCTTCAGTAGGTGAGTTATTTCTCAAAACCTCCAAACACCTCAAGGTAATGCTGTTAAAACAGGGCTATAGACTTGATGCTGCTTAGACATTTACAGCAAGTCAGTAGGATGGACTGCAAAACGTTAAACAAAATTTAAAGATGTGTCTAAGTACACTTTTCAGAGTACTTAAAGTAGTTAGGGACAAAAGTCCCAGTAGAGATAATTTTTTAGTTGCTATTCCCTGCTAAAATAATAACCATCACAGAGGATGTGATGCACAGGGCACTAGGCTCAAAAATGGAAAACAAAAGAATCTGGAAAGAATTGTTCCCCAGTGAATTGTATAATTGTCAGCCTTCAATACTACACAGCTTCTCCCAGAATTTATGGTAAATTACTTAGAAACTAAGTTTGTCTTTAAATAAGATTTTCAATGTATAGTTGCTATGAAGTTCTTTCAAATCTTTCACCAGGCAGGAGCTTCAGAAGTTTTTCAACCAACAGTAAAAATTTCACTCCCTTTAAAAGAACAATGTAAATAAAAATCTGATTTGAATATTAAGAAAAAATAATTGAGCCACTTCCTGCTAAATTAGAGAGAAGCAACTCTGAGACTAAAATTTTCTTTGTGCTGATTTACACTTTCCTACACCAAAGTTACCAAAGTGTGTTAGCTTTGCAATACCTTTCAGTCTTTTTTTTTTTTTGCTCTGAAGGTATTTCTGTCATGATTCTGTGTAAGAGAATGTGTACCTTAGAATACGTAGCTGCATTTCTAAATCCTGTGCACATAACAAAAGTGAATCTATCTTCTCAGTTTAGAGAATTTGAAAGAAAAATCATCATTAATTTGAGTAAACAGCAGACATTTTTCATATGTGGGGTTTCTTATTTGTAGCATAGTTCAAGTGCTGTTTGTTCAGAAATGTATGAAAAATAAAAATCCAGTCTCAGTGCAACGGGCCTTAATTATTAGTCACTTTTGGCCAAGAGTAAAGGAATTGCCAGATAATTAATGATACCAGAAGATGGACAGAGATAGTTCTGCAGTTTTCTAGTTCTGTCAGTCAAAACCAAAAATAGCTGCCATACACATTTATTAAGCCATATATGAAGATTAACGAAGTAGGAATGAAGTCCAATAATTGTTTTTTTTCTATTACAACTTCAGAATTTTGGAAAGAAAAAGCAGGTTTTAAAGATCACATTTCTGCAGTGTATACTTTCCCCTATTTCCATACATTTTACCTTTCTATTCTGTGAAATACAAGAGAAGAAAAATTCCAATTTCCATGGTGCTCAGTGCTACTGATGCTGCTGCTATGGAAACTACCCTTCATGTGCCAGAAATGAAGACATACTGTTGATGTACAGTTACTGCAATGCAAAGCAGCATTACTTCTTAATTTTTCCATTAGAAGTCTAATATAAATGCCTAAAACACTGCTTCAATGCATTATGCATTCTTCTACTTCTAGTGAACTCCATAACACTTTTGACTACAGAACGTTGTGAGAGATTTCCATGGAGCTGTCAGCTCATTGTCTGAGGCATACAAAAGAACATTGTGTTGTGGAAGTTGGAAAACACAGGACTCTGTAATAACCTGCTTGTTTATAAAACTGAAATGATGACATTTATCTAATAACTGCTCTAGCTGGAATCTGTGTATCCTTGAAAAGTAAAGTAAGGAATAATAAGTGTCAGTGTTTTGATCATAAATATCTGGCCTAGCGTGAAGCTCAGGGGTAAAGAGAAAGTGACTCCTTCTCCCCCAGCTTATATTTTGGGCTTGGACTTCTTTTTTCTTCTTCTTCAAAGGTTACTGTTCTCCTGAAACTTTCAACCAATTTCATTTTTCTCTCTCCAATTCATACTACGATAAAATTAAGAGAATGAGTGGGCCCTCATCTACCAGCTTTGCAGACTCAATTGAGAAATGTTTCAATTATTAGCACTGCCCATATTCTACCACAATTTTAACTGTTTAGATCTGAAGTCATGCTTTTGTTCTATTTCTGTACAACATCTTCCTAAACCATTACCACACCTCACAGTTGTCTCTTCTGAATTTCTCTATTGAATTTCTACACCAAAATTCAATAGAAGTAATAATAAAAGGAAAAGAGCAGCCCAATGGGCCACAGTCAGTCTTATTTATTCAGGAACTGTTGAAATGTTAAAGAACCAAAATTATAACACAGGGACAAGCAATGAAAAAGAATTCCCATAGTGACTTAAGCCACAGATAGTTCTGCTTTCTTTATGGACATGAAGAAAAAAAAAAATTCTTCATTATTTTCAGATAGTTTGAAGAAAAGAGATAGAAATTTGAATGACAATAACCCATATTTTAATAAAAACCTAAAAATTTTTAAATAGTTAATGGTTCTAGAGAAGTCCAAGTTCAGGCTTGTGGATGTGGTTTTTATAAACACTCACAATTGCACTGGTGAAGGACTGTGGGCTCCCCACCCCTGAACAATTAACTCAGTAAAACCAAAGGATGAGCCCCCAAAAATGACAGGCACTGGGGCTACTGGTTCCTCAGCACTTAAGTGTTATAATGTCCAAACAGCTTCTGTAACTTAACCCCCAAAAATGGCATCGTGATGAAATACTCTGACCTGTCAATAGCAGAGGACTAATTTTAACACAGGACTAGAGGCAGGAAAAAATGAGGATGCTGTCTGAATTAATATTGCAAACTGCAACTCACACGCTGGAGTTGGAGATAGGACATCAGGGAGCAGCTGCTGTCCATAACATGAAGTTAAATGAGCTGGGAAGGACAGGAAGAACTTAAGAATTCTTGCTCTCAAGAGCACTCCCCCCCACCCCCGACAGCACCCTCCAATAGTTTTGTATTACTGAAATTCTAACTGCAAAACGTGTGAATGAAAATTGGGATTTTGCCTGGAGACAAGCTGGGAGGTAGCAGAGCTTCCCTAACCCAAATCACACAAAGTTAAATCATTCCTGTGTCTGATCTTTAGCTCTCTTTGGTGGGGTAGCAGTCTCTGCCTTTATCCTTCTCCCAAAGACACGTGGAAGTGTTGAAGGTTTAGCAAACATAGACGTCCTTTTCCACTCTTCATCAGCATATTTTTGCCAGGCTTTTCTAAACTTAGATCCACTGGACAACACATAGAAGCTTTTGGAAGTTTTAGTACATCATTCTACAGAGGTTATGAGGAAACAGAAGGAATTTTTCAAGAGTTTCAATGAGAATACATTTTCCAGAATACACTGGAGTGAAGAAGTTGCCAGCATCATGTCAAGATCCTGTTTTCTCAGTCTCATTTAACAACCCAAAAGGATGAAGGTATCTAAACTACAGTCTAACCCATGTTAAGTAGAGTGCAAAACTGCATTAATACTTTGAGCACTTTAAATCAATATTTAGACATTTAATTATTTTGTTCATTTTACCTGAATATATTAGTAAAGCCAGATAGAACTATTAGGGCTCCCTGCGATTAACATAATTGAATCAACAAAAGGTGGCAATCAGATAAAAATCTACTTGCTTTTGGTCTATCACAAAATTTGCATAATTTTTCTATTTTTTAATTATTTTGGATATATTTTAAATATGTTTTTCTGCTTTTTAATTGCAAACTATGTTCTACATATTTTAAATCTCCCTGCCTCCTGAATATTTTCAGTAAAATATAAAAATATTTTTGGTTGTGTCAAATCTGTAAAATTTTTGCTCCTTCTGTCACCAAAAGGTGTTCATGTATCAAAGATCATTAAGTGTGACTTGTGATTTTCTCATCAAAAATGTATTTACAGATTATATAGTAAATTAGAGCTTTTGGGGGCATAATTACTTTTCTAGCAGCTCAAAATATTTAGGAAACTCCACACTCTGTCAGATTATGAGACTTTCCTCTGTACATAATTTTAGTGCTTTTTACAAAGCTAAAGCCATACCAAGGATTTCTGCTGTATAAATAAAAATTATCAAGTAGATTTCAACACATAGATATGACTGGAAGTTTACTTCAGATGATTTTGGATCAGAGCAATGTAACTTTGGCTTGAGCTTTGATATCAAAATACCGAATGTACAGTCAGAAGGGAGTCCATCACAATCCCAATACAGTTACTGTCTTTATTCTCTTTCTGTATTTCAGTCCAGTCTGTTCTTTTGGAGCTATTGTTGAAAATACACTGTTTAATTGCCTGGAGGAATAAAAAAGTATTACACGAAGTTTTGCAGTGGGTTCCAGTCATGCAAACACGTTTTTCTAAAATCCTTACTGAGCTTACAACTCAGGGCAAAATGAGCCATACTCTATAAAAATAATAACACAAAGAGAGGAAGATAAAAGACACAATCACTCCGTCCTTGCCACTAAATTTACTAATGATTTTCCAGAAATGAATGTCAGGACATACTGATTCACTGGGGAGGAGATAGGAGAAAGAAAACCTGGTATTTTCAGTCCAAATCTATGTAATTTTGACTAATGTTTCAACGGTGATGACTTCCCTTAGCTCATGTACCAGCAGTAAATTCCACACCCCCACACAGAGAAAGTTCTCTCACTAACCCCACAGCTGATGATTTAACGACATAGGATTTTTTTATCATGCTACTGAACTAAAAAACTTCCATGGACAGAACTGTTTGGTCTAAGACTTTACATTTGGTCCAAAAAATCTTGTCCTCTTGGGCTCTGTCCCATTTTGGAAGTTCTGTAGCTTGGTATTAAATTTTGTCCCCATGCAGAGAAAAAGATGCAAAATTGGACTTTGTTGCCAGCAAAGCTGTGAAAGCAATATATGTCTGACTTGTCCATCAGTAAATATCCTCAGCTGTTGGAAAGATTATTTTCACAGTGCCATGGCTATATTTGGGGTCTGTATCTGTGTTTTTGGCAATGGGTTGATGTTTGCTGGCTCTGTAGGAAAGGGTGACAATGTACATATGAGACTATGCTATCAACATGAAATGGAGTTCAATATTAATGAATAAAGTTAAAAAAAGAGGAATTTTAGAATAACTGATATAAAAGTATGAAACTTTTTAATCTGGTCAGAACATAATAATGTGATTCTCAAAAAGAAAGAGAAACCTTCCAAGGGGTAGAGAAGTTAAACATAGAAAAATATCTGTAATTCCCCCAAACTAGTAAATATATGATTAGATTTCAGTGAAAGGCGTCCTGCTAAATTAAGTAGGATCTGAACTCAAAGAAACCTCACTCAAAGAAGACAGAAGTGACCTTTTCATTTTCACAAGACTTTTACAAAGTTTGTGTAAGATGGAAGCAACTCAACTTCAAAAATGTTCTAAAAAGATATGTTCTAACATATCAAAGGAATAATGATACATCCACTTGTCTTTCCTGCTAGATGTAAGGGCTGTTCCAGGAGGTCAGGGAAGAAGTTCAGTAATTTGAAACTTAAGAGAATTGTCTCTGAAATGAATACGCCAGGAAAAAAACAATAAACAAACAAACAAAAACCACCCCAAACTCACCAAAACAAAAAAAAAAACCGCAAACCAAACCCCCTTTAAAAATACTCTGTTGTAGGGAAATGTGTTATAATTTGGTCTTTGGGAATTTGATATCTTACTTATGCAAAATAAAAAAATATTTTTGGATATGTATCACAATATTAACTGTTCCAGTAGAGATGTACACTTTCAGCTGCAGCTTTCTATAAAGAAATAAGTTTACCACTGTGTTAAACTAGGAAACTGAGGCTGAAATAGTTCATCACCTCTCCCATAATTATGCCTGAAGTCCTGCTAAATGGGACAACATGAGAATTTAACAGCTGCCTTCTGGTTACCAAAAGTTATTAGGGTTTTTGATTTTTTTTTTTCTTTTAATAAAGAAAAAAACCACAAAAATTCTTAAGCATATTCTATATGAAGAGAAAAGCAGCATCCTGATGATGATTAATTGATGCTATGGACAAGAAAGCATCTAAAGCTCAGAGGACTATGGTGGTGAAACTACAGTTCATTTAAAAAATAAATAAATAATGAGACTTCATTAGCTTACACTGAAGTGGAGAAACTTAAAAGTCCTCTCTAAGTTAAAAGCTGTAACAAAGAAAGCAAAGGAAGCAAAGAAACAAAGGAGCAGAGGAAACAGAAGAATGTCTTGTGAAATTAAGCAGTGGGGTTTTTTTCCTTCTCCCCGTCTTTGACAACGGAAGAAGTCAACGAAAACGATAGACTGATGTTCAAGAAATATAACTTGATTATTCTAGCAGCAGTGAAAGGGAAATGCTGCAAATAATTCATCAGAATACCAGAGAATCAAAAAGATTTAGAAAAAAAAAAACGAAGAAAGAAAAAAAGCCCATGACAATATACTGTATATTCTGGCATGATAAGTTGCTTCACACAGCAGAGAATTTATCCAAGCTGTATGATACATCTCATTAAAGTAGCAACCACCAAAAGTAACTTCTGATTTGCTATGTGCTGCTCAATCTATCAAAACCCAGCCTCTTCATACTTGTAATGCTGCCACTAAGAAAAGCATTGAAATGTGTCACCTTATTTTGAAATACCTTATAGCAAAATAAAATATTCCACATTACAAAGTACTTTGTTTACTGAACGACAGTGTGTTAACTACACTCAGCATAAAATGCTGCAGTAAACAGGGTTATTTTCCACTGATTTTTAGTGCACAGTGATGGGTGTGTGGTGGCCCAATGCTTCTTAAATGACATGGCAGATAAATTGACAAAAATCTTTAGGATGCCTGATTAAATTGATAAGTGAGGAATAAGACGCAATAGTACAACTTTAGTAGGTTTAAGAAATCAGAGAAGGAGAGGAGCTGTACAAATAGATTAATTGTAGTATCCACTCTTTCATATAGTCCTACATTTTATTTTCTATTTCCATACTCAAAAGAAGAAAGGAAAGAATAACATTTTGTTTACCCAGTTGGTAATGCCTATTTCCTGGAAATAGAAGATGACGCATCAAGCGACTGCTACTGAATTATGTGGCCTTATAGAATGTTGATAAAAGTTAGCACTAAACTGTTCAGTGGGAAAGTTATTCCTATTCTGAAATTTTCAGAAGTGCAGAGAGTCATAAAACTTCTATTACCAAAGAAGGAATTTAAAAAATAAAGAGCCATAATCATATGAGCTTATAAACAGTGTGAAATGAAAAGCAGCACATTAACAGAGACCTCAGCGGTGTCCAAGCCTTAAAGACTCACAGCTAAAGCCTTTTAATTTTAGTAAATATATATATATATATATATATAAAATTAAAATAATTACCTCAGTCAAGAGTTGTGTTTATGCTGCTATCAGAGATGTGACTGATTCCTGGGAAAGCAGAGCAGGTATGCTAACTTAGCTTATTTGGGTGGCTGATAACAGCACAGCTAACAGCCCCAGAAGCAAAGAGACTGAATGGTTATCTAGGTAGCACACCTGTGGCAGGTTGTTACCGTGGTTTCAAGGTGTTTGCCATTTGAACCCACATTTACTTGACCTAGGCCAGAGGTTCATAATTATGATTTCGTTTGTTTCCTCATCAAATATTTGCCTCTAGTCTTGTGGTCTTAAAACGAGCCCCACCACTCATCAAGATTTGTTATACTGTAAAAAGGAGCAAGCCATAGATAAGATGCAATTTAGGAAGAAATTTTTAATAACCTCTCAGCTGTTAATTGCTGCTTCCCAAAAGAGACCAGAGACAAGAGTGTATGTGTATGAATGTTCCTCCTCCCCTCCATTCCCGGGAAAAAGCTGACACACGTCCCAGCTGGTTAGTTGCCATTGCCAAGAACATCAAAGAGGAAATGCACTTGCACAAACAGCTTAGATGACACCAGACAGCTGGGGTTTGGCTCTTCCTTTTCTTTCCATTTCTGGTAGCTGTGCTTACCTCCAAGGAGCAGAACTCAGAAGGAGAGCTTACACTTGAGTTTTGTTTCGTTTGGTCTCTTAGCATCAATCCACATCATCCCTGTTTTCCCAAAAGGCAGCTAGGGTTAGACAGGTACATTCCACCCACTGTTTGTGCTTGACAAAAAGCCTGTTGAATTGGCAAACTAAAATAAGGTTTAACACATAATATAGATGTTTCTCTGACTGTGTAAAACATGCTTTTGACCGGAGCAGATATATTTTTTAAAAAGTTATGGTGCAGTAGTGAATTTTAGGCTAGATTTAAGTTGCATTTTGTTGCATTTAGAAAATTAAGCCTCCCACAAGAAATCCATTCTTCCCTTCCAACCATATTTCTTGTGATAAAGATGAGGAACCTGTCCTCTTTTAAAACAGACTTGTATTCCTTTAACTACTACCATTTCTCCTTCTCCTGTCAGAGTTTCTTTCACCAAATGACCAGTTCACAGTACCTAAAAGTTTCTCACCCCCACTTCTAGCCCACATTTTAGTCATTTTCATCTAGTTGAACCTGTTCTTATCAATGTCTCTGATGACCTCTCCATAGCAAAAATTCATCCTAGTTTTGACTTGTCATTCTCCAGTATCTCTATGATTCACTTTGAACAAAGAATTCCAAGAGTCTATGTCATAAAGACATCACACATGCAGAACAAGTAGCTTTTGACCACAATTCTGTTTCAGGCAACATTTCCAACAATGGAAAATGCTCAGCATATCCAAAGGAACACTAAATCTTCCCCATAAGCAGTTTTCAATATATGTTCCATGGATCACTGTGATCACTCCAGACAGCCAAGACAGGTCTCCAGTTTCACATGTTTGTAGGTTCACCTTGATAACTAATGCCTAAATATCTCACTTTTTTTTCTACTGCACCATGAAGAAAATAATCTCTAATCCATCTTTTCAGGTAAAATGTTTGCTTTCATTGGTCTTGACTGCAGATATGACCTCCACAAATTTGGCTGCAACTCTTTTTAACATCTTAAACAAAAAACCTGTCTTCCTTCATCAAGGGAGCTGAAGAAGTGGCTACAAATGTTATGCTGGCATATCTGTGCTTAAATTAGAACAACTTCAGCATCTTCCATCTCGCCACCAATTTGCCCTTCTCTACCATGGCAAAGAGGAGCTATTTATCCTCATGTTCATAAAGACACCATTGCCATCTCTGATTGCGTACAAGGCTGACTATTCTCTTGTTACCTCCCATCACTTAAATCTTTAAAGTATCTTTATCCTTTTCTGGATTAGAATAGCAGCAACACTTTAAACTGTGGCAGTCATTTCTAGAGTGCTCATCTGAAATGCAGGCAGATGTCCCAGAGAACACATTTGCAAAATGATTAGCTCTGGAAGATTTGAGCTGCAAAAATGTCTGGTATATGATTTGGAGCTCTTTGCATTACAGAGACAGCCAAAACTCTGGGATCAAACAATGTCATATAGAGACAGAAAAAAAAAAAAAGGTTAGTTTAGTTCTGAAACTTGAAAAACATCCATAAACAAAGGAAAACAATTTAAAGTTACCAACATAACAAACATTTTCAGAAGCAGAAGCTGGTAGTACAGTTGATAAAGTTCAAAAATGAAGAAAGGACAGATTTGTGGAAACTCATTAACAGAGATGAACAGTAAGAGGTAACTGGCAAAAACGTACTTAAGTACAAAAGGACATTGATAATATGGGTCTAAGTAGTGTGAAATACTGGAAAGGAGAAGCCAGACTGAAAAAAAAACAAGCTGAAACACTGTCAAGTGGGAAATCATTTCTTCAGGAAAATATGGCATGTTTTAGAAAAACAGAAATAGCAGGCACACTGACAATCAGAGTGCAGAAGAATCATATGGAAACTTTTGAAAGAGCACGAAGAAGGAGTTAGGGAGGAAAAAAAGTTGGAAAATAGTTGACAGCATTAGAAGTTTACCACCCATCAATGAATGTTTTCAGAATTTTACAAACAATTCTTCTTTCCTTCCTTTTCAGGTTTCACCACTCCTTGCAGATAGAAAATAAATATCCTGGAGCCAAGCAGGTATGTGCAGATTTCTGTGTTCCTCTGTGCCAAACAGTCCAATGCTCCCACAAGGAACCTTGGCCTATCACAGACAAGGGTTCTTGCCTCACAAGAACACAGTTTCACAAAGACAAGAGATGTCACAAACTGTCAAATTGTCTGGAAACTGAAGCAGATCTTTTCTTTTAAAATATGTTTGCAGACTGAGATTCTAAGAACTTTTCTATTGAACTTCTTGATTATTAATGGGCAGTAACCTAAACTCTGCATGTGTGCTAAGCGTTTTTACATTACACTGAGTTTCAGTAAGTTTCTATAAAATATGTTGTTCTGCTCAATAGTAACAATTCTATGTTCTATGCTTCAAAACTGTCTTAATTTTCTTAAAAATAACACCAGCTACAATTGCCTTTTCCTGATAAACTGATCTGCAACAAAAAAAATTCTGTATAAGGAAGTAAACCATATAAATACATCAAGAATCCACCACTTGTTATAACACATTTAACTCACAATATATAACACTGCTTTTTTTTAAGAAGCAGTATCTTTAACTGATATCCTTTATTACAGCATAAAGCATTCTTTGCAGATTTTCATTAAAAAATAAGGCTGAATAACAGATGATATTACACCATTAAATAAAAAAATACACAGGGAAGGTGAGAATTATATTGTCACTACCCATTTCATGGAATCACAGAATCTCCCAAATTGGAAAATGCCTCCAAGACTATCAAGTCCAACTTTTGGCAACAATCAAGACCATTGGCTAAAATCCAGTTTGTAACCCAAAGATATTTAGCTAGTTGTCACTTCCATGCTTTAAGGGGGGAAGAAAAAAAAAAAAGAAAAAAAGAGAAAGAAATTTGTCTACAACAGAAATCCTTTTTTTCCAGGAACCTCAAGGGAACAAGATAGTGCATTGTTCCTTAGAACATGGCTTTTAAAATTCACTATGACTGCTGTATATTATGATTGGCTCAGGCATTTGAGCCAGCCTACAATGAATACAGTTGTAATTTTTGCAGTCACAGAGCAATGAATGTTCCATGTTATTTTGCTTGTTGCCCATATGTAGAGAGCAATTTGTGTGGAGAACATTACTGTATCTGTCATGTTCCATCTGAAAGCACTGATGCAGAACTGCTTGGAGACAGCAGCACTGTAGTATTGATGCTCATGGCAGAAGAGATTTAGATACCATGAAAAGCTAATGGTGTTAACTAAAGAATTCTTCAATTCACTTCAGCAGAAAGGGAACGTTTAAAGGAGGATTAGTTTTAGAATAAATGACAAAAATTCAACACATTGAAATTGTGCAAAGTGCATATTGTAGCAATTATGGAGACTTTTTGATACAGTACTGACGAGCCAAATTATGGCTGTGGTGTGTATTACTCTACAGCATAGACAACTGCCTTTACACGGGATCACTTCTGATTTTAAGGGCTGCTACAAAATTATCTTTGTGCTTTAAACAAACACACTGCAACTGTGCACAGAAAAAAGCACCTGGAAAAACTCCCAGTTCCTTTTTTAGCCCATGCACTTCTTACTCAACCTAAATGATTTATCTTCTCAATTTCTCCTCGGAGAGGGGCAACAGGGGTAAAACTGAATTAATTTTGCCACCTCTTGTTTGGGCTGGAGAGAAGTGGCTGCAATAAGGAGCAATGATTCTGCTATGGTGAAGTCTATATGGGATCGGGGCAAGAAATTACATTAACCCTGTGCTGGAAGAGATGATCTGAAGGGCTCTGCTATCAAAAGTGTTTTAAAATATGGTAAAGAAAATATGAAAGGAATTTTCTGCTCTGTCCTGCACTGACAGGAAGCCCAACATCAGACAGTGAGGGCCAGTTAGGAGTGAAGTGCCAGGTTCAAAGCATACACAGGAGTGGCCCTGTTGTGTCACAGGGACCTGGGTTCTCTCATCACATCAGTTCCAGGAAGGAAAGAAATTTGGCTCTCTGTTGAGTAGAACTGTCATCAATTCACAGATAAGTACTGCCAAAGAACACAGGGTTAATTAAGGATTTGAAACTGAAATATCCTGTTTCTTAACAAAGCCATTTTAAGGTGGTATCCCTGATCTGCTTTTGTTTTAAAGGATAATAGCAATTGACATGCATTTATTATGATATATATGTGTATATATGTAGACATGAACATACTTATAAAGTTAGCCAAACTCCAGAAAATCAGAATGAACAGAATAAGAAAATAAAGAGCAAAAACTCTTACCATGAGAGTACTCTCTCTCAGTCCTACATTGGAAATATTGATGAGGATATTTCCTCCCAGATATATCAGCCATTTCCCATTATAGTAAAGCTATTCTCTCTCAAATATCATCACGGGGTTGTATGAGTCCCCTATTCACTTACAGCTCAAATTTGTTCACTTTACAAGTGAAAAACTTGTCTGCTTCTATGATTTGGCAGCAGCAAATCTCAAGTTGGGACTCCAAAACCAATCTGTTTTTTTTTTTCCTTTTTTTTTTCTTTTTTTTTTCCTTCAGTTGTCATTTTGTTCCTTCAAATTCTTCTCTTCTTTTTGTGACATTCATCTTTAAGACAGTGAACAATGATTCAGATTCTGCACTAAGACCACAATTTTTAATTACACAGTACAATTCTCAGGTGATTATTCCACATGGTGAATAACAATACACTCATATAAATTAGATCTGGTTTAGATGGTTCCTGTTGTTGCAATTACTATCTTAAGTACTTTCACATAAGAATAGCTGCCTACTTTTTACACTTAGTTTTTCTTCTACAGCTCCTATACTTATTCCAGGGTTTCCAGTAAGACTCCTAAAAATTGTCTGTCTCCAAAATGTTCTTTTACTCTTCTTCTAATTATGTGATAAAATCACAACATCTTTGGAGAGACATTACATTCATTTTTTATTTCCATATAAACCTAACACAAAGGAACTCTGATCTTTGTTTGAAACACATAAACAACCAAGGCAACAGAAAAGAAATGTAAGTACATCTAGAGGATTTCATGTTTTTGGCAAAAAAGAGGATGGAGGAAAATAATGTGCAAATGTGCTGTGCTGCAGTTGCTTCAAGTAATTAGATGGTTCTGTGAACGGTGCCTTTGAATAAAAACAAACAGGAATTTTTCATATCATCTGTCTGATTTTTGTGACAAATTATCTCCTTGCAAACATTTTTGAGTATTTATTTGGGATGCTCTGTGTTGATTAATATTTTTCATTCCATTTGTGTAAAATATCAGTTAATATTTCATACTTTCTTCTGCTTCTTTACTTCTTTGAACTTATTTTTAGATATTTTCCTATTCTCTTATGTGTCTTATCAAATAATTGCATTCAGAAATCAAACCTTGTGAACTTCAGCAGAAAACTATGTTCAACCCAATTATACTTTCTGTAAAAATACTCCTTTCTGAGCAGGTTTTTTGCTGGTAATTTTAACCACAAAACACCACCAGTGATTGCAGTCTGCTACTGCCAACTACAATGACATGAAAAAATTTCAAGAGTCAGTATTAAATCAATTTAAGAAAGGCACTCAGGAGGGTGTAAAAGGCACCCACCAGGGGTTGACTAGCACTTTAGGTACTATAGTTGAGTAGGGAGCATTTAAATCTATTTTCTTTTGACCTATAAAGACTTCTAAGTGAAGAAAAAAAAAACTTTTCAACAGGTACAATCTTTATACATTAATTTTCTGATGCACCAATTCTTTCCAGGGGACATCAGAGCAAATGTTTCAAGTTAATGGAGGGCATACTGTGGTGATTTATATCATCTGACACACACTGAGGACAAGTAGCCATACAATAACATTTCTTAGAACCTGCTCTAGTTAGGCAAAAATATTCAATTTAGCTCTTTTGAAATCCATCACAAAGATGTACAGCACAGATAAATAAATAGCCAGGCTTACAGACAAGCTGGCATAGAAACATCTGTACAGAAAACTGTTCCATTTAATAGTAATTTGTCAAGATAATTGTGTCAAATGTGGTATAACCACAGATGAAGTCAATATTAAAACTACTTCAATCTTTGTTATCAGAATATTAGCAGGCCACAGACATTTATTACTTTTATTTCTGAGGTGGAGAAGAACGTTTCTGGTTTGTCCTGTCCTATTTTAGTATTCCCCTTGAAATTAATGATAAAACTATCAAATACAGTGCTCAGAATTCTTTAGAAGAAAAATTGCACTATTTAGGCCAACATAAAGGAAACACTGAAAAACCAAAAATTCCATCAAGTAAAAAGCATATTCAAGTAAAGAAAACTCTCCAGGTTTATTTATTACCCTCTGAAAGCAGATTTAGGAAGCAGCAGGGGTATGCCTGGACTTTTCACCCAGTAGAATCCCAGGCAGGATGGTTGATAGGGAGCATCCCTGTACCCAGCCACACACAGAGGGATCTCCAGATCCCCGGGCATCATTTGCCAGGAGCCAAACTGAGCACACCTCACTTCAGCCTGAGTCTAGCCTCTAGGACTTGTCCCCTGCACTTCAGCATTTTACTGTGTCAGTGATTTGATTTGATAGCAAGATGCAAATGTTTCAGCGTTTGGTCTTAAATGGGACCAGAAACAAAGAAACCGGTGAATCTTTTAAAATGTTTGCTTGCACTTAACCTGATTTTTCAGGGTATAATTAAAATTTTACGGCTATGAGTTTCATAATAAACATTTCTCACAGCCTGCACTAGAATGCAAATCACATCTAATTATTAAGTCTGAATTTTGCAGTAAAAAAAACCTAACATCCTTCCGAAACTGAATTACTCAAGAAGCTAATATCAGGTCATTACCCGTACATTTTTAAGCAAATCGTTAACTTCTACAGTGCATGTATTGATGCTCAAACTTTGTGATTGCTGTGTGCATTTATTAGGCTGTAAATTTAATTCCTCCTAGCATAAAAATCACGGTGAAGCTTTTATAAACTTGTAGGAGCTATGTCTGTTTCTGTGATGTCTGGATGATACTAAAAACTTTGGAATAAAGTCTATCTAAAACATTTTCCATAACTGCCTTTTTGTTTCAGCAAGTGGTACTAGAAGGGAAGCAGTTAGGAGAAAGGGGGGATGTAGAACAATAAGGAAGATATTTTAAAAAACTGTTCTACTGGGCAAAATTAATTTGGTCAAACAATATTGGCCCATACCGACTACTGGAACTTGTGTTAACAAGAGCTTGCTATGTTTGCTTGGTGCTGCAATGCCTTTTGCAGGAGTCATCCAGGTGGAAGAATTACACTGGGCAGAGTACAGGAATACAACTGGTAGGAAATAACACTGCCAGGGAAAAGGAGGTAAAGGGTGTCTTGCATTTCTCTGTCAAATGATTATGAATAAGCAGTATGTCCTCTCTAGAGCAGCTCCTGGTGCGTGCATTTGAAAGCTTCACTGAACTTTTTCTACATTTGCAAATAAATCATGCTGACACATTTCTCATATTTTTCTGTTACCTTTATCTAGATGTATTACCAGATGTAGGTGAGTAATGTATCCCTTAATAAGTATTCATTCTGACAAACAACACAAAAGCTCTCACAAGCATTCATGATAAAATAATGTTGATCAGTGACAACTTTTCACTTTCAGGAACCTCTGCATTCTATAGCAGGACATTCAAAGCAGTACCCAGTCACCAAAAAAAAAAAAAAAAACAGAAAAGGAAGTGCCACTTAGGTAGTTTGGAAAAAAAGTAGTTAAACTTTACACTGCCTTCAGCAGAGAGTTTACCTTAACTTTCTGTCACTGAAGTGTGACCTAGTGAATATGCTGAGTTCTTCATCACACACACACACAAAGCATTATTCTTTCTCCTCAGCTGGCCAAGGCAGAAGAAACCCTAACTGTTAGAATTACAGCAGAAAGACCAAGGCACAAGTGTTTTTTGGGCCATATCTGGGTAGTGCAGGTGTGGCTGGTGAAGCCTTGCTCTCTCTCAGAGCCCCCTGCCCTGCTGCAGCCTGGCATCTGATGAGCCTGTCAGTCGACACCTCTGCACAGGCAGCTCCCCACCATGCTCCTCAAAAGGCTGTCTCTGAAACAAATGGAAACTCGAACTAACTCTGGAACCAGACGAACCTGAAGAGCCCAGCTGAAGAGCACAAGCAGGGAACAATATGAATTGCCAGATTTTTTGAATAATAGCAAAATTGAAAGTGCCTTGGGTACATCCAAGCACAGCTGCAATAGCTAACTTATTAATGTCTTTTCATTGGCAGCCACATCTGAACAATCTGCCAAAGAAACTTTAACAGCTTCTCTTGTCATAAATAATTCAGCTGAAAGATATACAACCTTGTAAGCCAGGTGGTGAGATGGAAAAGAGGCTAGATCCTGCATAGGATATTTGGGGGTTTTTCTGGGGTTTTTTTTCAGGCAGTACAGAAAATCCCTTATCATTGGTTGATGTAAATAACTCCTAAGGGCCTTGAAGGCACGTATATTAATATCAGGAAAAGTATTTGTTTCAGATCCACTTGCAGAACTTTTGTTAAAGAACTATCCATAGGACTAAAAGTAACAGAGAAATTTGGTGCATATGAGTGAAATGTATATTTTAACTAGGTGTGTTATTAAACCCATATGTAAAAGACACCTTCCAATGTCCAACAAGAGCTTTGAAAATGCTAAAACTTTCATTACTAGAATTATAATCTCATCCTTTTTTCAGCATACAGGTCCAAAAAGAAAGAAGCCAAAGATTCTTCTGTATTTTTCTCCCATCAATTTCACTAAAATTACGAGACAAAGAAAGTTATAAATGAGGTAACAGCACCACTGCAGTTAAACTTGTGGCCACTGACAAAAGCAAAACAAGAATAATTTGTACCTGATTTTAATTTTAGTTATTATCAGCCCTTGGTAACTCTTAGATTTTATTTTTTAAAAATATTTTATGTCTTGCAGGATATCCAAATAAGACACTATTTTTCAGTGCCCAGCAATGACTTTCTCAGACCCTTTTCTTGTTTAGTACAAATGGTATCTTCCAGATTCATCCTGGCACATCAGATGAGTCAAGACAAGTCCAAGTACTGACCAGTCCTTCTTCCTTGGTGGGTAAGTAACACCAAGGGCATGATTGAAGGGAAGTAGCTGAGAATAAACTAGCCTGGATTTGTTGTGATGTTTTTATTTTTCCCTAAATGAACACAATTTTTATTGTCAAAGGACTGAAAAAGACAATTAGAAAAAACCCAGTAAATAAATGAGTCACTGACCAAGTGACCTGCAAAAACAGGGTTCTGTAAAATTGTAAGGTATGGGGAGAAGCGAGGGTCAATACGACTACTTAAAGGCTATTAACTTTGCCTTCCTGTTCTTAGTAGAATGCAGAATAGAACAGAAATAATGGCTTTAATCATGGTTTGGCAACAGTTTCCTCATACTTTTAGCACGCATGTAGGTGATTATAATATCTATAAGTAAATGAAATGTCAGATTGCTGTTTTATAGATGACCTAGAAGAAAAGCAATGGTATGGAATTTTTTTTTTCCTGTTTTTCCCCTGCATTTGATAAGAAGTCTATGCCCATTAACCTTACTGCACTGGGTTTGCGTGGCCAGGTTTTGGTAGCAGGGGGGCTACAGTGGTGGCTTCTGTGAGAAGCTGCCAGAAGCTTCCTCCCTGTCCAGCAGAGCCAATCCCAGCTGGCTCCAAGACAGCCCAAGGCTGAACCCATCAGAAATGATGGTAACACCTCTATCAAGAGTTATTTAAGAAGGAAAAGAAAATATAATTGCAGAGATACAATTGTGGGATGGGAAGAGCAGAGTGAGAATACGTGAGAGGAACAGCTCTGCAGACACCAAAGGCGGTGCAGGAGGATGGGCAAGGAGGTGTTCCAGTCACCAGAGCTGAGATTCCCCTGCAACCCATGGAGGAGCCCCACTCTAGAGCAGGTGGATGCCTGAAGGAGGCTGAGCCCGTGCTGGATCAGGCTCCCAGCAGGGACCTGCAGACCCATGGAGAAAGGAGCCCACCACACTGGAGCAGGTTTCCTGGAAGGACTTGTGACCATGTGGGGCACCCATACTGTAGAAGCTGGTACTTGATGGACAGCAGCCCCTGGTCGCTGCAGCAGTTCATGGAGAACTGTTGCCTGTGGAATGGACTCATGTTTGAGAAGTTGATGGAGAGCTGTCTCCCATGGGATGGACCCTGTGCTGGAAAGGAGGAAGGATTCCTCTCTGTGAGCAGCAGCAGAAAAAATGTGCAATAAACTGATCCTTACCCCCATTCCCTGTCTCCCTGTGCTGCTGGAGGAGGAAGGAAATCTGGGAAGAACAGATGGGTGTGAAGAAGGTGTTTTTCAGAATTCTTTTACTTGTCATTGTCCTGCTTTGGTTACTACTGGATTCAGTAATAAATTCATTTAATATCTGCAATTTGAGTCTGTTTTGCCTGTGATGGTGTTTGGTGAGTGATCTCTCCCAGACCTTGACTCA
Organism: Rhipidura dahli; assembly: GCA_013399225.1. NCBI lineage: Eukaryota > Metazoa > Chordata > Aves > Passeriformes > Rhipiduridae > Rhipidura > Rhipidura dahli. The sequence continues at coordinate 692,376 of VXAC01005860.1, read as the reverse complement.
CAAACCTTGGTCATATTTCCTCTCCCCTGTCCAGCTGGGTGGGGGGTGATGGAGTGGCTTTGGTGGGTGTCTGGCATCCAGCCAGGGCCAGCCCACTAGCCTGACTCATGCTGAGTGACAGCTATCCATGTTTTGGACTCTCTGGGGCACGTTGCCAGCCTGCATTACAGCCTGCCCATGTGCTTGGAAGCAGCATGATGTGGGTTCTCTGTGGCTGCATCCAGCCTGTAGTGCAAAGGTCTACAGTGTACTAAGTCCCAGGAAGATTGTGAAGGACACAGGAACCTTTCCCTGTCCACTTTTTCCTCCAGAGGGGACCAAACTGTTGCAGAAACATTTCTTCCCCAGGTCCCTTCTGCAAATGTTGGCCTCATTCAGAAAAAAAAAGATGTGCAAGGGAGCACTGGAAAACACTGGAAGTCTGACAGATCAGAAAGAATCAGAGCAGCCATACACATGCTTTACCTTTTCCCTACAAATTCTTTTATATTTTCAAGTGTTTTCATCTTAAAGCAAATACACACTAGACGCTAAAGATAAGTTTACTTTGGCTAAGTTTTTTCTAAGGTCTTAAGATATTGCAGCAATAAAATGCACGGTTTGTTTTCCAGCAGTGTATGCAGGGCAAGAACACATTTTGTAATACATCACGGGCATCTTAAATCAATGTGACACATTTAAGTTAATTCAGCTCCTTCTATCAGCACAATATCACTAGCTCTAGGTTGCTCTTATTAGCCATTTCCCTATTTCCCGCTTTTGATCCCCAGGGAAAAATTAACAAACCAGTTTGTTTAAACTCTTCTTGAAATATTAGCTCTCCTGTTAACCCAAGTGACTCTGAAAATTCATTTGGAAAATAGAAAACACAGCATACATCTGGATGACTATACACTATTGTAACACACACATATTAGCTACTCCTTCTGTATTGCTTAAGGGACCAAGAATACATTTATCTTTTATGGAAAATTCTACCTAGCACTAGAAGTAGCAAAAAATAAATACACTGAACATCATGTAATTCCCAAGGCAAACATTAATCAGTTATGAGAAATATTATGATACAGGTATTTCAGCTCTCTTTTCCTTGTGGGACTCATAAGGTAAATAATCTAAGCCATTGGATTGATTGTAGAAAGCATTTAAACCTATGATGTCAAGATATTTATGATTTGTGCAGCCAGATATTAATTTGCCAATACTTTTAACTCATGTGATTAGCTTTTTGCCACCTACACAGAGGTTGAAGTGATGGTACCTTTTAAAACTGAAACTGTTTCAGTGAGTGATGTAGAAATGGTATTCTACTGACTGAGTGCTGCACCAGGACTGTAACTTATTCATGGCTAGACAGCACTATTTTCTTAGTTTAAGGGGGTATTTCAAACGTTTTTCTACATAGAGAACATTCCAAAGAGAACATCTATTGATACCATTAGCATCCTAATATAAATTACTTTTGTCCTAATTATGTTCTGAAAATTTCAGTCAGGAAATTCCACTAATGCCAAGTAAAGCTTTTTTCCCCAATAACATTTTTACAGGTTTTGACTTAGATTTATTTTCCCATATACTTAAGTGATCTTTCCTGGGGGAAATGTTTTATTTGTCTATATTTAAAAAAAATATTAATTTTTTGACATTTAGAAAGGTTTAGTCTGAAATATCTAAGCATATGCTATCATGTCAAACTTCCTTCAGTTATCTTGGGAACTTTACACCCATAAAGATTAATCATACTCAAAATTTTCCAGTACACCACAAGATGCAGAAATCTAAATAGCAGGGATGTTTCAAATAGCATTCAATGAAAAGCAGCTGTCCTTAAATGAGCTATATGTAAATATAGAAAATTAATTTAATATTTTGATTCTTGCTATATGGCGTAAAATATTGTAGGCATAATAAAAGTTAGGCACAACTGAAAAATACACACAGAGGGGGAAATTTCATTTTCAAAAACACAGCCTTTTTTCTACATTATATCTTCATATAATGAAAAGTTCTGAAACATTAAATGTTTAATTTGGTTTTGCTCCAAATCAGAAAAAAAAAACAACATTAAAATGTTTTGTAATGCAAAATAGACATCTCTAGCTTTTATCCACTCCACTCATTAACTTTTGTCAAATCAGTGCTATTCATTATGGGTGAGTTTCTTTGTGAAATAGAAAATAAAACTAAAAAGTCCGTAGCTCCAGTCCTCAAGTTGTTCAATTGCTCAATTTTGTGAAGAACCAGTACTTTTTTTTCCTTCTGGTTTTGTTCTTATCTTAGTTTTAGACATCTGGCTGGTTTCTGTTTCCCAGTGGGCATTTTCTTTAGTGTATGGAATTTACAACATAGAAAAGAGACTTCACCAAGTATCCAAGCACCAACATTAGGTGTGATTAACTCCTATTCAAACACAGCATCTTAGCTCGTAGTTAATTTCAAAAAAAAAAAAAAAAAAAAGTGTTTTTTGTTCCTGGTGACCACTCCTTATTTCTACTCTCTTTCCCTGCACTTTCAGGACTACCATTTTAATATCTCAGAGAGGAGAGGTCATTTTATTAATCAACCACTTCAACAGCTGACTCACTTGGAGTGACTTGCCTGGGTACATCTTCTTTTCTAAAACACTTTTCACCTTTCACTTTCCCAATTTTGATCCAACTTGCAAGAGATTTTTTCCCCACATGCAGCATGACATGAAAATTCTGTTTGAAATCTGTAAAATGAGCATGAAGTAGAGGCAAAACAGCTCAGTATTTACAGAATATTAGTACATCTACACAGAACACCTTTAGCAGTAAAAGGTGGAAATCAGAATTTGGTTATGGACAACTTAAGATGATCCTTATTCTACTTATTCAACTAGAAATATAAGATTAACCCAAACTAAATTTAGTTCACAAAGATGCTTGGTTTTGACACCCTTTAATTTTAACCTTTCATATTGATTTCATAAAAACCAAGAGATTTAAATGACATTCACACATTTCCATCCTCATTTACATGGAAATCTTCACATGCAGAAGGACAAGTGCACATGAGAACACACAGCTGAAATGCATAACAACATCAATTTTTGAGCCTTTTCCTTCTTCGGGAGCTGCAAGGAGTGGTGATTAAAGCTGTAATTAAAACATGTAGCTTTCAAAGGCAGCATGTATGCTCAGAGTGTGCGTGTGCTGTGCTTTACATGCTTACACAAAACCAATTTAACAGCAAAGATTCAAATTTTAGGTGTTGATGCCATCCAAGTATTACCAAACTTTGTCACTGAACTGTGACCCACACTGGGTAAGTGAGGCAGCAAGAAAAAGACGTGGAGTAGAAGTACTTTGTTGTGGAGTAACATTTGAAATCTGTGTTTCCCACTTGTCCCACCCACAGGACTCTAGTTTGCTGAGCATGGATCCAACTTGCAGTATTCCTTTCTACTGGGCTGCTAGGAGTATTTAAATCCTAATGAAAATGTATTTATGAAAATATTGAATGAACTTTAAAAAAAAAACCAACCCGAAATCACGGACAAGCACTGCCCAAAGGTTCAATATTGCTACTTCAGGCAACATTATTACTTTATAATAAGGTCTCCTGTTTCCTAAGTATGACTAATATACCTGAATTCCTAGACATGAGACCTTGTGTTCAGCTGTGTTAAACACACTCACAAAGGCCAAATGAACTCACTTAGCAAGAGTACTCAAACTAGATTGTAAAGCAGATTTATCTGTGCTATGATTTAATATTCCATTTCATTCAGCTGCCAACTTCACAAGGATTTTTTTCTTCTTATCCTTGATACAAACCAAGAAATTAGGATTCACCTTTTCCTCATAGGAGAAAAATTTAAGCAATGATAATCCATCCTTGGATTTTTCAGACCTACTAGACAGTTTGCATCTATTTAGGACTTCCTGAACTCCAAACAAACAAACTAATAAACAAGCAGGGTTAATATGCTTTTCAGAATTTTGTGCTGTAATACTTTATTAGGAACCATATCACATTCCACTGCCTAATATTAATTAAATTATATCATTTTTTAATTACATACTGACTGGACCCCAAATGCTCAAGTGCAACACGGGGCTAATTTGTTAATTGATACCTATTTAATTTTATTTTTATGGTTCCTGTTTCACAGTTACCTGAATAATGTCTTTTTACATCCTGACTTTTTTTCACCAACCCTTTACCTTTTTGTTTCCCCAAGTTTGGTCTTCTCTTGCTAATATTTCTGCTACTGAATATGCTTCATTCAGACTGCCTTTTTAACCTCTCCTACATTCCACACTGATTTTATTCTTGCTGTTTCAGAAAAGCAACCCTCTGGCACTGACAGATTGTTAATAGTCCACAAACTAAATATTTTATATATAAGGAAAATCTACAGCTACAAAAGTTCAGTTCCTAATGCAATGTTTCTGTCTGCACTTCAACTCTTGTGGTCAATGGCAAGACCAAAGTAACACCAAAGTGTCAATAAAGGAGTCAATCTTTAAAAGAACGGCAGTGGAAAAGTAGAATTGCACTAGCAACAGTCCTGGAGTTGTTAATGTCTAGTCTTAGGTTTTATTATAATTTTGAGACCTTATGTGTTTGGAATTTTTTTAACATAAATTCCTTAGTATACCCCAAAGGAAATTCAAGAAACAGTAATAATACCTGAGTAGGCAATGTGACTACCATTTACAAATTAAGATCCAATTTCCAGTATTTTCCTCTTTATCACACTTTCTTATTTAAAAACAAAATGAAACAAAACAAAACTTATCTCAGAACTCCAAGCAAGGAAAAGCCTTCAGCATTGTATTCTGAAGCTTTATCTGTGAAGTTTCATTTTCATCACTTCCTGTCAATTTTTCTTTCTTTCATAAAGAAGAGCTAATCACCAAAACCAAGACAAAAAAAAAAAACCAACCAAACAAAAACCCAACAGAAAAAAAAAAAAAAAAACAAACCCAAAAAATCACAAAGGTAAAAACAATTTAAAAAAAAAAATGAAAGCACAACAATAAGCAGCAGTTCAAACCACACAAAGACCTTTACTTTGAGGGTGCTGAGGCACCAGCACAGGTTTCCCAGAGAAGCTGTGGATGCCCCTTCCCTGGAAATGTTCAAGGCCAGGTTGGATGGGACTCTGAGCAACCTGCTCTGGTGGAAGGTGAGCGTGCCCATGGCATGGGGTTGGGACTGGATGATCTTTAATGTCCCTTCCACCCAAGCCATTCTGTGATTCTGTGATCTTGTAGGCTGAACAAAATCAGGCAACACTGGAAAGTTGAGCTGCCAAAGAAAAGTCTGATCCAGGAAAAATTTCAAACTGGTCCTGATAAATCCAAAATAAAAGAACCTGAAACAAATTCCCAAGCTAGGCTGAAAACCTAAGTCCCATAAATATTATAGCTGTGTTAAATTGCACACTGATTACCTTTGGTTGGCCAGTAGATCAAAGAGAAACAAAACATTTTATGACAAAATAATTATTAAAAATTGTTACTATGTTTCCTCATGTGAAGACTCTGTGTCTTCTGCTATAAACATACCTCCACAACAGATATAAAAGGTCCATTTAACTCATAAGGGCAAGACAGACTATAAACAAGTGGAGAACTGAGTGATCATAATTACTTTGTGAAGCAGAAGTGAATTTGAAACAAATGCCTGAAAGGAATATTATAGGTATCAGTTATCAAAATTGATACAAATTCTGCAAATATTGAAAAGGTAGACTGACTGTAATGTAAGAAACTCACCCCATGCCTGGCTATAGTATGAAGACACTGATATTACCTTTTACTGTTTATGCTGCTAAATATATTAAGTCAGGGAATTCACATTGTTCATTGGAAATCTAACTGCATTTTTTAAAAACCAAATTATCCATACACACTCAATAAAAAAGTGCTGTAAGTTATAATAACAAACCAGGGCCTGATCCTGTATTAAACATAAAGAAGAGGGAAAGTAAAACATACCTGTAAATAGCGATCATGCTTTGCTAGGTGCCACTAAAATTAACCACACAGTTCTTTATATTTTAACTGCTACATGAAAGAAAATCATTCTACTTAATTGGCCACTGTACACCTCAAATTTGTGTTTGACAGAGAGATTATAAAATAGAGGTAAAATAAGAGGTTCAGCAGCCACACTGAAATTTTATCAAAATGTTTGGGTTGGAGATACTTTCTAAGGCAGAGCATTGTGAATATTCCTTTTGTTCTCCAGCCAGCCATAAAAAAAATCAGTCTCTTACACACCTCTTATCTTCTGATGATCTCGTTCATCACTTTACTTTAGAGATACTTTTGAACCCACAATTTGCTAGCTGGTTTGAAATTTTTCGTAATGAGTTCTCCGTCCCTAGTTCAAAGAAAATCCTCACTCAGGATTAGGGAGGGAATTATTTGACTACTGTGTGCCCGAGGTAATTATTTGCTTTCTAAAAGTTTAACCTTGCACTTCCAATTTAACGTTATTTAGATTAAATCCTCAGCTTTAAATACATGGGTATCACAACCAGCCAAACCATGCAGAGTACAGCTTCAGTGCTGGAAAATCTGGCTGTACTTGATTAGTCTTCTAGGTGCCTGGATCCCCTGTGTGACAAAAGAAAAGAAGCTATTTGGCATTACACAGGAAGTTCAGGACCTTTGCCAGGAGCAACTGAAAAATGCTGGGAAAGGATTGCAGGGTTCTGCCACTGGAGAATATGAACACAGTGAGTCATCTGGCGATGGCACAATCCTCTGTGTTGGCCATTCAGAGGGGAATAATGCAAAATTAGTAAAATCTTAGCATTTGTCCCACTGTGGGGTTCTCTCACGCTGTAAGATGATGTAATCAAAGGCACATGAAACTGCCTTTTCTCAGCACCACCCTGGTGCAGAGAGAGCATTTTGACCACTACAGCACATTCACGTTCAAAAGTGGGGCGAAAAGAGTATTAGGTAGGCATAAGCAACTGCCTGCTTCTTCCTGAGGCACAATAGGAGGCATCCACTTCTCCTGTGATAAAATATCAATGAGCCATGTTATTCTGCATGTAGAGTCAGATAAAACACCGTAACAACTTTTCAGGAGGTATTCACTGCAAACCAAAAGGAGAATTCATTTCAGATAAGCTCACGCTGCTTTTGTGTTCCCTCCCCTTAAACATTAGAGTGATTTTCCCTAATTTAAATGGGACATCACAGGAAAATGTTAAGAGCCTTGGATGCTTGTGTACCTGCATGTCACCATACATGAAAGGGAACTTGAGGGAGGAAAAAATCCTCACTAATAACCCAACACAGAGGTAAATTGAAAGAATCATGTCGAGATCTGACTTCACAGCAGTGAGACAATGCATCTCATCTTTTAATGAGAACAAAATGAGAGAATATTGAACTTTTGGCCCAACTAATGTTTTGAAGTGTAGGAAAATTTGAGAGAGACGTCTGAGGCAAGAAATACATGGGCCACAAGTGGTAGAGTTTCATATTAGTCTCCCTTTTCATTCTTAAAATCACGTGCAAATTCTTCCTGCTACTGCTTTCTGCTTGTGAAAGACTGTGTTGTGCAGAGTAATCCAGGCTTTTTTCAACACAAGTGTGATAGCTACAATTGTCAATGAGGAGCAGCTCAAAGTAGTGCAGAGTGAAATCTGTTTCAGCCTGGTCCAGCATCCTTTCAGACACCACCAGAGGCAGGGAGGATGGCTGAGCAGCAGCATCAGTTTTACAAGAATATCTGAATCTGTGTCCTGTTGCTGTCCTAGAGTACATCATACATCAGCCTCACATAAATCTGAAATATACAAAACAACAGGTCCGAGCTCACCAATGACTTTTGGTAATACAGACTCTAAGTTTAAGAAACTGACTGCTTGTGATGATTTTAAATTCATATTAATTTGACCATGACCTGGCATGCATTGTTAAAGAACATACCACAGACAGAAAACAAGTGAGCATATAACTGAAAATTTGCAGAATTGTTTTCATAATAGTAACACTGCCTCAAAATATCACACTTATATAATTAATCAACTCAGAAATAAATCATTTTGCTTAATTGAAATGGCAAATTCTGTTCAAATATTGAACAACTGCTGCTCTACAGTCAAGAAAGAGAAAGGACACAGAACATGAAAAAACCACTTGCTTTCCAACATTTCCACAGTTTGAAATTCTACCAACTTACTTGCTCAGTTAGAAATGAGTTAGGAATGATCCCCTCATGGCTCTGAATGGTACAACCTCAGTGGAACTGCAAGGGTCTGTCAGGTTTGCACTGTGGCAGAAATTGTGATACTGAACCTGCAAGATGTACACATTACTTAGCTAAAGCATAAAGTTAAGCAGAGTATATAAATCTCTGCTGACTCAAAAGCCAGCACACTGTATTCCTTGGCATTCCCAGTGTTCCACAGGGACTACAGAATTAGATTTTCTCATCAGCAGCTGCTGTCAGTTGTTTTAAGCAACACACAGAGTATGCAGTAATGAAAGAAAGAAGAGAATTCTGCTTTTCTTTAGGTTTTTGCATTGATAAAATTGTCTGCTCAAGTACTGGACTATGATAAAGTCAAAGAACCTATTCTGATTACAGAGTAACTTAGCATGGCTTGGAGCCAGTCTGCTGCCTAATTTTATAGGAGGGTTAGCTGTTGTCTGCATAACAGAGACTGTGCTACTGCAGTTAGATGCCACCCAGAATCCAAGCTCCCCTTGGTGTTTCCAGCCAGAACTTCCAACTCTAGCACTGTTCTATGTGATGAACACGCTGTAAATGTTTGGTTATCTGCCCTCATTTCCATAAAATACTTAAGCAAGAGTTTAGACCACCACAGAAATATTTTACCTCATAAGTATTTATCTATGCCCAGAGCTGGACCTTCAGCTGAACTCTGAAAGATAAGTAATTTCAATATTCTCACAGCTGAGTTGACATTCTCAACCATGCCAGATCACTTTTTTTTTTTTTTCTTGGTACATCCCTGTAGAGATCTTCATTTCATTACAGAAGGAGGAACTGGCATGATTTAAGGATTTTTCTGATCCAATTTAAAGTTTTCCAGGTTGGTATTGTTTTTCTGTTCTTTTGTTTTTTTGGGGACATTATTTTGCACTTATACATATTAGTTAAATTTAGGAGGTAAACCAGAGTATAAACCACAATTTTCTTAAAATACTACTCAACACCTGACAACACATTTTGTTCAAAAAGACATGGATAACAATGACTGGGGTTTTTAATTACTTTGAGCTTCTCCTGTGAAGTCAATTTTTCTATTATCAGGTTTACTCTTAGCTTCAGGAACAACAAGAACATGATCCTTTATGTATAAGTGATACCAATGAGGTTTGCTATCACAGGATCACACATAAAAATAGTTGTAGAACACATTAAATAATGCAGTAGTAACACTCAGATATTGATTTGGGCAAAAGAAATTTTTTTGGGGGGGGAAAAAAGACTATCTTAAAAGATGCAATTAAACTGGAAAAACAGTATGATATGCATTCTAAAATTATATACTTTGCCATTCAATTTTCTAAATGTAAGCCCAAATGCTTTGTCTTCGGGCTTCATTTTAGCTCCATTCTACTGCAGGTAAGTCTTCTGCAAATTCTAGCCTGAGGGCATACTTTTTTTTTTTCCTTTGTGTTTAATGCTGTTTGAAGCTGCCTGAGTGGAACTTGTGAAATTCCCAGCATCACAAGAGAGGTTTGTGTTTTCCATTTAACCCCTGAGTTCTAACTTCTGTTCACAAATTGTCTGAGCAGTATGCTACATGCAGCACTTTCCACATGCTGATACAGATGCTGGGTTCCATCCACATGAAAGCAGAACATCCTTATTTAAATATTGACTCCACTTAGGCATCAATATTTTTGCTATAAAAGCTGTTTCTGAACGTTGTGAAAAGCGAGGAGGACCTAGATAAAACTCGCAGTACTTTTTTTTCAGTAAGAACATAAGCTCAATGTGAGTAAGAAAACAGATCAACAAAGAACACACCAACAATCACAGGAAGGAAAGATTTAAATTACATGGGTAGTTATCTGGCAAAGACTACAGTGGTTTATTTTTATAGACAAAGTAAAAGCCTTATATAAACAGAAGAGGAACTGAATGTACTAGCTTTAAGGCTTTATTCAAAGAACTTACACCTGAAGTTAATATATTTTTAGAACTGATAAAACAAATGTAATTTAGAGTGCTCAGTGTGCTAAATCTACTTGGCATGCTCTACAGCTTCCTCTTTGCTGCTGTAAGATTCGCTGCCTATAGCTTTTGGCACTCCCAACAGAGCCAGCTCTTTCCACTAACAAAATACAAAATGCAAAATTAATAAAAGGACCCTTTGAAACTGACAAAAGTGCCTCAGGCAAACTATCTGCCCAGCAGCTGGTTAAAATTTAATCAGTTATTTTTTTCCAGTCCTGTATATCTTTTGTATGGAGCTCCCCAGACTGAGTGTGGTCAAAGTTTGTTAAAAAGGAAGAATAGATAAGTCTCTCTCTTTCAATAAATTAGCAGCAAAGCTAGCTAATTTCTAGTTTTTATTGACAAATTGAGCTAAATATTTTAGTTTCCCCAAAAGCATCTAAAAGATCTATTGACAGATTTTATCTAAATATAAGAAAATGATTGCAGAAAGCCTAATTTGGATTGTGGTGAAACTGTTATGCTTTTTACCATGTACTATTGCTTTAAATCTTTAAATAATTTTTGTGGAGGTGGGTTTTAGCAGTCATGCTGATTTTAAGCATTAACACTGTCTTTTACAGATGAGGAATATAGATTCACTGAGTAGTCAGATGCAAAATATAGGGTTGCTCTTCAGTTCATTTAGTTTTTGTGCTTAAAGACTGTTTCCAAGCATTCAAGTGAAAAGGAGGCATTTTCATCAACCACAGAGTACTTTAAGAGTGGACTTGCATATGTAGATCAGGTTCCTTTCTAGTATCAGTCTCATCTTTGAAATCTGAGGTTAGACCTTCAAAAGCAACAGCATGCAAAAAGTGTTTTGCATAGTTTAGGTAAACTTTAATTCCAGGGATGTATTTCCACGCACTAGACTGAGCAAATAAAAATTTACCTCTGATTGAACATAACTTTCAGCTGCAAAAATTGGAGCAGATGGCATTTTTTCAGAACTCCCAATAAGCTCACACACTCTATTAGCATATGTTTTATCATAACACCCAGGAACTGTAGGCTCAGAAAAGGACTCCACTGCATTTCATTTATTATGGTCACACCATCAGAGTGTGGAAGCTTCCCCAGAACACTTGAAGTAGAAAGACAGAAAAGCTGTTCTAGGAAGCCATTAAGTGAGAATGAAAAGCATGAGGAAATTTACTACATGTATTTATTTATCAGCAAAAGGATGAACTTTAATTTTGGGTATGAGATGGTTTTTTTCTAAATTCAGTACCATTAACACACATAACAACCTAGGTGTAAGAGAAAAGCTAAGTCTTTTTCATTTAATACATTTTTGCTTGAAATATGATTAAGTTTACCCAAAACATGGATTTCATGGTAATTTTACTTTGGTATACCACCTGCTGGCAAAACATACATGGACTTTTATAAACAATTCATAATATCATGGAGGTGTCAAGTCATACTTTACAGAGCAGAGGAAGGAAGTTTATTGTGATTTGGTTATTGTGATTTATAATGCCAGTGTAAAATTGATTCCATGAAACCTAATGTCAAACAACCCCTCTGTATCTGTGTGGTGACGTCCCTCTGCATCCCTGCTGGCCACCCTTGATTCACAGGTGCCCACACCTAAGTACAAAGTACAATCCAATGATTTTCTGCTGCCAGGACCAGCCACTTCTGTCCAATAGACTGTATGCATTTGCATTCTGCAATGCCTTATTTTTCCCAAATTTTCATTTACAAAAATGAAAAATGTATAAGAACACCCAAGTCTTTCAAAATAGCTGGACAACTTGGTGTTCAGTATATTACTGGTGCAGACAGCTCCCTTATTAAAGTCCCCTCACTAGTACATGTTTATCCTAATGCTCTTGCAGTGGTGACTAATGAGTTGCTGCAGTAACATTGTGCTATGTAAGACACTGCCTCAGGCTCTGCAACAAGCCCAGAAGGCCCAAGGCAGGCCCCAACTACACCGACACATAAACAGATTCAGCTGCAGGTGGAAATGCTTTCAAGCTATTTACCTTGAGCAGATCATATGTCTTTCCCTAAATAACCAAGATAATATGGCCAATAAAAACTCCAAGCAGAGCCTACTTACGGGCAAGGATTTTGACAAATGATTTTCTTCATAATCTTAATGTCTATTCTTTATTGCTATGGCTCTCTACTCTCTACTTACTTTTAATAAAACCAAATGTCATTAATTGCAAATTGCAAAGTTCTCCCTACTTTAGATCTAACAATGTAAAAATAATGTAAAAATAAGGATATGAACACTAAAGTATTGTAAGAACAGTTATATAAATCTGTGTTTAAGTGACAGAAATAAACCAAAACTGCAAACTCTACATTTTAGTTCAATATTCACTGGGAGAAATAAATTCCTTTTATCACAACAATTCAGTTATGTTTATCCATCCTGGTACACTCTGTGTTTTTTTTAATTCTCTGACGTTACTCACTCTTCCATTACTATCCTATTATTAATAAAACAGAATGGTGTTGCATTACCAGCCTCTGTAATGTATAACTTCTAGTGCTCATGAAGGCTTGATGATATCTAAGTGAGGAGAAACTCTGGGCCTCCTGTGCTGCTACAAATGGATGTCCAGAATTCTGTACCCTGTTTGTGCTTTGCTCAGGAAACTGTGCTGGCAGCTCTGCTACCAGCACCTACCTCCACCTCTGCTTAGGTTCAGTCACAGCACTGCTATTTTATGTATCCTACAGACTGAGGGGCTGCTCACAGCAAATTTTCCTTGTAGTTTCTGTAGCTCAGCCAGGTGTATTATGGAACAATGGCAACCAAAAACTGCAATAAGAAAGAAATGACACCTCTGAGGTAAATATGAGATGAGTGGGCAAGTAAACACAAGGTTACTTTAGGATAAATTCCATCCTTTGACATCTCATGAAATCCACAGCCTAAAAGTGATCTCATCAGGATACAGAAAAAACAGCTGGATAAATTAGTCTTGGGAGACAGCAAAAGGGACACCCTCCTTATAGATCAGCATTTGGAAAATTCATCTGACATGCAAAGTAACCTGGTTCAAATGCCCTTGCAGGTTCTGAGGACTCTTGTCTGGATAGCCATTAAGAGATGAAAGAAATAAGTTTGTTTCCCTCTCTATATAATTATGTGAAGTATAGCAAGTTATAAAGCAGTGAATGGGAGAATTCCCAACTAGAAAATCCTTTTTCAGATTAACTTCTAGCACGAGATCTTGCACAGGGAGTGCTCTTGAGATAAAAGGGAAGAAGCATCATGTTCCTCTCACATTTGCACTGTGCAAGCCCCAGGTCTGTATGAACCTTGAATAAATCCTTACCTTAATTGGACCCCTCAGGAAAGACAGGTAGAGGATCACTTTACTGTGAATTGTAATAGGATCTGTGAAAAGATCTATAAGAGATGTTGGCAGTCTTTATGTGTTCTTGATGGCCCACAGAGACCCAGCTAACTATTGCAGTTCAGCATTCTATACTTCTACCAAAGAACACCCGACCTGCCAAATAGTCTTCTCACTCAGACTGTCTAGAGTGGATTCCTTCTTTATATATATATTATTAATACTTAGGACATGCCAAGGGGTATTGTAACTTTGCTTGAAAAAAAATATAAAACAAACCCTTTACAAACCTAGCTATCTGTTCAGAAATCTCAAGAGTTAGGTAAGTTTTTGCATCACCTAAAACCAAATGTGCCAGGGAGAGGAAGTGCCTTTGTTGTGTTTCCAAGGACCTACACTCCAATTTCAACACTTCAGTAAAGTGCATCTGTCATGTGATCTTTTCTGTGCTTACTGCAGAAAATGCCTTCTGTGGTTCTTATAGGATGTGAGCAGGGCTGCTGAAACAAGCTGCAGTGAAAAGAGCACAGCAACACCACAGTTTCATCTCCGTGAGTAACGTGAACCTAAACTTGTATGAGTAATTCTAGCTAATGAGATGAAGATAATGAAGACATCAGATATTCTGCTCAGAAGTAGCAAAACACATTCACCCTCTAAAAAGTCATTTCTCTTCTCTTTCTTTTACATTCAGAGGACTGGGAAGGGACTTTGTGCATTTTATGAGAATCTAAACAGGAATTTACTTCTAGTTATTGTCAAAGAATTGTCACTGACAATTTCCCACAAAATATGTGGGAAACCTTCCAAAGTAACCAAACCTCAATAATTATTTGGCACACATCGATATTGCTCTTTAAACTAATAACAAGTATCTAAATGAAAGCTGAAGTTAATAACAATGAAAATATAGACAAACTAAGTACTTGTATACCTAATAATACATAATACCAATATACTTGATATAAGAGTAACTCAGCCACTTATCAAGACAGTAAAAAAAGTCCAGTTTTACCCACTATCCATTTTATTCTTTATCCAAGGTCATCAGGCCTGAGAGGTAAAAGACATTCACCTAAGAGCTGAACAGACTGACAAAAAATTATTAAAATCCTTAAAATTGTAACACTAGCCTTGATGATTGAATTATTCTGCCATATAATAGAAAGGTTTAAAACCTGGTGGCAAACTTTCTCTCAGATCACTAGGTTTAATGGTAAGATAGTTAAGATAAACAGTGTTTGATGACCAAGTACAATTAACCTGATCTGTGATTAATTTGAGGAAGGTGGAGATTGAGCTACACACTTGAAATATACAAAATGAGTATATTAGGAGTATATGAGATTAGGAAGAGGAATGTGCAACAAAGTACTTTCAGAAGAATAGAACAAAAGACACAAAATAGGCATATTGATCTAGAAGTTAAATATATTGGAGGATCCATTACAAATTAGATCAAAACTGAAAGCTCAACTCTGATCTTTTCAGGTCTCTGGAGAGTGCAAGGAGCACAGGCCAAGACTCAGTCTACTATCCTGAAGTCAGTAATCTCCTACTTGTTACACATTGGTGATGGAATTCCCTGAAATCAGAGGCATGATTTTCCTGCACACTTTTACAGGAACAGCTAACAAAAAGGGCATTAATCCTCACATTTCTGTTGGTTTTTATGAAAATTTATTTCTCGTTTACAGAGGGTCTGATTGCATCACCATTAACAAAGTTCAAACTCTTTTCTCTGTAGTGCTATTAAAAGTAGTAGGGAGGTATGTGAGGGGCAGCAGTCACTCTGGATTTAAGTGACAACATCTGAAAGAAAAGGGAGAGAGAATTTTAGACTCTCATTAACCATCACCGTTAATTAAGGAGATACTGTAAAGATATGTCTAAAGTCAGTTCTTAATGTAAACACTTTGCTAATCCCATGGAGTCCTGTGAACAAACCCACTACAGAGAAGAAACAGCACATGCTCCACAGTTACAGGATCATACACCCTCTTTGCTATCTCACTTGGGTTTCATATTGTATGTATAAATAGCTGAGACACATGTATTAATATATCAGCTAAAATTAGCAGTACAGAAATTTAAATGCAGGGAGCATTTAAATAAAAATCAAAGAATATAAAATAGCCTTAATCTTTATACTGTAGCAGCTTTATCCAAGCTCGTCTCGGTAGGCATCGTGACATTGCCTAACAGTTGTGTAGAGCACACACAGCGAACTACTGCAGCTTTTATTTTGCCAGAAACCACAGACATTTGTTTTTATTAGCATATCTGAGGTATACTAACTTTGTGCCTGTAGTGTGAAAAAGACAGGTATTTAAGTAACCATCTAAAAGTATAATTATGGACAATTTGCATATCTTTCATGGTTCTTTCTTTTGTAAAAGGGTGCAGCAACAGACAGCGCATGAATTTCTATCCATTGCTCTGCTTTCTGATACCAGGGTTTAAATTATCACAATGAAAGGGGACACGTGGGTCTTTCAGTTATATTCAGAGGGGGGAAAAAAAGAGGATCAGGGCAGTTTGGTTCTATGTATCACTTATATCCAACTAGCACTTCTGAGTTTTATTCACAAAGGTAACCCATCTGTAAATTTACATGGAGACATACTTTCTTCCCATCTTCCTGCCCAAATTCCACCAGTTTTCCACTTCTGAACACATTTTCTGCTCCCTAAAGAAATTTGGTCTATCACACCTTGATTAAACCATAAAACCGAGCTACAGACAGGGGGAATGTAGGGAGCACAGTGGCTTTCCCAGAATACTGACTTGCGGCCCAGTCTGTTGTGCTTTCTGGAGAAAGAAAAACAATCTGGACCTACTCTTCACATGTAGCCAAATGTCAGGATGAATCATTTTCCTTGAAAGAATAAATTCCAAAGGCAATATCTAGGAATTGGGAGTGACTACAGGACCTTTAGCTGTGGTACATGTTCTACCATGATTTTGAGTGAGTATGGTATACACGACAGACTGGGAATAGGAAAGTAAATTTTTGAGACCATGAAAATAGAGTTTTAGAAAATGCCTAATATTTTGAACAACAGCTCAGCAAACACTTGAGAAAAAAATCCCTATGAAAATTTAAAAAGTGTATTATGTCATTAACAGACCACCGGCTGACAGTGCAAGATTAACAATTTTCCTGTCTGAAAACTGCACTACAAAAATCTGCATAACTATATTAACCTATTAAAGCACATTTCAAAATGAACACTTTTGGTAGAGAAATAATGGAAATGAAAAAAATAAAAAAGATTTAGTTCTAGAGTTGAATGGTAGTCATTTTCAAAATAAACATTAATGTAACTGCAAAGTATTTAATCAGAAATAAAAGCCAGTTGAAAGATATTGAGAGGGGATGGTACAAGAATTTACCATTGAAAATTCTAGATGTGTATTTCTCAAAACTGTAATTTCTCCCTTCCTTTCGATTTTTTTTTTTTTTGGTTGGCTTTTGTTGCTGCTGTTATGTTGTGGTTTCTTTCTTTTTTTGTTTTATTTCAATAACTGAACCAGTATTATTCACTGGAATCTGTTGGATACCTAATGTGAATGGCTTCCAAGGCATTTCATGCTTTCTACAGCGCACCTTAAAACTTCTGAGAACATTATTAGTATACAATTTGGACTTTTTTTCTTTTATCTGCAAGATACAAAGTTATAAGTTCAAACAGGTATGTTTGAGTTGATTAATTTTTTCATTTATCTTTCATTCTAGATGCTCAACAAAATCTAGATTTGAGATAAAGTTATAAAATGGAATGCAGTGTATGTAAGTGTTAAAGGATTTGATGGACCACTTACAGTTCTTCAAGGTTACACATTTATTTTGTCCCACCTGGTTCATGTTTCTCTCCACCATAATATACACGACTTAAAAGCCAAAAAAAAAATCACCTTTTTTATTAAAAAGCTTCAGACAGTAACAAATACATTGCCCTGTAAAAGTGTTGTCATGTCATAGACCCAATTTCAGAGCCAAGAACAACACAAAATGTTCCCTGGATGGATATTCTCCTTACTGTCTATCAAATAAAGAATAGGGAATTCTGAGAGGTATCTCAACTTGAATTAGATATAAAATATCTGCTCTGTTATTTTTCTGATGTTTCAACTACTGAAATCCTTGACATCAAAAAAAAAAAAGAGAAATATTTTTAAATTAGGAAACTATCTGTCAGTTTTCAGAGGAATCCTAGACCCTATGGGTGCACATACTGAGAACTGCCCTAACCAACTGTGGCTTTCGTTTCTCTCAAATATGATTAATTAACAAATACAATTCAAACACACTGGTTAGGAGTTTTAGGTACACTCTATGAGAAGCTTTTAAAGATAGAGATATTGCTGCAATACACACACAAAAATGTTCTGACCTCCTGATGCATTCTTCCATTGATGGGATTACAGGCTGATTTTAACATCACCACGAGATGAAAGCACATACTATGAAAGTCAATATTATCACAAGTGAACTACAAAACAGATGGCTCTTCCTCCACTTAAAACTAGTAAAGCATAATAATGGTTATCAGAAATAACCTAGCCTTCCTCCTGACCCCCAAATCTCAGTCAGCTGCCTGTCCACATGAGGCAGGTCAGCACGTGTTCCAATCTCCAGGAGCTGACCCCCTGCCCATGTGCAGTTAAACCAGCTGATGTTTGAGTGGAAAGGTGAAAGTACCATTTGAAAATTACTCATTTTGTCTTCCACTTTAGACTATCTGTGCCTCAGACATCGATGACTGAAAGTCCAAAACAAATTTGGAAATATAATCTACCCTATCAGCTTCCATTTCAAAAGGCATACAGCTACAGTGGCTGTGCTGCACAGATCTGGTATATTTTGACTTACAGACAAGAAAATCTGGAAATCTTAAAGCTCAAGAAAACCTTGTTTCCTTGACTAGGTCCTTTTATGACTCCAAAATGCCTCCTTTGTGGCTATTAAATGGCTGTCCAAATTTCACCCAAATTATTAGAAATATTTGATGAGTCCTATGAAAAGCAATGAGTTTTTTAAAGTGCAGAATCAGGAGGACATCAGGGCTATGCAGCTTTTGATAAAACCATCTCTGATAGGACTGGAGCTACAATGCAAGACTTTTGCCCACAGGTTAATGTTACTCTTTAATGTAAACACTTATACTTTGCAAATGTAATATTACAATTTTATGTTAAGTGTAAGGTAGGGCCTCGGCACATAAACTAATTATATTTCACTAAACTTTTTAAAATTCAGGCACCAGTTTTCCAGATAATTATATTGAGGTACAGTAAGAACAACTGCCAAGTGTGGCAGAGAAGGATATACTAAAAGGAGAGGTGATTAGAGTATAGTAGAAGTTTAACCATATGAGCTTTTTCAGAAGTCACTTCTGACATGTAATTCCTGAAGATTTTATTCTGAATTTATGTCTGTAAACTTCATGATTAGTTGGTCATTTAGAGAGGCAGAGAAGACATAAAAATGTGCATTAAACTGTCCTTAGGCCAAGTAAAGAACAACACAGTAGATACAGCAAGCCTTCCCAAAAAATTACAAATAGCTATAACCTCCCATGGTCTGGCTGCACTATTTTAAATGGGGTTTTTTGTCCTAAAATTAACACCACGTCTCCTCTGATCAAAACAAGTATATGTTTTATATTGTATATACACATTTACAATATTTAAAACATAATTATATTTATATTAAAGAAGGCACTTTACAAAATGTAAGCATCATTTTTAATAGATTTCAGTGATTTGTAAACCTCAGTTTCACTATGGGTACTTTCCTATGGGATCTCTTGTTTTTCCTCTAGTCTTTGAATCTTTTAAAGCCTCTCTCATTATTTTTGTTGTCTGAAGTTGGGCAATAATGTTACTGTGATTAATTAAGCAAAAAGACATGGAAATGGGGGTGTGGTAATCATCAGATAATAAAGCCCTCTGGGTCTTGCAATGCATGAGGTGCAGCCAGGACCCTTTATCCCCAGAGGTCTGATTATCTCCAGGAAAACTACACCTCCCTGTACTTGCTGTATGGCTATTATGAGATATCTTTACATTTTATAGATAAAGTAAATTACTTTAATCACTGAAAATTGCCAGTGTTGTGAGGTTTCAGCTGTGAGGTTCACAGAGCTTAATCTGCCCATTTCAAGTCTGAAATAACCAATAATTGTTCTAATAAAAGCATCAGCAAATCATTATTTAAATGCTGGGATCATCCCCTCAGAGTGGCAAAGGCACCTTCTGTATGTTTGATGACATGGGGTGCTCGTTTAACCATAACCCTGGAAGTGCAAGCCATGAGGGAAATACTCAACCAGGGCTATTTAGTGTGTGTAATCAATGTTTTGTTAGAGCATCAAATTATTTTCTGTCATTCTGCAAAGTCCTAGGTCAGCAAACAATAACATCTGCCCAACATCTGAAAAACTCTTTGGAAAAACTCCAAATGTCTTCAATTTGTCACACTTCCAATCAAGCATTTTTCAGAAAGTCTTCAGTGGCTTTTGTTCAAAGGCAAAATATATTTTCCCACTCCTAAATCATTGGAACGCACAAGAAGCATGTTTACTAATTGCAAATATGATGGGGATGTCAGTGACAACTCTATCCTGCCCTCCACATGCTCTGGAATTGTGAACACAGGGCTTTGGCAGACGCCACAGTCAATCAAAAGACGTATCATCCTTACTGCTGCCAGCCCTGGGATCGTGATAATCTCACATTTCCTTTCCGTGGAGGAGCAAAGAAGCAGAAATTTCAGAACTACATCCCAACTGATGAAACAGTCGCTGACTGACAAAAATATCACCTTTCAGGAAGAGTGTTTCCAAAACAAAAATTACTTACACTGATAGATTGTCCTCACCTGCCACATAAAAGTAATATATTTAAGATACATTAACTGTTTGGAAAGATTTGTAAGCTGTTACACAGGGCTATGGATTTTCAGCAGAGGCTTTCAATAACCTAATACACTGCAAGAAAAGCACTATAAGATACAGACATACAGCTTAAAAGCACTCCTGATTGTGTGGCTATTCAGAAAGATGATCTATGCATGAACTGTATAAACAGGTGGATTAAAAGAAATCAAAGGCCTTTTTTGCAGTGCAGTGCTCACATACACACACAAGCTGAAGACCAGTCACCAGCAAAACAACTAGTTATATTTGTTGGACTAATGTATGACAGAGTTTCCACTGGCATGTCAAAATGGAAAGGTTTTACCTAGAGAGAGAAAACAATATCCTTAGGAGAGGTGAAAAAACAGAACTAGGAGGTACAGGAATATTGGTCCTAATGCCATTTATCCTACTTTTTTAAAGAAATGCTAAAAAAGTCGACACATTTCTCATGACAGGAAAGTAATTTTATTTCAGAAGGAAAATGTGTGCTATCAGTAATTCTCTGGAGAAATCTGAGATTATTGTGCCAGAGGCAATTAACCCTGACTAATAAAAACTTCTAGCAGCCTCAAATGACAACCTGATAGAAGAGCCGATATTTCCAAGGGAAAATAGTGACTTGCAAACAAGATATCTTTTTCTTCTCTTCTGGCTTTCAACCCAAGCTTTTAAGCTTCCTGCAGTAATTTGTTTACCAAGTTGACTAATGAGAAGAATTAATCAGAAGACTTTTCATAGGAGAAATATGACCAGTAATAAGAGCAAGAATCGTATGATAGAGAAGACCCATGTCATCTGCTTCTGGGAGAATTCCAAATTGAATGATTGAATCTGGTTACAAGATGCAGTGTAGGAGATGAGGAGGAATGCTCTGTGGAAGTTACATTTAAAAAAAAAAAAAACTAATTGGCAAAAAAGTAAATGAGACTATCAGTCCTAGGAATGAAGATGAGATCAAGTTTAAGGTTAGACTTGTTCACTCCTTAAGTATTACTCATATAAAGAAAGCTGGTGAAGTCAGTGAAAGGACTGATGTGAGAAAATTCCATGAAAATGAAGAAAACTGAAAGATTCTGCCTTCTGATAACTAATTTGTTAGTGTTGAAAATCTATTGCATTTTTGAGATTCAAAGGTAAATGTTAAAATCTCAGTACTGTGTCCTTATTTCACCTGGGACAGAGTTACTTTTCTTCCCAGCATCTGGTACAGTGCTGAGTTTTGGATTTAGGATAAGAATAACGGTGATAACACACTGATGGTTTAGTTTTCACACTTAAGACTTTTCAGTTTATCCCAGTGAGGAGGCTGGGGGGCAGAAGGGGCTGGGAGGAGGCACAGCTGGGACAGCCAAACTGGCCAAAGGGATACTCCATATGTTGTCATGGTCAATGTATAACCCAGGAGGAAAACTGGCTGGGGGCTGGCTACTGGCAGGTGGGTGGTGAGAAATTCCACGGTGTATCCCTTGGGTTTGATATTCTAATCAAATTCAAAGCATTTCCAAATGAAACAGATGAAGTAGCTCTGAAATTTTTATCTACAAAAAGTTTATGATGCATCCCATTGGTTAACACGGTTTCAAAAACTAACTTTTGTCTTACAATTCAGGAAGACAGAGTGAACAAAAGATAACAAAACAACTATATGGAGAATAAAAATGTGGGCTCTTAAGAGCTGTCATTGAAGCACTGCTTTATTGAATTTTAAAGCAGAAATCAAAGTTTTGGTTAAATATATCTCTTAGAAAAAAGGGCACAGTGCTCTCAAAAGTTATCTATGCCAGAACTGTGCATGTGGTACATTATTCATCCAGTACTTTTCTTATGCAAAGGAAGCAAAAGCATGGAGTTATATTCACCATACTTCAGTATTTCTCAGGGTATTTCTTCTGAATTTTCTTCTGAACAAGCAAATAAACCTAAGTATAACAAAAATTTGGATAACATACTAAAAGGAGGAATTTGAAACTGGCATGCAACATAGAATGGAGTAATTTTTAATATATGTGCTACAATTGCACACAGCATAATCAAAGCTTTTCCTGAGCATGTTGGTCAATATGTTCTGCTGCTCACAGTATCAGAGCTTAAAGTGCATGTGCATTTGAAAAAACCCTTCCAAACAGTTCCAGACACATGGTACACCTAAAGTGAAAAAAAAAAAAAAACCCAAAACAAAACAAAACAAACAAACAAACAAAAAAAAACTAACCAAAAAAAAAAAAAAAACTAAGAGCAGGAAAAGTCTTGATTATCAAGGAATGGACATATTACAATGTCTGACCCCAGAGTCTTGGGTTCCAACTCTTGTTCACAGTGAGCAAGCTGGGATGGCTCACAGGAGCAGCTCCCTCTTGCCTGTGGTTGCTGAGGAGAATGGCAGTGTTTAGGTTTAATAATTATGTTAGAAAAGGATGCACGTAGACACTGGATATCAGGTAAGCTCCTGGTCTAATAGGGAAATTGAACTCATGTAACATTCATGCAGAAATATTTTACGTAGCTACAGTAAATATGATCAAAGCCTTTAATTGTAAAACAGGCTGAAGCTTCTTGTGAAGAATTTTGGGTAATAAGCAAATATGAAAGCCAACTTGGGGGTTACCTAAAAGGGTGAACAGCCTTTGAGGTACCAAACTTAAAGCCTCTTGTGCTTCAAAATCTATAATATTTAGAAATAAAACAGAGATCTTTGAAGGCGTAAAAATCCTGAGGCTTCAAGAATATCTTATTTAGGCTGGAGAATATATTACATAAAATAGGAGAGGGCATTATGAACACAGCCTAACAAGGAACACAGAGTAATGTCTCAACATGCTTTTTGTTCAAACTTTATAGGAAATTAGATTAATAATGCATGAGCTGCTTTATGCTAAGGTTACTGGCTCACCCACCCCCTCATTTGTTTTCCTTTGGAAAGCATTCTACTTTTACATACAAAATTAGATTTTTCCCATTTAATTCAACATGACTAGAGCAGATATAGAGGTCTCAAAAGTGTTTAGATAAAGTCACTTTTACCAAGCTATGTAGAGCACTTCTGTTCATAGGGGCATTATTTTCTTACTGCAAAAAGTAGACAGCCTAAAGAGTACCACAGCTAAATTATATAACTTTTTACAACATCACCAGTTCATTCAAAGATGCTGTTAAAAGTAATTTATGGTAAGTTGTGATATTTACCAGATCCAGGGAAAACCAGTACGTGCTTGGAAACAAACCTCATGCTTGGTGTGAGGAACAAGAACAAGATCTGTTCTGGAGAACATTTCCATCATTCTTCCATTCTTCCTTTGTGGAAAGAGGATCAAGATAATATTGGGATCAGTTTTTCAGCTAAGAGTTGTGTAGGAAAACCTTCACCTTGGTCTTTTTCCTGAAGAGAAACAGGTTGCAATAACAAACACTGTCCTTGAAGTCCCCATACCTCCACCTACTCCTCTTGTCAATGAGAAGATTAAACTCTATGCAGTCCATATGTCTTGTCTCATGAAATACAAGGCATTTTTGGTATATCTTCCCTTTAAGGGCAATTAGAGGCAGTAAATGAGATAAAGGCAATTACTGCTAGCAGAGCACAACTCTGTGTACGACAATGACTTCTTGAGCTCAGTGACTCATGGAATGTCAGAAAGTCAAATATGCTCAGTGATATTTCTTCAGATGACAAATCATCGTCAAAAGAAAGCTGTGAAACTGCTGCCATCATTTTCGAAATATAAATGGGGGGGAAGAGAGCAAAAGGAAAGATTTCTCCCATAGAATTGTCCACATCAAAACAAGAACAGATATCCTTTTTATTGATAAATTCCCACAATTCATAAGTCACACAATTGCAGGGATGAAAAGGACCTCAGTAGATCACGTTTTCTAAGAGCATGATCTGAGATAGAGCCAGATGTACTTAAATAAACATTTACCAGGGAAAGCTGACAGTTCCTTAAAATCTCCAGTTGAATTTTTTCCTTTTGGAAAATAGTTATTTACCTGCTTAAGTAGAGTGAGATTTTTTTTTTTTCCCCTTATATGGAGACATTCTCTTCCTACAAACTAAGCTGATTTCCCCTTGTCCTTCACCTGACAGCTACAGGGAGCTATTCAGGAGCCTCCTGATAACTGTTTAGACACTGAAAAGCTACTGTTAAGATTCCTCTGTATTTTAAATGCAGAAAACTGAAATAGTTCTTTCAGCTGTTGATTTAAGCTTTGAATTCAGTGTTTTATCAAAAGACTGTGCCTTATCAAAAGACTCAAAACAGGTAAATATAGTATAAATAAATATATCCCGAATTAAGTTATATAAATATAAAAAAAACATAGTCAAAGGACTTCTCACTTTGTCATTACAGCCACTGTGAACTTTTTCATTGCCTTCACCAGGAATAGCATAAATCTAAAGAAAGAAAACAGAGTGCAAATCCAGGATGATCTTTATGAAAAGCAGCACATGGGAAAATTCTGGACAAAATTATTTTTGCAAGTCACACCCTTTCCTTAACTTCAGAGAGAAGTTGCATGTAGGAGATAAGCAGGATTTGACTGTAAAATTACTCACTAACTACATACACTAATATTTTAAGAGGTCATTATCTGGCACATAGGCAATATTAATAAAAAAATACATAATTCAGTTTTCCTTTGCTTGTAATTAATAATTTCATTGCCAAAGTTCTCACAAATTGAGAGAGCCAGCAACAAGAATCATTTTCTGTGATTATAAAAGTTAATTTCCAATACATTATGTATATCATTCTTTAAATGTCACATCCAAATGCATTTTTAGTGACTGATCTTAATTTTGCATATGCTTTTAAAGTCGTATTCATTAAAAAGTAATCTCAGTAAATTGACGTCAGGACCATATTTCATTTCGTCAATCACATTCCTGAAATATTTTGAGACAAATTCTTGCACATCAGTAACTATACCTGGGAAATGATTGTTTCACTCTCACTTAAACTACACCCTGAAACTTCAAAAAATATTAGGAACTTGCTAGGGAGAGATCCTTCACTTACAGTAAAAATGCAGAATGATACTGCACTGCAATGAGTTTTTTAAGCTGCCTTTGCTGGAGCCCAAATTCCAGGTGAAGCTCCTCCTCAGTTGGGGACAGCCACAACAGCCCACACCTGGGGACAGGACCAGGTTCTCAGGACCTGGTTATCTTTTTGTGAGCAACCAAAACTGAATGGCCTTCTCTGCATATACATAAACATTTCTAATTGGTTTCTGATTTCAAATTAAACTAAAATTTCAATGAAGAGAAGGTTTTGCTTTAATTTACTGTGAATTTCATAATGTAATAACATCAGAGGAGTTAATGTACAGCTCTATTAATTGAAAGTAGAGCTTCAGGGGTTGGTGGAGCTCTTTGGTTCTTTTCCTCATTTCTTTGTAGGGAATGAACTTCGAATTTTATGTTTTCAGGTCCTGTAGATTTGTGTCACAAAACACTTTTTCCTCATTCTTGTCACAACATGATTAGGGGAAAAAAGGGTTTTTTTGGCTGGATTTCTCTTTTTTTATGTATAATGACTCAGATCAGCTAGTCAGTCTGACTACCCTTACAGTGTCACAGCTTTCAGGCTGACATTTATGTTCATTTTAATATTTCCTTCTGGCTAATAAAGAAAATTGGCGAATAAAGTGCTCATATAAAATGTGTATCTGAGTTGGTTGTGCAGAGAGATGTGAAAAACCAAAATGCTGGAGAAAGGGGAGAAAAAAAAACAGAAACAAAAACTGAATCACAATTTAAACAGTTTCCCAACAAGATTTGGGGGAATCCTGGCAATCTTTTTTAGATAGATCCAATGATACTAAAGGTCATTTTCCCTACCTCGTGTTGTATCTTGGTAAATGAAGAGAGATAAGTGGTAATTCTTTGTTCTATGCACCACAATAATTCATAAAAAGGGATGGGACAACTTCATTTCACATATATCATAAAGAGGAATCCCCTGAGGTACACTGAGATACACAGCCCAGTCTTGATGGCACTGTCAGGGATTCTCAGTGGTTGGGATCACAATATAGCCAACCATGCTTCTGTCCTCAAGATTAATTCTTTTTTTCCCCTAAAATTAAAAGGTTACTTAATTCAGGAGAGGAATTCAGATTCCCTCTTACAAAAAAAAAAAAAAAAAAAAAATCACA
>VXAC01005860.1:632391-665744 GCA_013399225.1 Rhipidura dahli | reverse complement strand
AAAAAAGAAAAAAAAAAGCCACTCCCACAAATTAACCCTTTCTCTCCACCCCACAAAGACACCCTCTCCTACAAAAACATCTAAAAACTTATATAAACCCTCAGAATGTGCATGAAATCTGTCCATATACATGTCATTTCCTCTAAGTACTGAGGAGGGTCATGAAACCTGGCTGCTAAAATTTCTACCTACCATACAAAGAGAAGAGAAGGGTCCTAAGAAAGAGGAAAGCACCATACTGGCCATGGGGTAAAATAAAGGTACTTTACTCCTGTGTGCCAAATTCTATACAAGAGTTCTACAGTTATAAAACCCTGTAGAAGTTTTGCAGATAATTATCTGGCCTTGTCTGAATCACAGAAGAATCTGATAGTGGGACTCAGTGTTTTGGGCTCTGTTTTGTTTCTTGGTTTTATTAAAAGCCACATTCTGGGACAAACCCTCTAACATATTGGAAAAGTTTAGCAGATTTTCATTTTCCTCCAAGGAGAAAAGCATTAAACTCTACCAACCCACCAAACTACATTTTGTACCAAAGATATATGACTCCTCAGGAAATCCTCCTGACTGAAGCAGGGAAAGAATACTCTAAAAATTAGATTTGTTGACTGTTAACACCCTATTTTATATTCAATTTTCTTTTGTCACATTCCAAGAAAGCAATTATTTTTGCATGTACAGGCACAATGTTCTTTCTGAAAGGCACAGTTTCATATCTTTGTCCATCCCTTTTGATTTATTGCCTCAGTGTCAATATGCAATGTCTGTGCCAGCATTTCAATACTCAAAAAGGGGCATTTGCTCCACAGAATGCACGTTAGTGCAAAGAAAACCTTTGCTTTCATTTGTGATTTGAGAAGACAGATTTTAAAATCCTGGAAACCTGTTTAAATTTGGTTTACTGACAGTATCTGCTCAGTTATGACATTTTTCTCTTTAGCTTCTGAAGGCCAGCAACACAGAAAAACCACCATCATGCTCTGCAGATCAGTAACATGGGAATCTTAAAAAAAATCTGAACAAAACAACAGCAAGCTAAACACAAATTGCAGTTTGGTAGATCATCTAAAGTATAAAAAGTTTAGACTAAACTGTTGTAAACTCCCAGGTACTGGAGCCCACTAGAAGTGCCTAGAGCCTTCTGTTCTGTCTGGAATTCCTTACAGAAGCACTACTGGCAGGTACATATAGAAATACAGTAAGAATATTTTTGCAACTCAACTTTTTGTTTGTCTCACCAACTGCTATTAATTTTTACTGAGACAGAGCCACAGTCTGGTTTTTACTATTGGAGTGGTAATCTGCTAGCAAGCAGCACGGTTCCCCTCATCAGTTTTGTTTGCTGAAGATGTTTATGCTTTTTTTGTTTGCAAACACAGCAATGTTAATGGAATTTTCCCATAATCTGTGCCTAGCTTTTGAAGCCAGAAAGAACTGTTCTATGAGCATGGATGAAAACACTTTTTTTTTTTTCCTGTTTCTGTGGGACCACAATTTCTTCATATTGGCTACACTAAGAAATTTGAAAGAAATACTTCTATTTTCAGCTGAAATCCACTATTTCTGCATATAATAAAATTTTCTGAACTGAAAAAAAAAGCATTAATAAAATAAGATGAATTATTGCAGACTGGCAAGTGCTCTTTAACTCTTCACAAAGGAGTATAACAGCTGAGAACTCACCCATTGAAAATGCCCCATAATTTACAGAGTTTACAGTAAAAAGTGCTGGGGGAGGGGTCAGCAGGGGCAGGGAGAGACCACGTGAACATTGACCAAATCCAAAAAATGTTTTATCTTGCTGCAGCATCTTTGGATTCTGTTTACATCACCAGTGCCTTTAAGGAAGGCTTTGTTTGAAGGGCTTCATCAGTGAACACTCTGGGTTAGTGCTTTTTGGTTTTCACATGTGAATAACAGGTCCCTGCATCATCACACACCCCTGCAATGTACCCGTGCTGCAAACACACAGGATTTGTGTTCTTAACCCTGTGATTTGAGAACAATAACTGTTAATGTAACTCAGTTAAGTGTATTGCTTTTAATTGAAGATTATCTTGATTACAGCCAAAGGGCACTATTAATACTCTGAAGAAATGACTAAGACTTTAGCATTTGAATGTTGTAGAGAAAATAGAACTAATTAGCACTAATTTAATTCTAAGATTAAAGAAAATTCACTTTTTTAAATTTTTAATTTAAGATAAACTATTTTACTCAGAACAAAGAAAGAATAATAAGTACTTTTTCCAACTGAAAGGCATTTTTTACTTTTGCATTATTACATTAATATGGGAATATGGGAATCATGACCCCATTAAAGATCAAATAATAAGCATTTAATTATTGACAGCAAATAAATTTTTAATAAAGATACAAGGGTTTTGCTGTATAAAAGAAAGAAAACAAAGTACCTCTGACCCAGAAATTCTTAGAGGATCTCACACCACTATATAATCTATAACCTAATTTTAAAAGGATAGGTTCACAAAGGGACATGTCATTTTTCTTTCTTCTGTACCAGAGAATGAGGTACTGTAAGTATAATGTCTGTGAAAATGCTCCCCAGAAGTACCCCTGGTTCTATCTTAATCATGCACTTAAACTAAATAATACATTGAATATGTCATAACCAGGAGGACAGTCATGATAAAAAGTGATTTAACCCCTTTTTACTCTACAAAATAATACTTTCTTTTCTTTACCTTGGGACTAGTTGTCATTTATAATTTCTGACCAAGGGAGACATAATGGATTTACAATGAAACCCTGATGCTTTCCCAAGGAACATGAAGATGCAGAAAATAAGCACCCATTACATTAGCAGAGAAAAAGATGTTTTCATCGGAACTCTGAGCCTCATCCTGATACTGGCAAATAAATGGACTGTTTGCAGGTTCTGAAAGCATAGTTTCTGGCTAATCACTTTTCTACAAGGTAAAAATAAAATGAACTTTTTCTGAACCTTCTGATGCATCACATAACTAAAAGATTCAACAAGACTTTTTTAAGCTCTGCATTCATATTCAGAAGGGGCCCAAATCCAAGAGCCCCAAACCAACCAGTCATTACCAAATATTCAGATTAGTTTCCTAAAATAAATAGAAATACCTACATGACAAGAAAAAAAGGAAGAAAAAAAAGAGAGATGAATTTGGGAACTTATTACTGTGAGAAACTCTCTTAACTCTTTTCCCAAATTACTTCTTTTACCACCTGTATGTCTGATCAAAATATCACATCAAGAAGGGGGAAAAAAATCTTAAAAATGTAAAGAGTAGCAGAAAAACAGGAGCTGTCAGAAGACAAAATATTTACTAAATTATGCAATCTATTTAGTCTTTTCATAGTTTAAATGAAATAGCATATTCTTGACAGATGAGCAAATTTCAAAAGATTCTGTGTTGAGATTCAGTTTGAATAACCCACGTACTAGCTGAGTTTCACGAATTTGCAAAAGTGGGTTGAAGTTCTCCCATGCACTCATTTTCTTCAGACTCCCTAGATTTTCAGAAGCAACGTAACATATAAATAGGAAGAACTGAATCACATAGATGTTTGAAAAAATACCTCCTCAACAATTCACTCTGCTCGTTTATGAAGATGATGATCTGAGATATTAGGAAGAAATTTCCTACTTTGAGGGTGGTGAGACACTGCAACAGGTTGCTCAGACAGGTTGCAGACTCTCCATCCCTGGAAGTGTTCAAGGCCAGGTTGGAAGGAGCTCTGAGCAACCTGGCTAGTGGAAGGTTCCCTACCCTTGGCAGGGGGTTGGAATGAGATGAGCTTTATGGCCCCTTCCAACCCAGGAATCATTCCATCATTCTGTGATCTAGGAATTCCCTTAGTTGTCCCATCCCTACAGTGCTGGTAGGAAACTGGCAGCAGTCACATGTAACACCATGGAAATATTCTGCATTTTGTGTCTAGCCCTTAGATGATAGCAATAGGAAATAATAGCCCTCATCACCCAGCTTTTCACAAACAAAGTTAAGAAATCTGCAAAAGAAAGCACTTTTTGTTCAACACATTTCTCATACAACCTTCTGCATGTACACTGGTCAGATTTACAACAGCATGGCCTGCACAGACTTGCTCTCAGCAAACATTAACACCAGGATGGTGGAGACACCAATACCATTTTCAAGGATATCCAGAATGTTCACTAGTAAAAGTGAACATTTTGGAAGGAATTTGACGGGGTGCCTGGAAAAAAAAAAAACAAAAACAAAAACAAAAAGACAGAAAACTGGAAAGGGTTTATCCTTAGTCTCCCTGTTGTAGAATTATGTCCCAGTTCTTGTGAAACATCTGGTGCAGGCCACTGCAGGCCACTCAAGGACAGGGTAATTGCTACTCTCTGATTTGGACCAAGCCTGAAGGACCATTTAAAGATACTTTTTAGGGTGAGTTTTCCAATCTCCTAGACCAGGCAAACTGCAAGTTGGCAACATCTGCTTTACTGGGAACAAAATCAAGTCCCTAGCAATCACGTTTGAAAACACTTTGCAGTGAAAATTTCAAACTAGCATTGTCATCATCTTCCAATGTTGCAAAAATCACTTTGATTTGCATGTTTCTTCTAATACAGTATGGATTTTTGTAGTGTGAAATGCTGTGTATGATGCCTTTGGCTGATTTGTCTTTGATGCAAATGCAGTCTGTGCATATTTACAATAACAAGATTGTTCTGCAGGCAGCTCCTTGGTCTGTTTGCCAGGGAATGCACACTGGGAAAGCATCCTCACTACTAAGTCTTCCCAGTAATGTTAGAATTAAGGTAAAGCATGGATCCAAAATAAAGCAACATTAAACTGAGCACCTGTGAATGACTTCAGGCTACTTAAAGCAAGTATTCAAAGACAAAGTATTTGGGGAGAAGTCAAAGTTTACCCAGACATGCATATGGAGTACAACAAAAGTTTTCACCTGCACAACATTATAAGAAATTTTCATTAATTTCATAGTAACACAGATGGGAAGCATCTGTGAAGCCTCTACCTCTATCAGCATCTACCTGAAGCCTCTTCATAATGTGACCTGTCTACTGCTAAAACCCAGAGAGAAAACATAGCAAGGATCGATATACAGCTCTAAGAGCCTCAAAGTGGTGAGATGTTTCACATACAGACCTCAGCAAGTTATGGGAATAATGGAAAACAGAAAGTTTCCATGTTGGATGACAAGCTAACAGCCCTGCAAATGAAGGTACCAACTTGGAGAACTCAATTTTTTGAAATAACCACTGCAGATGTTTTAGCATTAATGGAACATTTAAGATTCTTCCTCCCCCCTCCCCCCCCACACACAAAAAGACGTGAACACTCAAAAATACTGACCCCAAGTCATATCTAGTGCTAACCAGGGGAGGACTTCACTCTGCAGTAGATCAGATAGCATTTACTCTAAAAATAATGACTAGAGAGGCGTCACTCACAGAGGCAGACAGATACATTTGTCTACCCTAGCATTTGACAAAAAAAAGAAGACAATTTATCAATATTTATTTCTTACAAGTGGGGCAAAATTCAGTGGAGCAAAAAATATCAATCCTGGTCCGAGGTATATTTGCTTTCTCCTCACAATTCTATGTAGATTCTTGCCTCCTGGTCACATTTTGCCTGGTACATTAACTTCTATAAATCATTTACTGAATCTAGATTGA
This sequence comes from Rhipidura dahli, assembly GCA_013399225.1. Classification (NCBI taxonomy): domain Eukaryota; kingdom Metazoa; phylum Chordata; class Aves; order Passeriformes; family Rhipiduridae; genus Rhipidura; species Rhipidura dahli. The sequence goes on along the minus strand of VXAC01005860.1, from coordinate 660,076 downwards.
TTTGAAATACAAACAAGGCCCTCTTTTGATCAGCTGTGAAAGTTTTTCAACAATGTAAGAGACCATCTAGAAAACAGAGCTGCCAACTTTATCACCAGAGTTTTATGCCACATTCTTTCCACTTACAGGTACTTACAAACGAGAGCAGTGCATTCCTCGGACACTTCCACATCACCGCTTTTGGGGACAAACAGTGCAAAACCAACTGTTCCTTTCAGGCTCATCTGAATTTCCCAACTTGATGGAGAAGGCAGGAGACATCAAAAACATCTCATGTGGGATGCAAGAAAAAGCAGTGTGACCTCTCTGCCCTTAATCAGCCTCTGACACTGGTGTTTCCAGTATAGTCTTGTTATTGAATAATCTGACTGATAATCAAGTTTTGGCCAATAGCTAGATGAACTTTGAATGAAAATGGGAACTTTGGAAGTGATATTGTCTGCAAGTTTTGAATATTTCTTAAGGTAACAGTACACTTTTTTAAAAAAAGAATCTTGCTATATTCTGTAATTCAGTGGCAACTTTTATTAAGGAATTCTGCCAGGGAACAGAGTTGAAAGTTTGTTTTTTTTTCTAGTTTTGAGTTTGCATTCTTTCAATTCTGTTGAGTATTTTCTTTTTTAGTATTAAGAAAAAGAGTGAATAGTTTTCCTTATCTACCTTCCTCATAACATTCATTTCTTCTGATCCCTTTATCATATCTCTTCTTATTCAATCTACTCTGAAATAAAAAGGCTTAGTATTTTCCATCTGTTTTCACATTACTCTTGTTCCATAACTCCAATTACAACCTGTTTATTTCTTCCATATCTTTTTGAAGATGCAGTGCAAGAATAAATATTCAGTTCTACTAGAAAAAAGTAAAAACAAAAAAACTTTACTTGCAAGTATTAGACTAGGGGTTTCTTTTATCATCATCCTATTCTTTACACAAGTACTCTGTTCCCCAGTGAACAAAATTCTTCAATAAGTCCACTGCCTTCCAATACTGCCCTTCAAGAAACCATATAAACCAATTTTTTATTGCACTCCAAGCCTTTTTCACTTAAAATGACCATAGTCACTGAGTAAGTAGTCAACTAGAGTAAGGAAAAACCTTGACCAGAGTTCTTGTCAAACAAAAAATTTCAATTTGTTTAAATGCTAGAGTTGGAAGCACTGAAACCAAACTTTCATCATAGTCCTATGAATAACTTCAGGGTGCTTTTTTATTGGTATTTCAAGGAGTTTGTAAGTGTCAGCCATAAATAAACCTTGCTCTTTCAAGTAGGTTGATATCTAGTTGGTTTGGGGCAGGGTAGAAGACTCTCTCAGACTTTTCTTTAAAAAAACAAAAGAATGACTATTTAAGAATGTTAATCTAATAACATGCACCCCTTACTTCTGCCTGATGGTTTAATTATTAGTAACTCATTTCAGTTCATTAGGGACCTATTGTGCTGCTGTTGGCAAAACAGAAATGTCACTGCATGTTAAATAATTAAAAGCAGTAAAACAAACATTTTCTTTTGAGTCCTGGACTTATAAATTGCTATTAAGTACACAACCCTTTAATCAATAAGTACTTATCTATTTTGTTTTAGCGAATAATGAATAAAAACTCTTTCCTGCCACTCTAATTATGATTTGATAACTTCCCAATTCTTCCTACAGTAACTATAGATATTTAGTTTCATTTTGATTTTACTATAGAGTGGAAATATGAGCAACAGTTTGTTGCAACTCATCCAAGTTATGCAGCAGTGCTAGGGTATGTTTCCCCAAGTAAATCACTGATTTTTTTCCCCTTTTCTGAAGTGCCAAGTATTTCTCTGTAACCAAAACTTGCAGTCCTTAATCAGCAGATTTGTGTGTGCTGTGTCTTTGTCCTGCAGCAGAGGAAATGGTTCAGATTCAGTCCCAAGCAAATTAGAAACTTGGAAGTGTTCAGGGACAAGCTGCCGTGAAAGATTATTGAATGGTCTTCTGTTGCTTATGCGAAATAGAGTAATGGTCTTTCTGGGCCCAAGTCCCAAAAATTTAGAAAGGATTCATCCCTATTCATTAGTAGAGGGGCCCAAGTGGTGGAGTGACTCTGTGCTCTCAGCCCTTAGTTCCTATAGCCCAAATTTTTACACCACGTACTATGTGTTTTATCACCAACAATTACCTTATTGAGTTCTGGTACAACAAAGGCTGAACAAAGGTACAGTCTGACTTAGAAAACTTTGCTAACAGGCAGATTTTTTTAGACTGGAATAATCACAGAAGAGATTATTTTGTAACTGAATATCATCATTCTGATTTTTCTTCTTTTTTGGTTCTATTACATTATGGCAGCCCTGTCAAGAAGTTTTTCCAGCCTCAGTCAGAAACAGAGAGAGAGCATAAAGAAAAATAAAATGCAGAGTACATCTAACTTTTAAAAATGATTACTGCTGACATGAAAGAAATGCCAAGTGGAGAATAATGCCTCTGCTGCTGACTTAGTCACAACTTGGGAGAAACTTGAAGAACCATTAAGACAGTCACTTTCATATTACAATTTCAAAACAGAGCTGGGGATGCATAGGCTGGATTTGGAAAGGAAGCAAACCATTAAATCATCATGTAGGTATTTCTAATGCCATACTAGCAATGACCATATTTTAAAGCTGGAGCTAAAGTACCACTTTCCTATTTCCTTCACAGCTACCTTTCCCCAAACCAGGCAGAAAGCTGCCATCCAACAGCTAATGCCTGTGTAGAATAATTACTCAAATCCTTGGAAGGAGGACACTTACATTAGCCTGAGGAACACCTGCCTTACCAGTTGGGTCTTGTTGTAACTGTGTAGAGAAAGCTCTTATAATTCAGTTGCCTTTCAGCAAAGGGCAGGTTAGCTGTGATGAGAAAAGGCAGCTGTGATCACAGGGACATGGCAGCAAAAGCAAAGGAAGGGAAAAAGGCATCTCAGGTACTCATATGAGGGCTATCAAGTGCCCAGCCTGACTTGAAGAGCTCTCTCCAGGACAGTTTAGTGGCAGAGGATAACAAAGAAAAACCAGAAAAATATAAGATCTGTGGAGGAAAATGCAGTCAATCTGCATTTTTTATTCAAACACTGTTTTGAGAACAAAGTGCTTTAATACATCTGAGTGCCAAAAAATTATTTCTTTAAATAATCCATTGCAAACTGGTATTAACAGCTGCTTTGTGCTTCTTGTCTTTTCCTCTAGTAGGTCTCTTACTACTGCAATTTCTGAATTTCTGTCTTCTGTTTAGCAGACCCAAAATACCTTTTACCTGAAAATATACTTGAATATGACAAAAGCAGGTAACACACAACTACAAACTCCCCACTCTGGCCTTAGCTGACTGCTTATTACGGTGCCTTTTGTTGGGCAGTACCTAAGACTAACCAGGTTTTCACTGCCTGTCCCTCCAGTCCAGCTTGCCCACCATGATAATGTGTATAACAATTAAAGCAGGTGGGCATAGGAAGACAAATGTTTCATATTTAAAGGGAAAAACTGAAGTGAAGCTTAAAACCAAATGCCAATATGTTACACTTATTTTCTTCAGGAAAACAAAAAAGTCTGAAAGGAGCCAAAGAAAAGCAACCTAACCTGCACTAAAGAGCTCATCAAACCTGAGAGAGTGCTGGCACTCACACAGTATATATGAGGCATAGCAATGGTATAGGTCCCTAATTGTGGCAAAGGAAAACTAATTTCTCATGCCTGGTTTTCAACATGCAACTTCGACTGACAGATCTCTTTTCCATTTTGCATAACCATTCAGTGGATGATAAACCCATCTCCAAGCACTTTGTCGGCAAGGCAAAGCTGCCTTTTTTTGGTTTACTCCTACGGAGGTGCACAGACCCACAGCACAGACAGCCAAGGCCCCCAGACACAACCATGAAGCAAACTAGGCATTTCAAAAACAGCAAACAGGAAATGGGAAACAAGAAACACCGTGGGGAAGGGGCAAAATAAATGGGCTCCCTCATGCTGGACTCTAAATGAAAATGAACAGTGACTTGTACAGGTGGGAATCAGGCAAAGGGAAGGGAAAAATGAGACTGAAATTGTGCATCAGCTCCCAAAATGTCACCAAGCAGTAATTGAAACTTTAGCAGAGAGCAAATTATGGAGGGGGGGAAAGTAAAAAAAGAAAGTGTTACATAGGCTTTTCATCCTTTCTTCAACATCTTGGTCTCATATGTTCTTCTGGGCTGGTGCAATCTGCATATTTGCAATCTGAATGAGATATTTTTAGAAGACCAACCGGGTTGCTATCTGCAGAGTAAACATCAGTTGGGGTCCAAGAGCTAAGCCAAAGCAATTCATTCACTCCTCACTTGACAGAACACCACAATGCCAACAGGAGAATCTTTTCCTCCTATTTGTCATGTGGGAGCTTTCAGGGCTTTTTTTAGGCAATCTTCTCTTCCATATGCTCCAGCTGGTAGTTCATATCTCCCTTGTCCCCTCCACTCCCTAGACACAACCATACTGTATCCCCAGGTACATCTTATTCCCCACAAATTCCTCTGTGTGCCTTTGCTGTTCATAATGGGTCCTTGAGCAAATTGGTTCTGTGCTTATAGATATTTGCATTTTCAACATGTTTGGTTTAGTGATGAAGTAAGAAAAGAGCAACGGAATAAAAGAGAAGATAATTTGAAAAAAGGCAGGAATTAACTTCTCAGCAGGAATAAAACCAACTACAGATCCAAATGCTTTTTCAGAAATAAGTCATTTCAAAGGAAAGTTAAAGGAGATTAGTATATGGGGAATTTTATCCATATATGTGTATGTATGTGCATATTTTTATATAGACATACATTACTAAGGCTAGAAAATTCAAAGTATAAAACAATATTTGAAATACTTTCAAGTTTAAGAAATGAAAAACTCACTCTCAGGTACCAAAAAAACCTCAAATTATTTTGTCTCCTTACCAAAAAGCAACCACGCAGTTTTGAAAAGCACCTCACAGGCACACAATGAAAGACCAAATTAGAGTGATTTGTAAAAATCACTCTGCTTTGGGATACTTTTATATACATCCTTACTCAAAAATTTCACTTCCAACTTTTACTCAATGAAAGCTGCTTATGGTATCATCTCTTCCTCTTTATTTGGCGACATCCTTATAGGGATAATGGAGACTCCTCAGCTATATTCCCTGAATATACACAGCTTTAAATGTTTCTGGAAGTACCTGGGATACAGAACACACCTACAGACAATAAGGAGTTCACATTTAATTAAGGAGCTATTCTTAAAGTAACACACAGTCAAATCTCCTTAAGCACCTTACAGAAACAGTGTTCACAGCTGGTTTTTTAAACTCACTCTTCATCAGGCCTTAACTAAAACCATAGTTAAAATACAAAGAACAATAAAGCAAAAGTCCCAAGAGCAAAGCACATCTCACTGAGTATCTCCTCATGAACAGGTAATCCAGGCTGGTAATATAATTAGGCACTGAACAACACCACAAATGGGTGCAAGTAAAGCAGCATGTGCACAGAAAAAAGTCTGTAAAGGTAAGTTAGACATAAGCCTGTGTTAAAACGATTTCAACACAAAGGTTTTATTCTGTGCCAGAAGTTCTGGCACTGCTCTGTAACTTCAAATGGCATGTTCCTACTGTCTCTTAAATACTAGGCATAACTATTTAACTGTTTGAGGGCAAAGTAGAATATGCAGCTCCAATTAGCACTGATGGGAGATGTATGTTCATTCAGCTACACATGCTGCTAAAAATGTACTTCTTGGCCCCCAGCTTTAAAGTAAGAAAAAAATCCCATTCTTAAAGGCAAAAAGGTTCACATTTCAGATATTTTCACTGAATGAAAAAAAAGGGAATATTATAGTGCAGATATTACAGGCAGCATAAACTGCTACATAAAGACAAATCAGGCCTGCAGCAAAAGATCTGAACACCAAATAATCAGTGATGAGTCAGGTCTCTTACAGAGATATATAAAACAAATCAAGGCATTTGCATGGATAGAATATACTGGACATAACTCACAGCTAAATCCTGCAACTCACAGCTAGAAGTTATTTCAAAAAGTTTCCAACTGCTCTGAGCCATCTAAGCAGCAATATCACTCTAAAGAGAGAATCTGAACCCATCTGTGTTTGTTAATATGGCCTTAAGTGTTAAATTTGCTGTTGCTGTCTTGAGCTATGTCAAGACTGTTTAAATAAAAGCTGTAACTTGCTAAATCCTGTCCCTAGCCAATTAAAACCATGGGTTTGAAGTATGTTGCTTAATACATTCCCTTTACTCACTGTTCATACACTTACTGAAGAATTGCACAATACAAGACACATATTCAGGGGTGCAAATGCAACAAAAAAAAAGAATTGAGAATGTGATTTTGAGGGAATTCTCAGAGTATAAAAAAATCAATGTATTGTTGTGATGAAAGAAAGGAGTGATTTCATAAACTGACAAAAAATTCCCTGATTTGTAGAGATTTTTTTTTTAATGGGTAGCACTTATATATAAGTCAGATAAATGCAGGTTATCATCTGAGACAGTTGTTTTACAAGAAATTGTTTTTGGTGTCAGAAGACTGACAGAACAACTATAATTTTTTTTAAATTGCAAATTCTATTCCAAGAGGAAATCAAGTAATTTATTAAGTGAGGCACAAAATAGCTACTTAATGTGGCAGATCTTTTCTTCTAATTGGAATTTGAGGTAATCCAGAAAGAGCACCGTGTGCTCCCTTCAATCTTAGGTGGGCACGTTGTCACTTGATTCCTTCAGTTATGGGCTGGTTGTAGTGAGAACTGGTTTGCTGTGTTGGGAAAATGTTTTCCTAAATGTTTTCAAAGGGATCTTATAAATTTTAGTGCAACTGGTGCAAGATACGATCCACCGAGGAGATCCTCCACGTACAGCTCATGTACAAGAACCTTCCAAGCATTGATTAGGTTTAGATCTGGAGGCAAACTTCTTCATTTTGATTCCTCTCCATCCACCAGTCGGCTTTCTGATGCAGTTGTAGCAAATAACAGCTGCCAAAACTTTATCTATCAGTTACTGAAGAATGCCTAATGATTGTGCATCAGAGTAAAGCTTTTTAAGTCAAAAGAGATAAAAAACGTATTCTGGTTCTGTCAGAGTAAACAGCACTTTGACAGGAACCACACATAACATGCAGACACAATGTGCAGAAGGGAAACAAATATTCTGGGTTATACTCACCTGAGCCAGGAACTTCTTAATGTTAGAATTTTTCACCTTCCCAGAGGCAATGGATTCTTGGCTCATCCAAAATACCTGAGACAATTATCAGTCACAACCCATGTCCCTGAAGGTTTTTCTTTAGCAAGAAGCAGCTTGTGCAACCCAGTCACATTCTACTTCTGTAGCAAATATTAGGAATAGAAGTAATGCTTCACACTTTAGCAAAAGCATGGGATAATGGTCAAAACAGGGCTGTGGGCAGCAGCCTGGGGTTGCTGTTGTAATGTCTAAGCAATGTCTTTAACCACCCCCCCTCTCTCTCTATTTTCTTTTCTAAGCTGTCTTAGCTATTTTCCATTGCAAACTTTTAAAGTCAATGATAGGTTTGTATTGTGAGATGGTCTAAGTGCATGAGGACCTAACCATAGGCTCAGCTGCAAAATAAAGGAGTGGTAAACAGCATTGAGAGTAATCAAGCTGTGAAATAAGAACGTTCTCCAGTCTCCATTATTATTAAGGTCATAATAATATTTCTCCATCCAAAAGTTGACATCAGGGAGCTCACTAGTGCCACTGAATGGATAAAGGGATTGCAGGAACCTAGAGTTCATTACCAGCCATCCTTAAAATGGAAAAAAAAAGGAAAAAAAGGAAGACTTTGTAAACATAGAAAAATTCTCATTTAGAGAAGACCTAAATTCACTCTGAATTTGATGGAATTACTTCAGCTTTACAGTTGTGTGATCAAAAGTAAGTTATGAACTGCAGTTCAGTCTGAGCTTGCTCAGCCTGCTACCCCCACCCATCAGCACAACATGCAGAAGCTTTAACTCAAAACCTGATCTGATCTTCTCAATGCCATGTCTATGCCATCTTTTCAGTGCCATGTCTGTTACATTGCACAGCTTCATTAGCATTAATAAATTCAACCAATACTTCACTAAATAATGAAAGTCAATCATGCTTTTTATTCACGGCCTCTTAAGGAGCTCAGTACTGTACTGATGACAGCCTCACATCCTTCAGAAGCCACTGAACTTATTATTTGCAGACAAACTGGGCAATTTTATATATATATATATATATAAATGAGGCAATTTCTGAGATAGTAAGCCATTTAAGAGCTAGAGAACTGTCATGGCAACTCTAATGTATACTTTGTTTTTTTGGGCTGAACTCAGGAGCACTGTGCCTGCCTGTACCTCCACCAGGGCTACTGGAATTACATCTCCTTGCAACAGCATTACATTGGAGCTCATGTAATCTTGATAAACTAAACATTGCTGAAAAGTCAGGCTACTCACAAGGGGAGGAACACATCCCTATGCTAAGACATAGATCATCTATAGTTTATTTATCATTAACAGAAAGTGCTTTATAGCACTGCATAGAGGTTGCCATAAAACAACGTTTTAAGGCTCTCTCAACCATATTTCAGCCATAAATGTCCTATAGATACAGGAAGGAAAGCTACCAAGGTTCAATATTATCATCTTTATTACAGATGACCTCACTATTGTGATCTCCATAAAGAAAAAATATTAAACCATTAAAATAGTCTGAATCCTAAATTAATACAGGTTTACTACTCATATCTAGATCTAAATGGCCTTACTTGCAGAGTAATTATTTTTCTAAGAAAATTTTGTTGACAGCCTCATTAACAGTGATCAGACCAGAATAAATGTTACCTCTTCTACTAAAAATGTGACTTCTTTGGCAGAGTATCCCATATATTAGTACACATCCATCAACAACTCAGTTCTCAGTGAAGTTTTATAATGAATACCACATTAAAAACCAAGACACAAATTGATGAAAATTCAGTCATTGCACTATGTGTTACAAAGCTTAAAGAGCTGAAACAGCTATCCAGTTCAATCCAGAGATTTCTATTCCCCTTATGCACTACTTCTCACTAGTCCTATTTGTCAGTATGGTTCCACGACACAAAAATATTATTACAAGCTGTACTATTGCAGCTTATAACGATTCATACAAAAATCCAAAGGAGACAGTAGAAAAAATAACATTACTTATTGTTTCTTTTTTTTTTTTTTAATGAGATGTATGTGTTTGACGCCAAAATGTGTTTCTGCCTAACTCACAGCTCTGTACATCCTAAATCTGAAAAACCCCAAAGCAATTTCTAATGCCTTGTGTCAGAGTGTGGCAATAGCAACAGTTCTCATTTCTGAGCCTATTCTACTGCACTATTCTACTGGAACTTCACAGAACTTTTCCAGCTTTCTGAAATATTCTCAGATAAACAACACATGATTTATGAAGATGGTCAGTTTTACTTGAAACTAGCAGATTTAAGTCATTAAACTTGCTTTCTTATCTTGGAAATAATTCTGTCTGCAAAAGTCATGTTTCACTACAAAGCAGTGTTGCTCTGAATAAGGTTTCCCATCATAGAGTACCTTAGAAAGAACCCTCTCATATTTTCTGTGGAAAGGTCATTTTGCCCTGTTTAGATGATAATGATCGCAGCAAATTAGAGAAAAAAATGCTGTTTGGGGGCTTTTCTTGTAAAACTGTGAAAACATCATCTTACCCATTTAATTATTTCTTCTAATAAATTTTTTCCCTTTTTTAGTCCTCTGGAAAGTACACATAGAATTAAGTATAGAGTGGTGCTGGAGAAGATACATGGCTACAGTCACTGTGTGGTTGCACCACAGCAGAACTGTGAATACTGTTCTGCAGACAGCAACACATCTCTGTTTATCTTGGCAATCAGCTTCCAGGAATTTGCCTAAAAAACAGAACAACTCTAGGTCTCACTGCTGTAACACGCCCCAGGTTATTATTTCCTCTTCTTTTGGCTGTTGCTTTTTCTCAAATGGGTAACAGAGAAATCAATTACAGAAACTTTCGTTCTTGGGCATGAAAGAGGGCTTAGAGAGATATGCAAGATTTGGCGACAGTACATTCTTATTATTCACATTGATACTGCTCTTGTACATTGTGCTCATCACAGTTGAATGGTACCTGACAAAACTAATGCCAGTTTTCATCCAGAACCAGCCTGTGATGTTAAATAAGAAACTCTGTGTGTGAACGTGCTTTTAAGCACTACAGTGCACCAAAGAATGAGCTGTTTTCAGCTAACATTGAGCCACTAATGATTTTAATGAGAGTGCCTTCTGGATTCATATTTTTTTCATAAAATACATCACACTAAAACAAAATCAATGAGAAACATTAATTAGGGCCTTTTTAGATGCCTTCTGTGGTGTTGTTTTTCTTTTGAGAAGCACCAGATGAAGAATGCTGTGCTTTATTTAAGCTAAGTTGTTTGACATTTAGATGAGAGAAAAAAGAGAAAAATACTAACAAACACAGGAACAATTTTTGACAGCTCTTTGTCATGCAAGAGAGAAAAAAGGGGACCGACTGTGAGATACTACTTTGAAGCCCTGGAAATTTGTAATGAAAAATTTAAGATACAAGAGAGGAAGAAAGATGAGCTATTCATTTGGTTCTGCATATATTAACACTTGTAATTCAAACTAAAGGTTTGCTATGTGTTTTCATAATTTTGACTCTAATAAATATCTTGGAGAATTGCTTTGATATTCTAAGATCACGCGTGTAGCTTGCATCCATTAAGAAAAATGGGGAACAATCATCATCAGCCCTCTTGGCGCTAATGAGAAGGTCATTGCTCTTTAATTATCACAGACATGAAACCGAAATATTTCAAAGGGTTTGTGGAACACAGTGGCTATGGGCAAAGCTGTGTATCTGTTTATAAGTCTGTCTGTCCCAGAGCAAGTCAAGTAGAACGTGCATCTCCCATTCTGCAGCCTTTCTGCTTTTGTGTATATTAAATTTGCAAGTTTGTATCACTGTTTCTTGCACATCAGATTAATCTGGGAAATTTAGACCAGCTATTAGCAGGGGCTGAGTAGGAGGGAGGAGGGCAGAGAGAGGCGGAGAAAAAGGGGTAGAGATGTGAGAATAGTAAAATGTTCCTCATCAGGAGGTATTGTGAAATAAGTACTGGTGTGTTGTGTGACCTTATTTCCCACAGTAGGGGTGTTATGAAGAAATAGAAACGGTGAGGTGTTACAGGAAAATATTAGCAAATTAAAATTTTGTGTCTGGCATTGGTTGTGATCTCACTCATATTTCCGCCCTTGCAGAGGAAGTGACTACAAGGGGTACAGACAGAGGCAAACCAGGAGCTGAATTAAAAAAAAAAAAAAAAAAAAAAAAGTGAAATTTTTCTTGTTGTTTCTAAATTCTCCGAAACAATTTCCTTCTGCTCTGCTACAGAACTAAAACAAATCATTCCTTCACTCCTAATGTTTTTACAACAAACATATTATATTGATCAATTAGCCTAAAAGTCAATTATTTCTGGATTAAATAGACTATTTTAACTTCAGCAATAGGTGAGCAGTTTCTTCTTTCATGCAAGTGAAAGGCTGAAGAGTAGAAAGGGAAATTTTCTGTCTGTGAGGGAGAGAGGAAAGAGGAAGATCCAGTTTTACATACAATTTCCATTTTGTTTTATACAATTTGGAATACTACTGCTGAAGAGCTATCTTCTCTCTTTTTGCTCAATTTTCACCTTTGGGAGCAGTCACATTCCCAAAGGCACTCTCAAAATAAGTGTGGGAAGGGGAGGGGTGGGAAAAGAAAGCATTCAACATACCAGCAGTCCAAAATTGGTCTCCTCTGGATGCTTTGTTTTAATAGAGAGTTATGGCAAAAATGCAAATTTTGCTTCTAAATCTAAAATTCACAAATAGTTTTGATAATTAAGAGTTTCCATTTGCCACCTTTGGAAGCCTGATACTGAATTTGCCATACAAACTGACTTACAGAGTTTGGATCGCTAAATATTCATTGCTGAAATCTGATGTGAACATTTCAACAAGAGTAATAGAGCAGCAAATCTTTATGACAGATGAAAAGTTTACCTTCCTGCAGCAGCCTTCATCTTGAAAGGCAGCTTAGGTGGAATTACATTAGGCAAGGAGGAAATTATTTTCCAAATTATCTCCGATAGAGATTGCAAGTAATTCTCTTTACAGAATTTCACCTTTTTGGGGAAATAGAAATTCCCTTTCCTCCAGCTGCCAGATGGCAGGTCAGAAAAACTTCTGGGGAATTCCAGTGAAATTCCAAGCGGAAAAAAACACCAGCCTGTATTTTTAAGTCTTTTATAATACTTTACTTGCTTGTAGAAAGCAAGAGTGAAACTCTAGTCCAAAAGGACCATGTGCTGAGCCAGTATAGAGTGGTAGCTATACAAATTTTATCTGCTCATCTCATAGTGCAAACAAAAACCACTGAAAACTGGTTGATACCCTGAAACCAGGTAAAGTGACCTAATCCCCAAAGGAGGCACGTCACCAGTAAGTGATTCTGACTAAAAAGGTAAGATTGCCCTATTAAAAACCAAGGTAAATATTTTCATAGGGCCTTTCCCTGGAGATCTACATGCATGACTCTGTGATAAAAAGATCAGACTGCCTTTTTCAAAGAGGGACTTGAGCAATAATTTCCAGGGTAACTAAAGTGACTTGATGTGGTCAAAGCCAAAGCAGAACTGATGTCTGAACTGAGATACACATCTGAATGCTCAGATCAGGAAATGTTTTCTGACCTTTCTGCTTTCCACTCTCCTAAGGACCTGCTTTCCACAGAAATTTGTTGCCCCAGCCAGAGGGTGACCAGAGTGCACCTCCCACAAGCACTTCAGATGCAGTCAAGGTTCCCCTCTGACCAGACTTCAGTGCAGCAGGAAAATGGAGTTAAACAGAAGCCATGCTGACAGTGTCAGCTCCCTCCCACAGCTGGACACCAGCTGATCTGGTGATTGCAGTGACCCCTTCATTAGCCTGGAGAGCCCAGTGCTTTCTCTTTTTCCCCATTACCATCAAACCTTCAATTCAAGAGGAGCACGGAATCTGTGGTATCTCATCAGAGAGTGTCATTATCTGGTACTCCCATGACTGGTATTTATAACTCTGTTAATTCTCACCTGCCCTTCTAACTGGGACATTTTTAAAAGAACCAGAGGAAAAACCATTTAGTCAGTGGATAAAATCTTCAGTGTTATGTTAGAAAAGAGCCTGGCCCTCTCTATGTAGGAGTACTGGCTGTGAGAGGTACTCAAATGAGACCATTTCCTAATGATCCTGTACATGAGGAAAAAGGGACATTAGCTGGATTTCAGGATTCCATGTGAGAAGTCTACTGGATTTCCAGTCCAAACTGGATTGAAAGAAACCCTGTGTTGGGCTTTACTTGTTCTCTGTACTTCTGTAAAGAGCATGGGTAAACTTGTAAGTACAGTCAGGGAAGGTGAGCACGAGACTGGAATCTTCTAAATACATTAGAAAGAGAAAAATTATTTTCTAGAATTATGTAAAATAGTCAAAGGAAAATAATTTAGTTCTTGTAATTCTTGGACTCTCTCTCTCTTTTGCACAGTCTTAGGAGAATGGCAGCATGCAGGTTCAAGCTGCTATCACAAAACACGTAAATAGGAAGTGCTCACACCTGGATAGAGCCAATTTTCATCTGTAAATCAAGCAGCACAAAAAGCACCAGGGAGCAAGTTTCCTGTTTCAAAGTATTATGATGCTAGAAATATTTAGCATGTTCCCAAACACTTCTCATTTACAGTGTTTTCTATCCTTAAAACACAATACAAAGGCATAACTTCTCATTACTACATGTTGTTTATATATATAGTCTCTAGCTTTATACAGTTCAATATCCAGAAATATAGCTATGGAAATAGAAATTAATTTAATTTATCCAAATAATTCTTAATCAAACTGCCTTCTCTCTTTATTTTGACTTTGTTGTATCTTTGGCATTTTAAATCCTTTGCCAGATTTTTTTTTTTTTCTTGATCATTAAGGTATAAAGTAAATTGAACTAGTCCTAAAACTCTTCCTTGTGGCACTTCCTTTTTTCCCTACCTCCTTGTATCCTGAAGTGACTTAAATCACAATCACTTTTTTGCTTTTGGTATCAATGCACTTTAAAAACATAAATCATCAGTTCATGTAGTAGATCCCTTCAGAATATTTATAAAACCTGCATGTAATTAGAAAAGCCCTTTGTGCAGCACTGTATCAAAACACTGAGAAGGGAAATGAAAACAGAAGAATGCTAACATCATTACAGGATGAAAGATTATGCAGCAATTTTATCAGGGGAAGCTGTGTGAGCTTTTGGCACCCAGCAGGGGAGAATTTGTTATTATTTCAATCTCTTAACAATGGAAATGCCACACACTGAACAAATAGCTTCCTACTCAAGTTTTGTATGGCCTCAAAGCACCTCTCTCCTTCTGCCACTTATTACCAGCCCTTCTTTCTTCTTCTTCACCCCTGTATCACACACAACCCTGAAAGCAACATCTACCATGGAAAAGAATACTCTACATCCTAAGCATCTGCCCTTTTTTTTGTGCAGTCCTCATTTCATTGCTCTCAAGAGCACAGAGGATGAAGCAGAGAGGTGGCTGCTCAGTTCATCTCCACTGCTCTCACAAGAACCAAGTATCTTGATAGAGACACGAATGGAAGGCACAGCATTTTTCCAGAGCTGAGCTAGTAGAAGAAGAAAACAGATGGGAAAAGTATCACAGGTACAGAGAAACTGAGATAACCTGGAAGTGCACAGAACTGCACAGAAAAGGTTCAGCTTTAATAGGGCTCTGATTAAGATAATCCAAGCAGTGAGATGTAATCTGCCCTCTGGGAATAGCTTTACACGTTGGAGGCAGAGGTTGTTCTGTACTTACCCACTCAGGGTTAACTGGTGCCTGAAGTAGACAAACACACTAGTTAAAGAAATTCAGCTCTTACTCCATAGGTATCATGAAAAAAACTGCACACACTTATTTAGAAATAGAAACACTGTGAAAGTTCATGAAAATAAGACTGCTGGAGCTGTAAGGCAATGGAAAACCTGGGCATGAGGCAATGAATTCCTGGGCCAACGGGGGCCTAAGGGGCCAAACCCCAAACCCTGCACCTATTAATTTCATGCCATTGGCTTCAACAGGGCCATATCCAATAATGATGAGTGATACTCCTGGTGTGGTTGTTTTTATGTTGTGTTAATACAGTGTTAAGCCAGTTGTTTAAAACTGCTTTGCAGTAATTAAGTAATGGCAGTTACTGCTACATGTGTTTATTAGTAAAAAATAGCAAAGGACTGTTGCTTTTCTGTTCTTTATACGTGGCCTTAGGGACTCTACCTTTTGTAGTCCCCAGAGTCCCCTCTCTTTACTGGACTCAACTTGCCAATAAAATACTACAGGGGATAAAGGAGTTTATTTTTTTTCAGTGGGGTGGGAGTTCAGCTGAACCTGAACAACACCAGAACTGCAGCTGCTGATTTCTTGGAATGGGAGAGGCAATCCTTGCAGGAAGGGCTTTCTGTGCCACTCTCCCCTGTGCTTCATGCTGCAGCATCACCCTGACACAAGAGGTGTGTGGGTGGATGCTGCAGTTTTCCTCCTGCTGTGTTTCTCTTCAAGAACAGTAAACAGGGCTGGAGTCAGCTGTGACTTATCATGAAATGGAGTGTCAGAAGTCTGTAACACAGAAAACATGGGGCTTTCCTAAAGCAACATTCACAGGTGATCACAAATGTCAGAAAACCAAAATCCAAATCCACTTTTGGGCAAAACAAGCCTGATTTTCCACTGCCACATACCTTATATATTTCCTTAACAGAAAAGTGAGGTTGGCAACACAAAAAAGCTCTACATTCACCATTCTGATATTTGCTCACTAGACAAGAGAAAGTATGGAAGATCTGCCTGAAATCCCAGCTGAATGGAATGATGGCTGTTCAAAGCAGAAAGGCTAACACCTGCATCATACTGCATCATAAAAAAAAAAGGAACCACAACTTATGCCCTGCAAAGGATAAATATATATAGTACCATGAAACATTCAAGGATCTGTAAATCAAATTACTCCATTTTTCACTTAAGAAAGGAAGTTCACTTTTTTCCAGCTTCTTCCAATTACTAACCAGTAGAAAGCTGAAGTTCTACCCCAAGTAGGTAGCCTATAACTAAGATAACATGATCACTACAATTATCACGTGTCAAAAGGAGTATTCCTTAAACTTACATTTATATCATCTTTCACTTGACATATAAATGATTTCCATCACTCCAGCTTTAACATATCTTACCATAAAGAGAACTTCAGAAAGTTTAGGATAAAAGTCTGTCAAAGATGACGTTTGCCCAAAGGTACCCTTTTCAGCTAGCTGAGTACCATGCCATAGTTACAAGTCACTAAGATGGTTTTTCTGGTCAAGATCAGCTGTCAGCAAATCACTGTCCCATAATAGTAAGGCTTCAGTATTTTAAAGACATTTTTGTCATATGTTTTAGCCAAAATGCTGCAAATAAGTAAATCCTCTGCATGTCTGACTTTAAAAATTCAGGAGGCAATAGTCTTGAAGATTCTTGTTAAACTGTTTTCTTTCTTCTCAACTCCTTATTTGAAGCATATTTTTAATTATGCATCATTGCCCACACATAAATTTATTTATGTATATTAATTTTTGCTCCACTTAGCAGAGTGGTCACTTAATTAAATGTCTTCAGTTGTTTTAATGAAAAGAAAAAGAAAAGGGTTTAACAGAATGTGTAACACTGTACATTTAAACATACTATTTGTTGCCTTTATTTCAGTCCATTTATAACACTGATACTAGGACATTTGTGGAACCTATATTAAAAAGTAATATACTTTTCTAAAGCCCCCAGACTGTTTAGCAGATTTTTAAATTGAAATCAAAATTATACAGATTTTTCATTCTGATAATTTTACCAATTCACTAATTCTTTAATCTTTACAGGTCATTGAACAGCTTCACATTAATGAGATGTAGTTAAGAACAAATTTTACAGTTTTTTCTCTCTTTTTTTTTGAAAAATGTTGCATATCGTTTGCAAATTAGAAAGAACTTGTTCCATTTATGGTACATTTATTTAAAATAATCGAATGCATGAGAGCCAGCTGAACACTGTGTGCAATGATGCTTTAAAACAAATTACCATTTATTTATAAGGAAGAAATAGACTTTTAAAAAGCTCACAGACTGCATTTCATTATTAATGGCATTCTCCATGCAAAACTGATTTCTTTCAATAAGATACAGAAACAAGAGGAAATTCACAGAAAAGCCAGGAAAGAAAGCTTTTCTTGGGGACATGCACACTTTACACATTAGAAATTTCTAAAATACAACCAAAAATTGATGGCACCTGAGGTGCATGTATGAGGAATTTCAGTGGCAACTCCTCTGCAGCTGCTAGACAGTCTCAAACACAGCAGATAATGTATTTAGGAAGTCAAATTATCTATTTCAGCATGCAAAAAAACTTCACTTTCTCTCAGTGAGCCCAATGCATTCAAGGAACACTTTAACATCACATGCCTGAAAGGATCAATATTTCAAAATTATTGTAGACTGTAATTTCATGCTGCGGAAACAGTTGAAGGTAATTACTTCAGCTCAAGTATGTTAAATTACTATTATTCTATTCTAAATTGAATAGACTCTTTATCTTTTTAAACAGCAAGTTAACCACTGTGGGTTTCCTGGGCCAGGTTTGATGCACAGACACACGTGCACAGCACTCATGAAAAGTCAGCACTCAGTGCTGGCTGAGAGGTCCATTGTTATTCACTCCAGAAAAATCAGCTTCCTGGAGATTAAAGTTACATGTCTTAGCTGAATATTTTGACTGCTGTTCAACAATTCTCTAGGCTTGCTCGCAAAAGCCTGTAAATTGTGCATTTGACTACCTCTGGAAGTTGAATGAAAAGCATTTCAGACTGTTCATAAACAACAATTTCATTACAGAAGATCAGCAGCCAGAAAAAAAAAAAAAAAAAAAAAGATATTTTGAGAGGTAGGTACCAAGGTTTACCTGCTTTTTTTAAAAAAAGAATTATTGCAAACTTTAATTCCATGAGTCTCTATTATAATATGAGCTTGCTCATTCACTTGCACTTTAGCTCCCTCTTTCATATCTTATTTAGCTAGAATCTGACCTGTAGCTTCATAGCTGAAGATAAAGGAGTAACATAATTTCTTAGTCAATTTTAACAGAAGCACAAATGAAAACATTAAAAAAAATTATTAAATCAGTTTTGAAAAAACTCAGAAAATATTTTCATTTCAAAACTATATGAACTGTTTAACAATAATGACAATGCACCTGATAATTCCAGAAGACTTCTACATATAGGGGGATGACACCCAAAGCCTAGAACTAATGTTACTAACGAGATTGCTGTTAGCAGGCAGCAATATCAGAGCCTGGCTGCAAATTCCTGTCTGGCCAGTGATCTGACAACAATTCCAAATGACTCATTAGTGATCTTCACCTCAGGAGGTGCTTTGTGAAAACCTGAACTAATTCCCCTTCTTTCATTGAAACAGCTATTTGCATGAATCCTGAAATGAGAAAATTTAAGTTTCTCAGTAGCTGCCAGCTATTGTCATTGATGAGATTTGAAGGCTTCTAATAAGCTTCCTTACAAAATTTCTCAGCAAAGAAAAACACAAAGGAAGTTTCAGCTCCTGGAGCCTGTTTCCAGCTCTGCAGTCAGTCCCTCCAATGACCTTGCTTTCCAGCCAGTCTGATTTTTGCCTCTTGCAGCCTTGGGGGATGACATGGTCTCTGCATAAGTTCTGCTTATTTTAATATTGTCTTCTCACAGTCAAGAGCCACTGAGATAGGGAATAAAGGGATGGAGAAGCAACCCTATTTTGCTCCCAAATGGAGCAAAGAGGTGCACAGGGTTAACTTGTTGACCCCAACAGGCCAGGCTCCAGGTTAGATGTTGACATAGTCCTGTGCAATCGAGAATTGCTCTGACAGCAGGGCTCAGGATTCAGACTAGACCATGGGGAACAATATCCATCCTTCCCTTTATCACTGCTGTTTGCTTCCATTTCTCCAGACATGGAAAGAGGGCAAAGAAATTTCAGAGCTCTGGACAAGGAAAGACAAGATAAATACAGAATTCATGGGGATAAAAATGAAAAAAAACCATGTTCCTGGGAGAAGGCTTTGGAAAATTCAATTTCCTCCCCATTTCCTGAATCCAGACAACGTAAGGGAGAGGACACAGATGCTTCCATCCTGCTAGACATAAGGAGAAGACACACTGCCCTGACCCATTCTCAAAGATAATGGCCTGCACTGAAGTACAGTAGCTTCTGCAAGCCACTTAATGACTACACCACAATTAGGCCATTTCAAAGACATTTCTTCCCCTTCTTTTGAGGTCAACTCTTATTCACTATGGGATTTTTCACCTTTTTCTTGGTGCACTGACTGATAGAATGCACTCAATGGAATAAGTAAGCTTTTGACCAAAAATCTGATTTCAGGTGAGCTGGATCTGAGAGAACATGAAAATTTCTGACCAGCCAATGCAATTAAAGCCAAAGTACATCAACTTGAATTAAAGTTAACTCATATAGTAGTATTTTAAACATGATTTGGCTTGTGATGAGAAAGTCATAGACTTACACTATCTACAGACATGACTTAAATTATTATATCACTGAAGTAACATAAGTTTTATGTGGCTAGTTTTTGGTTTATATGTTTAAAGTATAACACTCATGCAACATTAAAAAAATCCTTACATTAAGGCCTGATGCTAACCCATGTTAGCATCAGGCCTGGATCGTTTTAGAAAAGTGGCAATCTCACTGATAGGAGACATTAATTAATATTCTAGGGCTATAAGAAATGCCAGTAACATTTGAACAGATGTAAACTCCTGAGAAAGTCCTAAAACTAGCACAAAACTTTCTCTGGAATAAATTATTTACTAGATTTTTTTTTTACCTAAAATAATATCAGTTAGTAATTTTCCTTATATTA
Source organism: Rhipidura dahli (assembly GCA_013399225.1). NCBI lineage: Eukaryota > Metazoa > Chordata > Aves > Passeriformes > Rhipiduridae > Rhipidura > Rhipidura dahli. The sequence goes on along the minus strand of VXAC01005860.1, from coordinate 639,978 downwards.
ATCATGCAACTATAACTGAACTCTCTGTAAATGCATATACAGAGCCATGCAAAGCAATTTAAACAACCTTTTTCACCTTTATGATCACTCTCATGTCCTCTGACCAACAAATTTCATCTCTTACTTCTAAGAATTTGAAGCTAGGCTTGCCATACGCTGTTGGAATTAAGCTGACAAACTTTCTAATCCTCAGTGATTTGTCCTGGCAAAATTACATTCTACAACAAGTCAACAGGACCTTCTGCTGAAGACTTTGACTTGGAAGCAGAATTTTACAATACTGTCCAGCTGTGAACTAATGATCACACCAGTGCTGTAGCTTTACACGCCAGCTGTGTGTCTAGGGATGACGGAAATCAATCAGGGAAGATGCTTCAGTTCATAAAGGCACAAAATATTTATAACAACCCTTCACAGTTACAGAAAACTATGTCATTGAGATAGTACCAGAGAAGTAGTCAAGGCTTTTCATGCATCTTTTGAGCTCTCCATGCTACCTCTGAATAAAACTATCCCACATGGTGTCCACTTCTTATCACAGCACTCTTATCATTAAGTGGTCTCTCCACTTCTCTCTCTCTCAGGCAGGTTCTCAGGGTACTTCTGTACTCAAAGACATTCAGAACAACTAATCTTCCTCTTCAATCTTCAGTCTTCTTAACTTGACCAGAAACAGGTTCTGATTTTTGGAAGCTATGTGATCCAGCATATCCATTCACTCAGTTTTGCCTACAAGAGCAAAACTCTGGAGCAACATGAAAAGCAGCCAACTACAAGATCAACAGGTAGATGAGAAAAGATATTTTTTTAAAGTTTCATAATAAAAATTGAAGGGAACTGTGTTCAAGTAAGATCTAGGAGTCACTGACAGGAGCCTGGGATGAATATATTGCAGTGACCATAGCATCTAGCAAACAGTTACACAGAAAAAAAAAAAAAGGTGTGAGAAAGGTATTTTCCTGCAACAGGATATCTGACTGCTCAATAAAAATAATCTATAGAAAAAATTAATCCATCAGGGACCTCTTCTAATTTGTTTCTTACATTACAAATGTATATGCATGCACATATACAGCGTAAATAACGCACTAATTTTCAGACCAGATCTGCATTTTAAAGCTTACAACTTACTGCAAAATTCTCTATTTGCAGAGATTGCTATTAGTGATACAAAAATGGATATGAAACAGAAGCACACAATAATTTAATTTGGAAGAGAGCTCAGAAAGACTTGTGGTCCAAATATATCACTAAATGCAGGGGCAGAGACAAAGTTAGAGACAACTTCAAAAATTACAAAAAGTTTGCCTTCCTCACTTGTGTTATGACCAACTCCACAGAGCTTTCACTGCCTCTCTGGGCTCCTGTACCAATGTTCATCCACCTTCAGTGTGAAAATTCCCTAATATCAAAACAGGATTTAATATGTTTCAAACTGTGTTCATTGCTCCCACCCCCCCACCCTTTTTTTTTTTTTTTTACTGGATACATTAAAGAAGTGTCTTCTATCTTGTTTATAAAATTATTAAGCAGTTGGAGACAGCAATATGATGCACCTTCTCTTCCTCAGATTGAACCAGCTCTCAAGACACTCCTTGCACCTCATATGATTCAGCCTCCACAATGGTTTTACAGAACTCTGCTGCACCTGCCTCTCTGCTGCTGTCTCCCAGCAAGCCCCACACTTGGAGGCAGCATCTAAAATACTCCTCCCTTTCACCAGAGGGAACACACAGCTCCTTCAGCCTGCTCTCTGCTCTCTTGCTGATACAGCAGCAGCTTGCTGACCTTTCCTGACACAAGGACACACGACTGACTCAGATTTGATTTGTCACTGGCCAAGGCCCCAAGTTCTTTCCCACAGAAGCACATCCCTGACAGTCTGCAATCCCAGGTAGAGGACTCTGGATTAAACTGTGTTAAACTTCATGAGGTTCCTGCTGCCCCAGTCCTCCAGCAAGGCAAGGTAGCTCTGGATTGCTGGACTTGTCTCCCAGTTCAGTGTCACCCATGAATTGAGTGCAGGGATACTCCCTCTCACATCCAGCACAGTAACACAAGACATTTAAGCTTGACCCAAGTGTTGACTCTTAAAGAATGCCACCAGCCGGACCCTGAATGGGCAACCCTTTAAGCCTGTTGGTGCAACCAGTTTCCCACCCACCTCAGAGCCCACCCAGACAGTTCATATCTCAACAAAACATAATAAAAAGTTAAAACATTCTATTGTGAATATAATTTGGAATTCTTTCAAGCAGACAGAAACAGATTTGCCAACCTGAGAAGGAGAGACTAAGCTACTGCTACCAAGGAGGCTGGGAGCCTCAGCTGTCCCAGGGGAGAGCCTATCCTTGTGCCAGATGTGCTGCCAGGAGCAGGTGCAGCTGCCACCTGCCAGCCATAAGCACAGAGCACATCCTGTTCTTAACTTCCCCGGCAATATCAGCCAGCCGGAGCCTTCCGGGGCCACCTGCCAGTGACGGGGTGGCAGCAGGGCCATTTGGTACCCACACAGCTTCTTCCTGCACTGTGGCAGTAGCCAGCCTAGATGCTATTCCTGGTTCAACTTTCCAGCCAAGCAGTCTGTAGCTATGATGTGCAAACTGCAGGCATGTCAAACAAGTTCTTAAAATTTGCCAACATAAGTAAGCATTAAAACTGTGATGTGCATGAGTTTGTGGTTTTCTTCAAGCACACATATATAGATATAAATTCTTATTTATATTATTTTCCAGGTAAAATAATGGCAGTGTCTTTTTGTGGTTTAAGAAAAACGTACCACTTTAACAAATGCTTAAATAACCAAAGGACTTACACGTATTGATCGTTCCTTTATTCCCTACAGATATTACTTATTGCAGTGTTTTGGGCCAACTGAAAAATATGTTTCCAGTCACTTGTCATTGAAAGCTTGCAGTCTACTTCCTAGGACCCATATTAGTGCCTTTTTTTCTTAAGGAAAATCATTAGAGATCTTCCACATCTCCTTTGTGAAATTTGTGTGCTTCTGCTTCACTTCTCAATCCAATTTAACGTGTACATCTGTACTGGTTTAGCAGTTGGTATCTTTACCAAACACAGGAAAAAAGTAAGAGTAATATATGATACTTGGTTTTAAACTAAGTTTAAGACATGAATAAAAATACTTTTTCTTCAAAGCTCAAAAGAGACCCCTTCGTAACCGTTCTTGGCAGATCACAGAAGATGAGATCTAGATGTCTTCTAAATAAGAGGTTGCAGATGCCAACTTTATTTCTCAAGTGACTAAACCAGACATAATAACTCAGACGGAACAAGAAAAAGATGCCTTCCTCATCCCAACAAACCTATTATCATGAGGGCTGTGAATACTACGTGCTCAATGTTCTATGTGAGAGAATGAACAGCAAAAGCTTTCAAAATTTAGTCAGCTGTAAGTGCATACTGTTCCTTGAACTTAAGATGTAAGCTCCCCTGAAAGCTGGCCTTTTAAAAAGTTAGAGAACTATATTTGAAAAATGAAGGCATACTACATAAAAAATTGCCATATTTTTAGAGCAAATACAAAATTTAATATATCATAATCTTGCTAAATTTATATTTTTGAGTATACTTCTAGTTGTATTAATTCAGTGTTTAAGGATGATCTGTCAATGCTTTAAATTTTGTATATTTCAAAAAACACACATTGATTAGTCCCAGTTTTAACAGTTATCATGAATTTCAGTATATTTGCTATTTCTTCCAGAATGACATACTTTGAAAGCAGCATTCATTTCAAAAGTAACAAAAACACAAAACTCTAACTTCATGGCAAGAGAGACATGCTGGAAAGCATTAACTAAATACACAGATAAAATTTCAAGCATATATTCCAACTGAAATAAACTGTCTTTCCCACAGTAGTTATTCCAAAGCAAAATGGGGTTTGTTTCATGATAGAGCAGCCACACAGGGACAGCAATTAGGAAATGGCATGCCATTTCACATTTTTTTGCAAAACACCTTCAGCTCTTTATTCTCATAAATAGATGAGGCCTAGATTAGACCTAGGCCTTCCAGACTACACCCAGAAATAATGGAGAAACCTGTCTAGACTCAAAGGGTTTTTTGGGTTTTTTCCCCAATCAAGATTTCTTAGAGGTGGAGAGCAATTTTGGCCAGATCTAAGTATAAAGTATTTTGGCCATTTCCTAGGCTGGCAATCAGCTTGCATGTCAAGGATAACTGCTGTCCTTGAACCTATTTCTACATTTTCTTTTCAGTCCTACAAGAGCCCCAGCAGGGACACTGGGGTGGATCAGGACACACAGTCCCCCTCACTACAGCAAGACCACTGCTGCCCTCATCTTTTCCATCCATGCGGAATCAGCAAGTCCAGCACCTCAGTGTCCCTGCCCAGCCCCTCTCTTTCTCATAGCAGGACCCACCCTGCACAGTAATTTCTGTCCCACACCCCTGAGCATTCCTGTCCTAGAGCTGAACACTGTTCTCCACGTGCGAGTCCCGACTCTTCTGGGAAGTTCCCTCCCTTACTGGGGAGCTTTGCAAGGGGGAACTTTTCCAATAGGACCCTAGGACTCATTCCATCTTAGTGTAACACTAATGTGAATTACTGTACGTGCCTCACTGAGGGTAAATATTGCAGCTCTTCCTGAAGCAAAACATACCCCAGGTCAAGTTTTCCCTCCTTAGTTACACTGGCAGCCTGGAGCATGTGGAAGTAGGCCAGAGTCAAAGTGGATGGCAATAAAGTCAATGGCATTTTATCAGAGACCATAGCTAGGGGCAGAATATGATCCAACGTGCACATTTTGAATAGAATTCTTCTAGAAAGCACTTCAGAGAAATAAAACAAAGGCAGTTTGTTTTCCTTGATAATATTCAGTCCATGCAGTACAACTCACAAGAGACCAATAAATGATTGTTACTGGAAACTTTGAAAAATCATTGCAAAAGAAAACATTTATGCAGGTTTATGGAGGCTTCTGAAGTATGGCCGATCTGTTCAGGTCCAAAAGGGCTGTAAAGTATCAGGATATTACATAGAGTAATGCTGATGGTCTTTATTTACATTGAATGCAGTTTAGTTTGCTTTTTGCATATAGGAAAGGTTAATTCTATCCTGATCAGTGGTTTGGTTCCACTCTAGTGAATTTCTTATAGAAATATTAAAGATAACTTGGATTAATAACAAGAGTAATAAAGATAGTCCCCACCTTGAAACACAAAGATAAACATATGTAACGGGAAAATGTGTTTTGTGGGAAAGATATAAAATTTAGATCTTAGCAATCAGCTTCAGAGAAAGTAAAAGTAGCCCTGAATGGTCACCCAAAATTGGTTTTAGCCCCTATATTTGTTTATAGCAGAAGTATTTTTCTTAGGTCATTTCTGGTTTAAATCTGCTACTGAAGATATTTAGATATACTTAATACTTAGAGTAGGGCTACAGCAAGATTTTCATCATTTTATGATGCATCTCAGCGCAGCTCTTCAGCCATATTTGAACCAAGTTTGCTAAGTTCATAAACCTTTTCGTAAAATTGGGTCAGCTCTAAAATGAACTCTGATTTATGGCACTACATTTAAAAGGGAAGCATCTTGTTATCTTCAGAAAGTTCAAAAATTAAATAAGTCTCAAAATTATAAATCAAGGGGATACCTTCTCACAAAATATTTTTTTATGCTCTGTCTAGCCAGCTCTGTAAAGAGCACAGAGAAAGACATGGGATGATGACAGGGCTAAAAACCAGCCAACAGTCAAGATTTCAGCCATAAAAATATATCTTCAGAAGGAAAGCTTGAAATATTAGGATTTTTTTTTCAGAGGAAACACGGGGAAGAGGAAGGGAACATGCCAGAGTTACTGCACTGAACATAGTCTGAGCGATTTCAGATGTCCCCTATCAGTATATGAGAATAAAGATTGCAAAAATACTCCTCTTAAAGTCTAAGACTCCTTTAAAACTGTAATTTCAAGTTGTTCTTTTAAAATTTTTTAACACATATATAAATAACCTGTAGAATACATTGCTATAATGACAAACCTTAGTTGGTTAGGGAAAATACAAGTGATCACATTGAAAATCTCAGTAATATAAACCACGACGATTAGCACAAAAACTGGCGAAAGAGGTTAACCTGATTCAAGATAAAACAAAACTCACCTCTTGGATAGGCCATGCTTTGTACCAAATAATACCACTACTATTACTAAGATAAATTTGCCCATTATCAATTCAGCATTTTTATTTCCCCATTATGCTACTAAACTTGCAGTTGGTTTAATTTAAGACTTTTTATTTAAGTTTTAATTGTTAATTTTTATTGCCAAAAGATCGCTCTGGTGTCAATAATCTGCAAAGATTGTATGTGTTCTTCAGCACACAGCTTTCCAAGACAGAGGCCTGCAGAACTGGAGAAGGCACTTCATTCATGATTACCAAATATATGTCCTTGCTTTGGAGCTATCAATAACCTCTTCAAAAATAAAGATATCGCAGCCAGATAATTCAGATCGTTCTAGCAATAATTGATCTTTATCACCACATACCACCAGAGCAGTCTGGATACCATCTAGGAGCTTCACTAAAGTATTTGCATAAATCATCATCATGGAGCCCCTCTAGGCATTTGTTGGGTTTGAAGTAACTAAGATGCAAAAAATCCTCTTTGGCTAATAGTCAAGAGACAGCAGCCGACACCAATCAATGTCTGTAACTGAATCAGATGCAACAGATTTCTCCGGAAGCCCCGGCAAATACAATCTGGGGATGTAGAAAGAACTCAGGAATGGCATTGAGAACATGAAAGAGAAGTAAGAATATGTTTGCTGAAAATATATTTGCTGTAATGCCAAAATAGTATGGATTAACAAGAGGAAGCCAGAAGAGATCAGAATTCAGTTTCTGTGCTCAAAGAAGCTTTAATTCTTTCTTCTACATCTTCCTCTGATGTATCAGAGATTGACCACAACTACAAAGAATGTCTTAGGTAAAGGTGGATAGTTCTTAAACACAGACTACTAATTTTCATAGACACATAGCATAAGGTAAAAAAACCAATAAATTAAAAGCCTCTGCTATTTAGAGAGTCACATTAGATCATCAAACCATTTCTCTTCTCCTGATTCTAGATGTTAGCCATGTGCTTTAGACACTTTCCTGTCTGTTTCATTCTCTGCAGATGTGACACATTGTGTATTGGGTATGGGGAATGGGGGCACTCAGAGCAGCAGCAGCAAGGAGCATTAAGGATTTGAATTCCATCTTCCACCAACATCCTTCCATTGCCTTGAATACTCTTGCAGTGTAAGAGCTCACATACCTTGGGTTTGAGAGTGAAGGTTAGAGCATTCAGATTTACCAAATATGGATCTGGAGCAGGTGTCCTGCATGGTACTGTATGTTTGTGGCAATCTTTTACAAAACCTTGGGTTGCTGTTGTTTCTGTAAAAAACATTGCCTCCAGATGCACAAAGCCCACAAAACATTTTTACGTTCCTCCCAACACAACAAGGGTCTGCAACAGTCTGAGGCACAAAAACTCTTAGGGATTTTTTTTTTTTTTTTTTTTTTTTTAGCCCTTTATTTTGGGGGGCCCCTT
>VXAC01005860.1:610672-632340 GCA_013399225.1 Rhipidura dahli | reverse complement strand
GGGGTGGAAAAAGACGGGGGACAAAAACCCCTATGGGGTTTTTTTTTTTTTTTTTTTTTTTAGGCCTGTATATCTGGGTGCCTCATAAACCATTTAACTAGAAGAAGGCTGGACATCACACTCGCAGATAATCAGTGCAGACATCAACATGGTGTAGGATCATCCCTCCACTACAGAAGGGAAGCTCAGCTCACTGTCCCAGGACTCCTCTGGGAAAGGAAGAGCACCAAGCTCTTCTTGCTTGGTGCAGGAACACTAGACTTTGAACTGTTAGACCAGGCCGTGGCATTTTTCAAACATTGCTAAATCCATTCACATCCATACAGCAGATTATGGAGGGAGCTGAATGAGGCCACTGACTGCAAGTGCTGAGCTTTGACTTGAAAGTCTCTTTCTCTCCACCTGGCCTACCAGAGTCTGTACAGCCACAGAGGGAAGCCTCTGCTGAGGAGCAGGTTCTGGACAACTCAAAGGAGCCACTCACTGCAGTTTCCATGAGGCAGAAGAGTCAACTCAGTTGGACAACTTGGAAATTGCAGAAATGGCTCAGATTGAGCCACACCCAACAACAAAGCTCCCCTTCTGTGCATGAAGCCACATGTCATGGGGGAGCAAGGGGAAGGCACTCAAAAGGTATTTTTTAGGGAGGAGAGAAAAAAGAAAGCAGAGCTACTTCTGTGATCAGCTTCAGATGACAAAGGTATTGTCACAAGAAGAAAAAAGGCTAGGGAATTATTTCTCTTCAAAATATTAAATTTAGATGAACCTTGACGTTTCTAGGTGAGACACCAAAGTCTAGCTCCAGGTAACAGCATATATGCTGTGTATGTCACCAGTGAAATATATACAACAACTAAGACACATTAGTTAAGACAGGCCCATTAGTCATTTGTGTGTTTACAACACAGCTCGTGCTGCTTGAACGTAGTTCCTCTGACTTGATGAGGTATACACAGAACACCATTGTGATTCTTCTGCAGAACACGAGCTGGTATCGAGGAAATGCAAATACCACATCGTGCTGCGAGATCCTGACTCACAGAGTACTATGGTAGCTGAATTGTTTGAAAAGACATATGGCATCCCAAGTGTAACAGATAGTTGAATCTCAAGGGGGAACCATTGTTCATTCATCTGGACCAAGTGACATTCTTTATGCAAGAATAATTCCTGATTAAAGGGTGAGTTTTAATGGAAACTAATTAGGCAACCTCTTTAGCCTGGGCATAATGATCAAATGAGCTGTCACACAGTACCTGATACAATGATCTCACTTGGTACAAGATTTTATTCCTTAGCAATTACACTCCCACGTTGCACTGCATGTGTTTATTGCCTGGAGCACACATGTCAAATTAAAGAGCAGCTTATGCACCTGATATTTAATTATTGCCTAGCACTACAGACAACCGGGAAATGTCAAAGCGAGCAGTCCTGCACTGGAGCAACTAAAACGGATATCTTCTCTGGCAAAGAAAAAAAATAGAGATAAAATATGTATGGATGATTCAGTTGTCTTACAATTCACAGTTACAAAAAATGGCCTCCCAAATCTTCAATAATTTACCATCGTGCTCAGTGCAGAGAATACTCCCTGAGCAGAAGGGTACGTGAAACAGGTTCATCAGCTCACAGGATTATTTGTATTAGAGGCATTTTTGCATGATTAGAGTGTTTACAAGAATATGTTGAAATTTGAGCTGGTTTATATCAACTTCAAATACCAAAGGGATCATTTATTTATTCAGGTATGGACTAATTCACAGGTGTTAAAAGAAACATTCATTTCTACAACTCTGTTATCCTGCAGTTAACTTAAAATCATCCTTAGCTTACTGGAAATTGTCCTAAATTCCTTCATAGTCAAATCACCTCCTTAATCCTAGATGTAATAAAGCTGAAATGAAAAGCCAGCAATACTAAAAGAGATGTAAGCAAAAGGTTTCCAGCAAATTGAGACAAGCTAATCTAAAAAGAAAGTTTTATGGCTTCAATGGAGGTGCTGACAATAAGGTGAGGAAAAATCCATACAGCCCCAAGTTTTGAGCACAATTTTTAATAAAGAAAAAATGTGCACAATACAAGAGAGTTTCTCTTAGTCATTGATCTGTAATGGAACACCCAAATAGAGATACGATGGTATCCTGTGGCTAAGAAAGTTGTGTGTGTGTATCTTGGACCATTCTACTCCAAATAAAGGAATCTAATTACCCGTAGTCTTAATTGCACAGTCTAATACTAAAAAGGCTTAATAAGAGTGCTTTTGTATTTACAAAACTGCACAGCTTGTGAAAGAACCCTCAAAACATTTGGCAGGAATCCCAGCCGAGGTATGACTGACTGGAACCTCTAATGACTACAACATGTAAACAAGTGTTTTGTTTCGACTGATAATCATTAACTTCCAGTGTCAGACTTATCCCACAAGGTTTTGTTCACTCCTTCACCAGGCTGCCTTACAAAGGCATCTGGTGCTAAGGGAAAGGGCAAGGGGGGGGAGGCGGAAAGTGCAGAGTGCTATACAGTGTTGTCACTCTTAAACTAAAGTGGCAGTAGGCAAATGAAAGGGTCATGAGGTAAATGCTTCTAACAAGGAGCAAGCTGCTGTGATAATTCCCACCATTGGGAAGATGGTCCCTCTTACTGTGTGACTTTGTGACATAACGTGCTAGACCTCCTGGTTATTTTATTTTTTAATGAAGAAAGGTAATTTGAAACAGAGTCCCTCTGAATTATTGTTTCACGCCATGATATCTCTCAAAATTAAATATGTGCAAAAAGGAAAAAAAGAAAATGAAAATTTGGGTTCTCTTATTGCTGTACTACTGGAACAATCTGCCTCTAAATGCTGCATTAAAATAAAAGTCAGAGGAGCAGTTGAATACAAGTCCTATAAGGACAAATGTGGTTGCATACAAACCAGAAGGGAAGCATGTCAGAAATGACACAAACTGCCCTGGCTAGCTAAACAACAGTCATTTTAGAAGTAAATTTCAGTTGTACAGATCCTCTGCTAGACCAACTCTGCTAAAATGCAGACGCCATGGAGAAGCCTACCCGGATTCCTCATCACATGTTTACTTTATTATTAAAGTACTTCCCATTCAAATAATTTTATGTAAAAACGCTGAAGAAGATGTAAAAAATTATGTCCATTATGTATAGGATTTAGAAAAACTTTGCAGTCTATAAACAAAACACTGTAATGCCTGTATTTACATTCTCAACCCTTTCTTAGCCCTGCAAGTGCAGCTAATTTGGTAATTTTTAACCACACGGCTGTAGGTAGCCAGTGGTTTCCAAAACAGCAGGAGTAGCTCGCAGCCTGCCGATCCAACACTTGTGCGGCTACCTGCGAGCAAAAGGTCGTTTGTAACATCCATTTAACCATCGATACCACGGAGACCCCTTTCTTTCAGAGGCTTACACTTATTTCATGCCCTGCTAGGACTATGCTGCCTGTGAAAGGAGCGTTTCCTGGCCAGCTTCAGCAGAGCACGGTGGAGCGGGCTGCGCGCAGCTCCCACCACTGCGCGGAGGAATTGATGCGTGCGACTCTCCAGCAGCTCTGCTATAGAACCCTGCAGGATCAGGTAGGAGCTGTGAAGCAGCCCGGCTAAATTTATTCGAAAAACACTTGGCAAAGCAAGTTTGCAATTGTTTAATTTTCATTATAACCTCCGCCTCACGAGATAATGAGCCCCTCATAACAGTGTTTTATATAAAAGCACATTATGCCTTTACGCAGCACACACAAATGGCCAGTGATTATTAACAGTGTTAAAATGTCAGTAGAACCAAGCCAGCAGAAAGGCATAGATTTAGGTGCCATAAAAGCTGAAAATGACTGTTACGTTGTTTTAAGGAAGCATCTTAAAAAGGCTCTTACAAACAGAGAAAAAGAAATATTTGTTGCGTGGAATAGAAATTTATGATGAAATGTCAATCAAATTTGACTTCACGACAAGCATTAGGCACGAGAAGCAGCTAAGCTCATCACTGCTGCCACCAGCACTTTCAGTTTTAGGATTAGAGACAAAATGCTCCATAAATAATTTTTGATTTTACCTTTGGCTTGAATTTTTTTTCCCTTGCCATTCCAGGATTTCAGTGGTTTGGAATGCTTTAAGAAAACATTCTCACAAAGTAAAACTTCAGAGAGTCCAAATTTACACATTTGCCACTGATTTACAGTCAGGAAAAAAAAAAAAAAAAAGTCCAACATTTAAATGAAAGTCTGCTAAAGAGTAAAAGGTCTAGACAGGATAATCACTATCTAAATTATTACAAATATTTTAGAGGCTTTTAGCCTCCAAATGTCACTCACAGCATCATCTCAGATACAAGTGGGTCTTATTCCCATTCACTGAGGCAAAAATTAGTGTGGTAAAAAGTCTGATTCACAATGGATTGATGCTTGGCTGTTGGTTATTTACATCAGTTCTCCAAAGTTATTCACACGAATTTGAAATTATTCAACTCACTAGGCTCTGTTTAGGTTAGTTTTATTTTTAAATTAGAAAGAAAGAAAATTTGTGGGGTGGAGTCTTGGGGGCATTTCGTTATTTGCTTTGGGTTTGGATTTTTGGGGGGGCTGGGGTTTGCTTGCTTGTTTGTGTTTTGTAAGTTACCACTACCTGGCAAAGAATACAGCATCATCTAAGATTTGTCAGAAGAATTACTTTGTTTTTCTCTATGTAACTCCAAAGCCCTACGAATGCATGGAAGTTAAATAATTTTTAATTTTAGCTTGTTCATTTGCCAGGCCACATGCTGCATTTCATTTCATACATTAACAAAAGGTGTTCAAGAGCAAATGAGTTGTGAACATCAATGTTTTCCCCCCTAAAGATATGTTTCTCTAAATATAAACCTTCAATCCTTCAACCTTTTTATTAAATGTGAACTTAAACATAAATGTGAAATCAAGTATTTTAGACTTGATCTATGTAATCTATTGCCAATAATATTCTTTTTTTTCATTTCCAACTATTATTATTTTACCTTACACAGACAGTAGCTTTTTCAAATGTGATATTCAATAAATATTTGCACATCCCTCTTACTAACCACAGGCCTAATTTCTTCTCCTCAGTTATTATAAACCAAATACTTTAGAAACTGATTTAGATAGCTCAAAGAATAAATTGGTATGTCTGTATAATTAATATAACATAGATTTTTGAACTAGATAGGCAGGAGATATTTCAAACATGACTCTAAAATATTAATATTTCATTGCTTTCATTGGGCACTCAATTGTGAGCTGAGTTTAAGGCAATAAATTAGTCTTCCTTAAACATGCATTAGAAAGATATTGTTTCTTTAAAGTTGGAAATCTATCATTTGTCTCCAGTCAGCTTTAACACTTAGCAGGTTTGTAATAAAACACACAAGAAACAAAAGCCTGAACATTAGCAGAAATGCTAAGAGGGCTATTAATTAAGCCACGTTAGTACAATGTGATCAAAAACAAGGCATTAGTATCCTTAGGGCAAAAATACATTTCAGGTCAAACTTTACATGCATGCATGCACATACACATGTATGCATATATATATACATATATATATATATATATATATATATATACACACACACACACACACATAGAGGCACACTAAAAGAAGTATATACCAGACAGACCCTTCCTTTATGCTAAGTATAAAAAAAAAAAAAGTGCATGAAAGTAACTATTCGCACTGGCTACTTCATTTATTTGCACTGTGAATTATTTGGGATCAGATTTTAAAGCTCGTTTGGTTTTTGATCTGTTCAAAGCCCAAACCATTGTCTCGTACTGTATATACTGATGGCCTGGCACCACCCGATGGCAGCCACCAGAAATGCAGATGGAAGCTCTTCCAGATGCAAGGAGAGAAATTAGCAACACCTAAATATATTACAGAAAAGAAGCAGTAGGTATTTTCTCAAAAACAATCAACAGGTATTTATTCAAAACTATCTGGCTTCTCTTAAATATGTTTTGAACTGGTTCAACAAGTGTGATTCTTGCAAAGATTTTAGTGCTGTTGAAAATCCATTGCAAAGCAAATTGGTCAGTGAATGCTGTATTTGTTTGGTTTTGGGTTTTTGGTTTTGTTTTTTTTTTTGAATACCATTAAATAATCACAGTTCTTAGGATAGAAAAGATCATAACCAGATGAGAATTGCTGTTAGAATTGAATTCCTTCTGTGACAGGAAAGTTGACCTAGTGTTTGTAACTTCAGAGTAAAGGGTAAAAGTTAATCAACTCTAGCTACTAGAGAAAGAGAAATAGGTGGCTTCAAAACAGACAAGGAAAAAAAGGCTTTAGTGATTTCTTAGCCACAGCAAATGTTATTCAATTCTTACTTGGCCCACGATACACATTATAGATCATTTAAAAGAAAAAAAAAACATCCAACCCCCTCCCCCTGCAAAAAAAGCCCTGTACACCCACTCCCCAATCAAATGTAAGAGAGTAAACAATTCCCGTGACTCCTCCATTCCTCAGACAGGATAACAAACACTACTGCAGTGTCAGGAAAGCTGGCCATTCCTGAAGAAGAGGTAAAGTCACAACTTCATCCCCAGACAGCTTACTCAGCCACAGCCTCTGTGCAACTCCAAATTAGATTCCCAGCACACAGAATTACAACAAAATGTAAAGGCAATAAAAGAAGCCCAAATAGCTTGTCAAAAATTCTTGGAAACAACTCAGGGTCTTTTTCTCAGAAAAGCTTCTACTTGGTATTGCAAGTTTAACTCTAAGATGTCTTATGCTCTGGTGCATAGTTTGTTCTTCATTGCCTTCCTTATGAAGGTTGAGCTTTATCAAGTGTGAAAATAATGTCCTGCCTTTCCAGAAAACAATGAAAAACAGCAAACAGAATTTAGGCTTACAGTTTTTTTTCTTTAAACCTACGCATAGGAAAATTGAAAAGGATAAACTGGCAAGGTATGTTCTTTAATTGACAGATTGCTTTACTGTAGGCTTTGCATGAAACTGACTGTAACAAGCATCCCTAAATTTAAGACCTCCTGGACTTCACAAACTTGACCATAACTCCGCATAAGGGGAATATTTTGCAACAGAAGTCAGAAAACTACAAAACACCTGTGCTCATGAGAGTAGCGTTTGTATTTCTAGAAAAGCTTCCTTAGGAAAGAATCCGTTTTCTTCAACAGATTAAGACACAAACAACACTCCAGAATGAGCAGACCTTAATACACATCCTTTATAGCTAGAACAGAGGTGCACAGGGACTTAATACTTCCTCTGGATGAAATGGCAGGTCTGAAGCATCTTGTGTCTTACAAAAATATCCTTTCTCTCTTTTCTTTATTCTCTAGGTAACAACCACGCTAATGACAGGGCTTCATAGGATTCACTGAGAAAAATGGAAAACACACAAAATATGTTCTTCCTATGGTGGATTTTAACTCAGAAGACATTATTTGTCAGAAACTTCACAGCTTCAAAAGGAAAAGAAAACTAAACAGCAACAGCAAAGCTTGCAGCACTAAATATAATAGTACAATTTATATGTTATTTTCACAAGGATAAGCTGTTTTCTAAGGACAAGACAAAATAATCAACTCTATAGAAGCAGCTTGAGTAGTCTAAATATGTCCCAGTTAAAATTTTTAATGAAGCTGCAGAGTGAATGCAAATCTACAAGTCCCAGCGCTGGTGTAGCACCACGTAATTTCCAAGCAGCAGTGCCTGAGAAGTCCCCTAGCAGCGCACAGCAGCTCCTGCTGAGGAGCCGAGTACCCCTGGAACACATTAGTGGTCTGCACAGCAGCGTTCAGTCAGCCCCTTTTCTTACTTTGTGAGGAATCTAACTCTTCTGGGGGCATTTGAACTGGAGGCCTTGGGATCCAAAACCAGCAGCATTACCAAGGCCAGCGCAGGAGAGCCTCCAGTACCTTTCAGCAGGAGCCTTGAGAGGCCCGTAAAACCAGTGAGAGTCCCTCCCTCGCTGGGATACCAGTTATAGAGGAAAAACCACTCAGCCAGGTTTAACAGAAACAAACCAGAGGGGAGGGGGGTGTGGAGAAAATCCCACACAGGAAAAAGGGATGCTAAATTATAGAGGAACAGTAGCACATATGTTGTATTCATTCCAGGTCAGAGTTCACAAGGAATTAAATCCTGGCAGGAACTGAGTGCTTTAAGCTACCATCGGGCCAAGTCCTCCTGTCTTTCATGTTTCCTTAAAACACAGCAAAACTGCCAGGGACTCCTGAATTATTTTTCCCCACTTAGAAGAATGGCTGGAGTGCTAAAATGAGAGGAGGACATGACAGAACTATTCTGGCTTACTGACAGAGGTTTCTTGGCGCATCTCCTCCCCCTTAAAGAAGCAGGGAAGTCAGATGCATAACAGAACAAGCCAACAGGAGAACAAACATTTCTCATAAAAACTCAAGGCAAAAGATCACTTGTTGTCCCGCTTGATGGGAGGACAGCTTCCCCAGCTGCTGGAAGAACTGGAGAGCTTGTACACTCCTTGCCTGGAAAGAGCTGTCCCTCCCCCTACCTTCCTGCTGCTGTCCTGTTCCAGGTGAGATCAGCAGCTCTGAACTCCAGCACACTGGGCTGACGGGAAAGCTGAAAGGCTTTCCTGGGGTTTTTGGCTCACGACCTCTAACTTTTTGGGATGATGCCAAAGTACAGCTCTTTCTGTGCATGTTGGCTCAGCAGCCCTAACAGGGTGAACTAGAGCCCAGACCTCCAAAGGACAATTACTCATTTCTGCACAATGAACCTACAGGATTATAACAACCAGGACAAATACAGCACTTCAGGGTCAGCCTCTGCTTGTGGGTAAACACAAGGCAAGTAACACAGAGTGCATGTCACTTAGATGGTTTTGAGCAAGTCCACAAAAAGCAGGTGCTTGCAGAGAAGGGAACCTTACCCCCACTTGACATAACACAGCGAATAACACAGCTCTGCTGTGCTCTGCTTCTGCATGGAATTTGTTGCAGCAAAAGGGAGAAATGTTCACTACCAGCCAGAGCTCTCCAAGAGACACCCTGGTCCAGAGAACAGAGCTCATGCATGGAGAGACAGCCTGATGGCTCCTCAAAACCCCTCTGAACAAGCTGCACGATAAATAGGGAGCACTTGGACCTAACATTTATGTAGTAATATAAAATATTAACTCCAGCCAGGGTGTACAGCCTTTGCCAAAGCTTGATGGCGTTAGGTGATTTTGGCACCATTGCTCACAAAGATTTCAATGGAAACCTGGATGACGGAAAATTAAATGTAAAAAAAAAATTATATAGACTAGAATCCACCTTCAAGTCCTTGTGCTGCAGAAGAGGTCAACCAGGTAGCTGCTGTTCTAAAGCCAAGGAGATATATTTAAAAGCAGTTTGAAAGCTTTAAATAGAGAAAATTGTGATACAAAAGATACCATGAAACCTCACCTGGCTAGCAGCTTATTCTGAACAACAAAACCAAAGAAGGGAAAAAACATCAGTGGATATGGGAAACCAAGCAAAAAAAAAAAATGTAGCTGTCATTTCAGTTAATTTCTGTGTTCGTTATTCATTAAGTCTTTTGTCTACATCTACTGATAAAAGGCTTTAATCTCTATACTTCAATTCCAAATGTCTATGAATGACAATTTAAGGCATTTTATTTACCCCATATTTTTAAAGATGCAGTAATTAAAATAATCTGTTTTACACTTATTAAAAATAAATTATTGCATATTTTAATGTTTTTCCTCCCTGCAACTTTTTCTTAATTAGTTATTTAAACTGCGTTGAAAATCCCAAGCCAATACATTTCAATATTCATTTTTCTATTTTAATTTTTCAAACAAGAAGAAAAGTTTCCCTCTTTAAGCTGAAAATTCAATTTAAAAAGCAGATTAAATACTCATTGGTGTTATTTTACATCGTTCACAGAGAGCTTTTTTTTTTCTTCAATATTTATTAATGACGACATTCTTGCATGTACACATTATCTTACATCTATTAGCATCTTTCATCTGAAAGGAACTTGGAGAGCTCTAACAAACAGGCACTTTTGTAACTACGATGAGGGACTCACTCACTGTTCGAACCCAAACCTCCCTGGAACAGAAATCCTTCAACTGCTTAAAAGTCCACAGCAATGCTGTGAAAAGCAGCAAAGAGCACCTTAGTGAACATCAGCAGAATTTAGTGTAACACAGGCCCATTCCCTGTGGCTCCCATAGAACCTTACCATAAAATTCATAAGGTGAATAAATCAACAATCAAGGCTGACTAGCAAAGTGCAATTACTTCTGTTGGACTCTAAGATATCAGGCCTTATATCCCTAAATAAAGTATTAGTTATCTGCATATTCCCAAATTAGATGTGGCTACACATACTTTACATAATTTAGTAGCACCTACTTTCAATCATGTTTTGCTCTCTGAAGAGCATTAGACTACTTCAGTATTAACCAAAAACAATAATTAAAAATATAACCAAAATCTGGGTGCCACATCAGCCAAGATCCTCAGCAGATGTCAGCAGGTTCTAGGTGTATGCCATGGCCACACAGAGAGGAGGCTTCTCAAGGATATACATACAAATGTACGTGGTTTAAATTTAATTGTAATTACAGACTTTGTGAAAACAGAGCTTCAGGGGAATACAGAGGCTTAATTTCAGCTTGGTTGGAACCAAAGCAATCATTTCACAGTGGGGAATGGTACAAAGAATGAACTCAGTAAGCTTATGCAGAAAGTGACTGAGTTTAAAGGGTCCCTCTACATTTTAAAAAATAAAATAATTTTGCTCTTTGACTTTCTGCGTTTTTCCACCATGACATCGCATAAACTAACTTTTTACAAAGTGAGGCACATGCTATACTGTGTTTGGATGGGAGAGAGTTAATTTTCTTATACCTCTAGGCACAAATGTTGAATGTGTCATGTGTTTTCTACAATGCAGAAATACATGTTTTCCATAATTTCTGGTTTTCTGACTAATGTGCTATTAGGTAAGCCACTGTGTCATTTTGTTCCCATGATATTGGTGGTGAAGTAAACACTTCTAGTTTCACCAGACTGTTTCTAGGCTTTCAGGTAGATGCCCAGGCCAAATTTGCAGGGCGGGGAGGTGGGTGATATTGGATTAGGAGTGGTTTTATGTTGTTGGTTGATTTTGATTCTGGTTTGGCTTTTTTGTCCCTTCACCTATTCCACTATTTTTCCTTGTGCAGACTGGTGTTTTATTCATGTAGAAAGTAAGGAGGTGAAAGATGAAAACACTATCTTGGCACAGGGTGTTTCCCCAGGTGCCAGCATCATTATTATTGCCTACACTGTCTAATGCGTCCCTAATAAATATTGTCTTGCTCTTTCATGCTAATCATATCATTTAATGGGCAGTGTACACCACTCTCTCTTCAGCTGTATTAATCTCTACAGTATTTGCCTGGTACAGTATCTTTCCATGTAGAACACAGTTTAATTCAGGGCAAGATGCCACAACTAAAGTTGAAACTTCTACATAATTGCTGTGAAGAACATTCCAGAGATATATAAATTCAAAGTCTTAATGTTCCAATGTCTCCTTCCCGATTTTCATAGAATTGCTTAGGTTGGAAAAGACCTTTAAGATCATTAAGTCCAACCATTAAGACCACACTGCCAAGGCCACCATTAAACCAGG
This sequence comes from Rhipidura dahli, assembly GCA_013399225.1. Classification (NCBI taxonomy): domain Eukaryota; kingdom Metazoa; phylum Chordata; class Aves; order Passeriformes; family Rhipiduridae; genus Rhipidura; species Rhipidura dahli. The sequence goes on along the minus strand of VXAC01005860.1, from coordinate 620,686 downwards.
TCCCCATGTGCCACGTCTGCATGACTTTTAAATACCTCGAGAGATGGAGACCAGGGTCAGAAAGAAGCAGCAGTTTCCTCAAGCTCACTTTAGAGAGGAGAAGCAGAGTGAATCCAGTTCTTGCACGCACGTAGATCTATAGCAATGCTAACTCCATGCCAGTCTGGTATTCTACATTTCAGCAACAGGAAAATTGGAGCTACACAGCTATGAATTCCTTGCTAGGAGTGAAAAGGTTTCTAGTCTAACCTCTCAGAAATGAACTGCTATCACCTACCATATCCTGATTAAGTAATCGCAGCAATCCTCTTTGCTCATGCTCTGAGCACACAGAATATCTTTCCTGATGCCCAGGGCTAAGGGTTAAAGGGCACAGCAAAAGAGCCCTGGTTTTGTCCAACTTTGGATGCATTATTCCATATAATTCTCCAGAAGTATACTAAACTGGAACAAGAGAGGAAACAAGAGACTTATAAATTTATTATATTACCTAAAAAGAAGACATCAGGCCTATTTCCTTTCAGAAATGCATCAAATTCTTCTTCATTCCTGGGGGTTTTCTTTATCTGTAGTTCAAGTGTGATGGTCAAGCCTCAGGGAAATGACAGAGCATGTTGCATCCACAAGAAATATACTTAAAGCCCAACAGCATGCCCAAACCAATGATTTTTCTACTTTATTCAACATGTTAATCCTGCTTTTGGCTCCAAATTATTCCCCAATAATTTTGTAAATTTCTATCTCAAATGTAAGAGTATTGCAAGAGTATTGTAGCTAAAAATCTGGATTAGAACTGGACCAAAAGTTTCAGTCTAATTCTGAAGGTCTGGATTTTGAAGTGACCAACTGCCCACTAGAGTAATTCTGTAAATTGAAAACTCTGAACGAGAGCAGAGATCTGCAGATTCCATTGCCAAATCAAAGCCAAATATATCAACTGTCATCATAATGTCTTTATCCACAGAAAGGGGGGCACATATATGCACACAGATATTCTGTACACTGCCTGCAAGCTCTCTTTCTATAGGAATTACATTGTTACAAAGCAGAGCTAGGAAAGCTCTTTGCTACGGCTACATCCCCGTGGAAATAGTGCGTGAAAAGGCTTTTTATTTTTAAAGATAATTTTTTTTTTTCTTTTTGTATAATTGAGTCACACTTTTCATGTAGCACTCAGCCTAGGGATGTCTGCAGGAGAAAAGAACAATATCTTACTAAATCCCTTTTAGGATCATTAAATTTAGATCACAAAACTCTCACAGGCATGCAATTCCAAACATGTCACAGAAACAAAAGGAACAACGACAAAAAATGACAAGCTTCTCTTACATTATTTTCCTTCTTTACAATGATGTTTAAGGTAGCAAAGTGTTAATGAATTCAGTACAATGTATCATGCATTGTGTTAGAACTTTTATATTGTTGAAAAATTGTCATATTTGGCTAGGCAGCTGCATGGAGAAAAAAGCTCTGACAATATCTAATTGAGTCTATTTTTACTGTCTTTCAGATATCATTGTTAGAATTATGTACTGTACATATTGCTTATTTTTAGTTTCATACTCCCTCCCCCCTCTTCACAGCCCTTCTCTGCAACAGTGTTTTATTACTGCTGATATAAATCCAGGTCATTTCCACAAAATAAGAGTAAGTCCTATTCTAAAACGTTGAAATAGGGCTACAAGCTGTTATGTAAATCACTAATAATAACAGAGTATTCAGGACATGTGCCTCTTAAAGGCTGGTCCTTCTTCAGAACACTGACTGGGACACAAAAGCCTCGAGCTCCAGCTCCTACTTTATCATGGGCTTCCTGGGCATTTCTGAGCTAAACATCTCATATCTCACTTGCTCCTTTCTGTAAAATGGGAATAGCAGAATATTTCCTTTGGGTTTTTCTGCCTTTGGAAACAAAGAGTGCTTCAGTGCAAAGGCTGCCTCTTCTGTGGATGGATCATGTCAAGTGCTACTGCTCCAACTCACACACAAAATTTCTGGTATTGCCATGGCATACTTTCAGCACAGCTTTTCATCTCTCACCCTTACCCAATCAGCCTACTCACTTGTGATCTTTCATGAGTTTACCAAGCCCCCACAGCCTTGTAGGAATATCAGGTAGGTGGGTTACGCACACAGAAAGAGCAATTTTCTCCAAGGACAGAAAAAGAATGTCTTGTGCCTCGTTCTTTGCAGTAGCCTGGTTAAGAAAGTTGCAGGACACTAAGCAGGACTGTCAAAAAGTCTCTTTAAGAGGAGATGAATTGCCTGGGGAAACACACACTAAGCAGCACCACCATTGATGGAGTCCAGGAGGAGAAAGTTATTCCTCTGCACAGCCAGCCAAGAGGACTGGATCTTCAGCCTCTGCAAAAGGAGGTACTATACCCTGCTTCCGTGCAGGAGAACTGCCCACCAAAAATAAAGCAAGCCAGCTGGGGGAAATAGCCTCAGGTCCCCACAAAAAAACACATGTATTTAAAAATAAAAATACTGCTATTGAGGAGAAATCACTTTAAAAATATCCCACCATTTAAAAACAACATAAACCTTCACACCTATATCATCCCATCCCCCACGACTGTTGTTTAAATATTATTTTATACTCAAGGGCTCAAGAAACAGACTTCTGGGGACAAAACCCTTTATGAAAATTTCAACCAGCCATGATCTAAGAGACCACTTTGCTATGTATACACCAAGAATACTATCAATAACTAGGATTTTTTAACAGGGCTTCACTGGGCTTTGGAGGAAAGCATTTTACTGAAAATAAACTGGATTATTTCAGGGACAAGGTACAGGAGAAGATAGTAAGTAAACAGGACTTTCAAGATGGGAAAGAAAACAACATCACTAAAAAAAAAACCCCAAAACTTAAAACAACTAAAAACCACTTCTCAGCTTCTTTGGTTAGCTCCTATTAGCACCACCAAGATTTTTCCCCCAAAAGTAGAGGAAAATTATCTCCTCTTGAACTCTGAATTACATACATCCATGTGGGTAAAATGAAACACAGAGCAAAAAGTCAAAATTCCAGAAACTGAAACTAGTACTTTTAGCAGAAAAATGAAACTTTTCCTTTCTTTTACTTTTTTCCTCCCAACCAACAATAGAAACATTGAGTTTAGAATGAAAAGCAAGATACCATTTTGCAGAAGACTGACAAAGTAAAATACAAATTCTCTGTACCATTTCCTTGTACCCTTTACCCTCCAATTCTATCTCTATTAAAATATATTTTATTATTTTTCTGCATGGCACCTCACATTCTCATGATAGGAACCCAATACTGAGACATTGTTCTGAGTGACTCAGGTTTGTGTAAGCTTTTAGGTGCCCATGGGGACACTGATTATTAGAGAAACAGGAGTTAAAAAAAAAAAAAGAAAAAGAAAAGGAATGAAAATAGAACTTGTAAAGCATGGCAGTCTCAGGGAAGAATAGTTGGCTTCTAATGAGGAGCTGTACCTGTGAAACCTAATAGCCAGAACAGAATTAGCCATCCAGGGTGACTTACTCAAAATATTCTTAGTGCAGGTTTAACAGCAGAAGTGCTCCAAACCAATATAAAGTGCAGCTGTAGATACAAGTAACAAATGCACAAGTTAGTGGGACCTGCTCCTCTGTTACAGATGCCCAGAGGCTATGGTCAGACATCCAGAATGTGAAAATGGATACACCATATTATCAAGACCATAATGCCCACAGCATTCACTTCCATTTAGCCTGAAGGCTTCTGAAAGTACAGGGTCGATTATAGGAACTGGCATTACGTATGTACTGCCAAAGAGAGCACAATTCTCTAATATGATAACACCACTCTTCATTTTTCATGAGTTTCCTGATTTACAGTGCATAACACACTGGTTTGAACAAATGGATTTAGGAATCAATTATCATGTGTGCAAACTCATCTGTTATTAAAAAAAGAAAGAGCATAATTTTCACATGTGGGTCTCCACAAAGACTCAAAATGGAATGTCACCAACTTTGTAGGCTGAACTATAATGACCTTAATAAAGATTCTGCCCATGTACCTCTGCCAGTTCCCACCAGAGATGAGGACTGGGTCTAACATGAAAAGTTCTTAAAAAAAAAAAAAAAAACAAACCCTAATTAAATCTGCTTGACTACTACCACTCACTGTCTAGAGTTACTGTGTGACTGCATATAAAATAGCAACTGCTGATGACAAAAACCCAGAAATACTTATTAAAGGAAGTCTCCACTTTCTGAATGCAAGATGAGCTGTAGCCTCATAATGATTGCTATGGCATTTATTATTAATAGTATATTTTTGGAAATAAATGGCTGTGCTGAGGTGTTTTTGTGCAACATTCTGTCTAACCCTTACCTGCCTACTGTTCATACTCAAGTTTTGAGGTTAACATGGGAAAGGAAGTATAAGATGGCCATTTTCTGTTCAGTTCCAAGCCAGACACAGGATAACCATGTGCAAAACCTCCTGCACAAACAGAGAATATGAGAGTGCTACCTGGGCTATCAGTTCCTGGCCTCATAGGCATATACTTCATATAAAGTCTTCCAGAAGGGGTTAAATCTCCATCTTGGAAACTGCATCTTTGGTCCATAGGTCCATGGGAGGCAGTTCTAGTATCTCACTGCTCTGATAGTTTTGTTCCTGATTTTCAGCCTGAATGTACTCATGGCCAACTCATCCCATTTGTTCCTGAGTGTTTAGTGTTCCTGCATCTTTCTCTATCTAGTCTGCTTCCTCTGCTGTTAAATTTTTCTCCCTCTCTCTTCTTTCCTTCCTGTTTCCCTGCTGTCCTTGAGAGTTTCTTGGGTAAATTACTGTTTGCAAGGACCTACTTGACAGCAAATTATTAATTTCCATTTTGCACAATTATGCAAGTAATTTATTTAAGGATCCTGTTGAATGTGTGTACATATAACACACACAATTGTTACTAGTTACTGAATTATCAAACAGCTCAACATGACACAAGCCAAAACAGAGACTTTATTTTTGTGTCATTAAGAACACTTACACTCTCTAAGGCAGGAAAATATGTTTTAGGTCTCAGTTCTGTTTATGGCAAATACTGTTTTCAGGGAGGTTTCCTACCATAGTGGAGTCACAGAAGCAAGACTCCTCAGAATTATCTCTGCTTCTGCTAATTGTCAAAGAAAATACATTGAACTAAACACAGCATTAATTTGCCCCAGCATGTGTCATGCAAGCAGCTCTTACTGCAGTTGCAATACTGGGCCAATGTTCAGGTTTTTGAATAAGTTCCTGACATAAATGCCAGTCCCGCATCATTCTCCATTTTGAGAACTACCTTTAATAAAATTAGCACAGACTGACTGTACATTCTTCTCTAAATACTGAAAAGTCACTACAAGGAAACAAGGACGTCCATAAAGTGGCAAAGGTTCAAAGAAGTGTCTAAAACAGGAGGTAACCATATCTCTATTGTGTTCCCTGCTTGTAATCCAGGCAACTAACTGGTAGGACATGAAAGATGTACTAGAAAGTAAGCTCAACTTTAAAACATCAGGAGTGAAGTTGAACTTCATTAGCCAGTGTACAAGCCATCTGAAAATATGGAGAAATTAAGCCTTGTGCATGGTTTGAGGCTTTTTGAAATTTACACCCTTAATATTTAAAATTATGCAATTGCTGCAAGGCTTCCCTCTGTCCCTTTTGCAAAGTCTAAAACAAAACTTTCATTAAAGGAGACTGCAAGCTTGTCTGTGGAGCCAAATAATTTCCTCATATCCCATTTAAGAAAACTCTTATTTTACAGGTCAGCTCTGCTTACCACACATGCCCATTTTCTAAGGGCTATAACTCATGCCAGCTAGACAAGAAGACAGGATGCAATAGAATAAAGACATTATCCTGGTATTTGGGAGAAGGGAGTTCATTTGGCAGCTCTATCTGATTAGAAAAATGTATCTTTACCATTTTGAGACTGACCACATTTCTCCCATTACTGTTGCTTTTCCTTCTTTTGTTCTTCCTTCAGTTTTTCCTCTCTTCTCATGTATTACTCTTCTTCTGACTCTGTATACTCTGTATTGCCCACCTTCCTCCTTGACACTTGCTGTCTCACTGGAGATCCACCTCATTTCCTGCTCTTTTCTCTGTTCAAAGGGATTCCCACACTTCCAGGGAGTGGAACTTCCTTCCTTCCAGGAGCATCGCATTCCCAGGATGCAGGGAAGGGCTTCCAGCCTGATAACCACCTTTCATCACACACACAACAACACAAAGCACCTCTCTGGATTTCATTCTGACCCTCACCACACCAGGTCCCTGGATAGTCCCAGCACTGGGGTGTCCCAGACATTGTGAAGATACTAGAAAGGCTTTTGGTTCTATAGGCCAGGTCCCTCTCTACCAGGAAGGAGAGCAAGTATGTCACTGCTGCTTTGATTCACCACAGATTCCTAAGACATGGAGCCAGACATACACTCCTGTTGTGTTCTTCAACCAGAGTCTTATATTCCACATAAGGGGCCCCCAAATCACCCTGCTCAGTAGTTCTGGAGTGTGTTTATTGAAAAGTAGGACTTTTTCCATGGAGGATAGCCCAAAAAAAGAGAAGGAAAAACCAACACTTTACCACTGAACTCCAAATTCTGCTCCACTGAACTGAGAACAGATTTAGGTCTCAGACCATCTTATTTGAAGTCCCCAGAGATGGTTCACCAAATGCAGACTACAACTGTTTTACCATTCTCTCTTCTCATGTCCCCTCTTGTCACCAGGAGGTACTCTGTATACTGGAGCTCACACAGAATAAAACCCATCTATGCTCTCTCTCTGTGGCTGCATCCAGATGGGGTGGCTTTTGTCCTTTTGTGCTGCTCAAAAACAAAGCAGAGAATCTTCCCCATTTATTGATTTCCAGAACCCTAAAGGTTTTGAAATAATGCCTTTGCCTTTCAAGCCAGAAGGGTTGGAAGTCACGGCATAGGAAACTGGCAACAAAGAAAATGTTTTGTGAAAGCATTCACTCGGCAATTCCGAATTGATCTGTGGAGTGCGTTCCACTTGTGCTTGCTTTCCACAGCCATTAGAGCAAGAAAGCTCTTTTGCACTCCTGCCCTGACAAAGGGGTGGGAGGCTGCAGATCGTGGCCTCGTGGACTGTGCACACCCCAGCTTGTAGGGCAGCCTGGCAGAGCTGGTGCTATTGCACAGAAAGAAGCCAAAGTTGGGGTAGAAACCCACCCTGGTTAAAGGGGAAAAGCATCAAAAATATCAGGTATTAGGGAATTTCTATAAATCAGGACCCTATTCTTGCAGGTAAGAAAAAAAGAGAAAAAGGCAGTTGAATCTTTTCTTGCATCACTTATTCGTGTATACCTGGTAATTCAAACAAAAAATTACAACATGGAAACATGTATCTGCCCCAAGGCAAGTAAGGGAAGAGCCATCTGTTTAACCTTTAATCAAGGTCAGCTCAAATTGCTCTCTCATGTGTGCAGCCATGCAATGAACCACAGAAAAGAAGTTATTGCAGAAAAGAAGTTACTTATGTCAGTGATCTCCTTCAAACTTCACATTTTCTGTGTAATCTGAAAAGACTGCCAAAATACTGTTTATTAGTTTCCCAACACAGAGGCTGCTTCAAGCTTCTGTGGACCTTCCACAAGCAAAAGTAAAAACCAAGCAAGCAACCCTTTCTCTGTCAGAGAGCAGACAACTTCCTCACTGCTGGAATGCAAGACCCCAAACTTCCTTGACATATCTGCTGCACATTGAGACAAAACAGTACAGGAAGGAATAGCTGTTTGACCTCTCTCTCTACTGACAATAAGCACAACAAACATATGGGATGTTTCTCTGTGGTGAGAAGAGCAGACAAATTCTTAATTTATTTAATGTTATCAGAGGCTGGAAGTATTCTGTGACTTAAAGGTCCCCTAAAAACTTGGGCCTTTGTGAAGAGGTTATTTCATCACCATGGAAAGAAAATGCATTCAGAGATCTGTTGCCCTGAGACTCAGTAACAGTGTCAGGTTACAACCATCTTCAGGAAATTAGAATCCAAAGGAACTCAAAACTACATCTTCTCAGAATCCATTTCACTACTTGAATATTTTTAGAGAAAAAGAAAAAAAGCATGTGTACTTTATTTTTTAAAAAAAAAAAAACACAAGAGATGTTTATCTAACTAGTAGTCCAAGACTCCATGTTAGGAATCTTTGACAGCACACTCTCCCATCTTTGGTTTGCCATGTTTATACCATGCCCATGGCACATCAGAGACCTGCACCCTTGACAGCTGTCATTCTTTTTCAGTAACCAATACTGCAAATAAAAGAATATTTTAATAAAGATAAAATATAAGAATAAAATATAAGATTTTTGTAATAAACAAAAATCAACAATAACATTCACTGGAAAGACACAGTGAAGATTTGGACATATGAAATTCCATTGCAGCAACCAAATCAGAAGCACCTGACCTTCAAGGGAGACTCCATAACCCTAAATTATACCTTTGGGTAATGACTAAGGAAAGTCAATTTTCTCAAAAGGACAATCTTCAAACCAACTCTCATCTTTTCAGGGATCTGCCAAAGCCATGGAAAGGTGTTTGCCAACACTCTGCAGCTCTTCCAGTGTCAGGTGCCAGGAGATGGGTGGAGGTTTCCATCCACCAGGGATCCCCACTGCAGGTGGGCTGATGACCCATAATCAGCCAGGATGAGGAATCCTTTCCTGATCCCAAACAGGTATCATGACAGTCTACACAACAGAGGGGGTGACACCTATGTACTCATAATTTGCTGAGTAATTTGTCACACAGAGTCAATTCAAGTCTCTTGTAGTGTTTCTGAAAATGCTGCACAGATTTTTGCCACCCCGTTCACACTATTACTTGGCATTTTTCTTTAAGGTTGTTCCCTTTGTTGGTCTGAGAAACTTTAGTATGACAAAAAAAACCCAACAAAAAGTAATTTCAAACAGATCAATGTCTATGTTTGTATCTACTCACAAAGCTGCTTATTTTTACTGAAAAATAAGTCATCATTGAAATTCCACAGAACAACCACAGTACCTATGTCTTTAATGGAATTTCAGAAGATGGGCTGTTTCTCAGGAGAGCCAATCTTAGGCCTAGACTGTTTTATCATCTCTGGGAAAACAAACCAGAAACCAGTTAAACAAACCTGAGTTTATGATCTCTTCCTGACAAGTTGTGACTGCTCAGAAAGATCTTTTTAATGCTTCAGTGCTACCACCATAATGAAATATCACATATGTTCACTCAAATCTACAGCCACACAAGGATAATTTTCACCATGTCAAAAATACAATATTGTACTTCCTACTCATCTTCTGGCCATAGCATGACCACAAAAGAAAAAGAAGAGAGGGAAAAGAAAACAAAAAAAAAACGGTGTGGGAACTGTCTCCTCAGGAAAAGGCAGTAATTTCAAGTCTTGGCACTATTTATGCATGCTATGATTTCTTATGCACAGTCTCTATAGCATGAAAAAACCTACATCAAATATGACCATCTTCTGAAGATTCTGTGTGGGTTTTGAAAAATCAGTTTGCACATTCCAGTGCTAGTAGGTACCCACACTGAGTTATGAATAACTCCCAACATGTCTCAAAGCCAGCAAGCCTCTGGCACTACTTCAGGATATTCCTGGCAAGAAAGCATTTTCCTAGAACCCTCATATTAGACTCAGGTAATATTTTGGAAAAGGATAATCTACCTAATGAGCAATCTCTTTTTTTTTTTTTTTAAGAAGGGGTCACCCAAAGCACTCTTCTTTATATATAGAGATATTCAAATAGATTTTTAATCCTGGTTTCCCCAGAAAACAAGGCTGATGCAATCACATTTGTTTATCTGCTTTTCACCAAAGCTTCCCACATCAGCACATTTGCAAGTAGAACTAGTATCAAAGACATGTTGAGTGAAAACAGGCTGTCAATAGAAGGAAAAGTTCCAGGCTGGGCATGTGCACTTACTGGTCCCTAGAAAAGTTTACACTGGGGAGACCAAAATAATTTTTT
>VXAC01005860.1:585573-610610 GCA_013399225.1 Rhipidura dahli | reverse complement strand
AAAAAAAAAAAGAAGATAACCCTAGGGTAAAGACAGGAGATCCTTCCAAGTCATGGGAAAATGTCAGATTTTACTATCAAACATTACATGCACTTTCACTGAAAACCAGTCCACAATCATTCTTATATTCCTGCAACTCTTTGCTTTTACTTTTTATGTTGTTCTTTGTATCAAGGCAGCTCAGCAACATCAGAGCTCAGAAACAGCCTGTTCTTGGTGAACTTGTGCACGTCTGTGCACTTTCAAAGCTATTTATTTGGTTTTGTGTTCCCATTTGGAAAGAGAATTTGCACCAGATGCACCAAGAAGCAATCTGGGCAGAGAGGTCCTGTGCATCAACCTCATCCATCACACAGGCCTGTAGGAGAGAGCCCACAGCTTCTAGTTCCTTTAAGCATACACATTTTCTGAAGAGTTATTTGTATAAAACATATTTCAGTGACACTATTAAGTGGACAACACTCTGAGGCACAGGGTGTGATTTTTGGGGAGTCCTGGGCTGGGCCATGAGTTGGGCTCAAACATCCTGATGGGTCCCTTCCAGAGCAGCATATTCTATAAACCTATGACCCTTCCTCTCTCTCAAAGTGGAAAAATCAGTATGACTTAACTTCCAAAAAACAAGGCCCAACACCAGTTTTTTGCAGCATGGAGGAGAAAGAATCTAGAGCTTTAATTCACTCTTAAATCTAGTTTAGAGCTCTGAAAATATATCTATATTTGAGCTGTGTTCTCATTTTGCAGATAAGTGATAAAAACTCAGTTTTCTTCATGCTTTCAGCTGATGGTAGGCAGATTTTACACGGTTTTCTTCATCTGATTCTTACTTTAAAAATATATATATATATCCAGGAATGAATGAGAGCATTAGCCTCCACACATTCTGTACTTTATGCTATTTACTACTAGATAGCCCCAGAATATTTGCAGCTGGCTGTACTGTGTTTTGTACAATGTAGCTCTTTATCGTGTTTTTTATCAAAGAACCATGGTTTAGCACAGAATGAGGCAGAGCTGCATTGAAGCTCTAATGTGGTTCAGGTTACCAGATTGCATTTTGATGATTTGGTATTAAAGTTCTCAACACATGCACACACAAAAAAAAAAAAAATCAACATTTAAGAAATGCAAGTGAGAAAAGCTCTAAAGAGAGGCTGAATAAATGACACCATAGTGGAGATTTTGCCTTACTTTCTATATTAAAACAAGTAGCTTTGAATCAATACAAGCCAATCTCCATATTATTTTCTTTCTGAGGCAAATCTTACGCTAAACTTTTGCTAGCAGAAAGTCAGGGGTGTGAGGACATGGGATTTGCAACCAGCACAGCTGTGCTGGCAGAAGGCCCCAACATAGATGTGGTTTCACCGGCAAACTTGAACTTTTGCCAGCATAGCTAATTTCTCTCTTGGGAGTTGGTTTTGCCAGTACAGCTGCGTCCAGACTCGGGATCCCTGGTGCTGGAGGTGTTTACAGAGCTGCCATCACTGCCTTCCAAGGGCAGGCACGCACAGTCTCAGCAGAGCAGGGGTTTGTCAACACGGGTGCACCTCGGGCTGACACTGCAGCCGGGGCCATCTAGCAAGGAAACAACCAACCAACCAACCAACAAGATTTACCTGGCTCCTCCTGTGCTGCTTCCAGGGTTCTGAAGCTCACCCCTTTGTTTTTCTCCTTTTCTTCCTCGTCCTGACTGCTTGCTCTAGGGGTTACACAGAACACTAAGCTAAATTTAGAAGGAAAGTTAAATTATCCTAGTACATCCTCAAGCACATCACCTGCTCCCCCCCTGCCTTTGCTACCCAGTAGGTCTTTGTGCTTCTGAGCTCAGCTCTGATTTCAGCTGATGCCTGTGCTAATAATTGCTATCAGCTGCAGTTCCATCACCTAGTTATGGTCTTTGCACAGCTGCCCCTTTCTCCTCCTGAAGGACTTCTGCAGCATGGCGTTTCTGATATGCTGCTGAAAGTGCTGATCCACTGCCACCTACATCCCCTTATTAAGCTTTTCTGTCTTTCTCAAGCTTGTACTTATTGCTTCCAGCTTGTACTCCTCTTTCAAACAGGGATCTCTCCTTTTTCTGTGGGAAACAATTTTGGCTCCTGTGCCAGATATCCCCCTGCACACTTAAGACAGTTTTCTGCTCTAGTCAGAGCACAACTTTTTTATTTGGATTATACAGAACAAAATTTCTCCCTGTGCCTCTTCATCACTAAAAATCTGAAGAAGTTGCTCCACATCAGTGTGTGCAGAACAGTGTTTTGATTTCTTAATAACTACTCCATCCTTGACCTTGAGTTTAAAAAATCCAGCATGGTACTATTCCTGCTGGTAAGGGAGGAAAGCCAATCATAAAGTAAGGGATTATTTTAAATCAAAATAATTTAAAAAAAAAAAACAACAAGTAAGAATATTCTGGTTTCTACCACTTCTAAAAGCAGACTCCAGTGAAAATGGGAAACTGTCTTAAACAGTGATTTCAGCATCTCAAGAACTTGACAGCAGGAAAACAATGACATTGTTAAAATATTGCTTTTTCTGGAAATATTATTTTTAATGCTTCTATGTATAGCTGATTTAAATAACCAAAAAATACATTAGTTATAAAAGACTGTTGTGTCCTTTCTTGTGATTTACACTGATCCATCTAAATCTGTCATTTAACTTGAACTTTTGATAATCAGCTCACTGTGAAATTATAATTCCTAATAATGCCTGCTTTTAGGTTTGGTTTCATATACAAATGCACAGGCAGCAATTAAATTCCATCAGGGCATTTTGTTCTGTGTCAGCCACCATCAGGAGTGGCATAGCCAGCACCTCCAAAGAGGCTCCCATACTCAGCAGCTGTAGAGGTGCTCTGTCAACATGCACAAAAGGTTGCTTTGTTAAAGTCCCTCAGCACAGCAAACTAATGCCTTGGTTACTGATATCCTCAAACAAACAAATTCCACAAGTTGCATTGAGAAAGAATAAAAGTCTTGAGTGAGATTTGAAAAATAGTTTTATATATATCAAGTGTTAATGATTGGCAATTCAGAAAAATATGGTTTTTCCTCCTACCCCAGATACATTACCATAGGTAATTTATGAAATTGTTCCTTAAGAGGGAAAATTAAAAGCCAGAAAAATCCCACCATAAGATAAGCAATTCAGTTCTGATGCCAAGTACCTTGCATCCTTTTTGGCACAGGGGCACAGAGATGATGGAATAGTGCTTGCCCTGACCAGGCAATTTTTATCACCATGACTAGGATAATCTCCCAGGAGATGAGTGATGTGTTTATACATCAGCTGGATGTGAACTGGTGAGGAGAGCCAGCCCCTCAGTTATGCTACACTTGTCCTGAAGGCAGCTGGATTTACCACTCTGCAGTGGGGATCCCTGGTGGATGGAAACCTCCACCCATCTCCTGGCACCTGACACTGGAAGAGCTGCAGTGTTGGCAAACACCTTTCCATGGCTTTGGCAGCTCCCTGCACAGATGAGAGTTGGTTTGACGATTGTCCTTTTGAGAAAATTGACTTTCCTTAGTCATTACCCAAAGGTATAATTTAGGGTTATGGATTCTCCCTTGAAGATCAGGTGCCTCTGAATTAGTTGTTGCAATGGAATTTCATATGTCCAAATCTTTAGTGTGTCTTTTGTTATTGTTTGGTTTTTGTTCATTACAATACTCATATCTGCCTCTTTCAAACTGCTGACACATAACCTTTACCTTAGCTCTGCCTTTCTGCAGCATTTTGTCAGAGAAGCCCCAAAGTTATTTAATATCCAAACAAAAGCAGTAAACAAGCACAAGAAGTAGGCCTGCAGTGCTTCCAATTATTTGCTATTCAGTATTGGCTTTGAAAAAATTTTATTCATTTTGGAGTTTATTAACTAATTTGCTAAACACATCAGTAGCTAGTTGGGTGTCAATGAGGCTTATACCAGTTTCAGATATTGCAGCAAGCACATAAGACTACCACACTGCACAGGTGAATCTGGCCTTAAAAATGTAAATTTATTTTCCTCTACCTTTTTTTTTTCTGAGTACATGCAAAATGGAGTTAGAACAAAGCCAGTACCCCTATTTGATTTTTTTTTTTTTTTAATACTAACAAGCAGTGATTATGTAGCTATGAAGACTTAAAAACCAAGGGAAGTCATCCAAAAAATCTACCAGGAAAAACTCTATGTGCGATGTGTATCCTGCCCTCCACACCCTGGAGCTCTTACAGCAAAAGGTGATGCTGTGTTTCCTTGAGCCCCAGGAAAAGGGTGGTACTGGCCTGGGGCACTGAGAGAGCCAGAGAGGTTCAGCTTGGGAATCCTCCACCCAGAGCTCTCCAGGAAACTGGCCTGGGCTGGACTGTGAACAGCTTGGCTTTATCACACTTTCTTTTCTCCAGATTTGTTGAAGATGCCCAACTGCTACCAAGTAACAGTTACTGAGTGCTTTAAATGCTTTCAATTATGCATTGTCAAAACCATTTCAGGAAATTAAGAGTATGCCGCTGTTGTGTGATTTGTTTTGTTTTGTTGGGTTGGAGTTCTTTTTAGGGAATTGGTTTTCATTTCTATTAAGTGAAAGGAAATTAAGGCACTGAATTATCAATTCTTAGAAAAATATTTCTAACTTAAAAAAAAAAAAAGATACTGCATGTCCAGAGAAGATATGCTGCCTTTTCAGGGCACAAAATGAAAAGTCAAATTCTAGCCTCAAGCTCACCAATGGCATGCAATAGGCACACAAATTGATGGGTTTCGGCCATGTGAAAATGCACACTTAATTACCTATAGCTTATCACATGGAACAGGTAAGGACAGAACTGTAGTTCAGACCAACAAGTACTGACAGATTTTTTGTAAAAGCTAGGACTTTTTACATGGATTTGGGAGAGATCCCCACACACAAACACCCGCAGTAGCAACCATCTGTTCCCTAAGTACCCTAAAAGTACAGGCTGCAGATTCGATTTCTCCTGAGCTTTGCATTTCTCAGCTATTGTCAATTTGCATCACAGGCATAAAGTTATTTAATATACAAAAGCTTTAATGCTCTTTCCACATCATATAACACACACGTTTATCTGAGTGCTAAATAAAAGCTTTCAGAACTTTAAAGTGACTTTATGAATTGTATGTACCATAAAATAAACATTAGAGTATAATAATATTCTGTAATTTGGAAAACAGCAACAGAAACCAGTAGAAGACAAAAGAACAAATGCTTGAATAATCTGCTGCATGTCAAAAACATTAAATTAATTTATGCTATAATGCAAGCACAGTGATGTTAAGGTAATATGGAGGACATAAATTATACATTATTATTGTCAGTTCTAGCACTTATCTTAGTGGTATGTCAAAATAAATCCTGATATGTTAATATTTATAGAAATGAACAACAAGTGTTACAGCTCAGGGATTCATCTGTGATATTTTTATATATAATTTGCATTCGCATATATGGGTGTCATTGTCTTTTCTGTAATTTGAGAGGTAAGCATCGTGCAATTCATTTCTAATGCATTTTACATTACCATGAAAGCACATTATGCTTCCTCCACTAATGCTTTCCAAATAGATGGCCTGCAGTGATTTAGGGATTGCACAAAACAACTCAGCAAATGGGTGACAATCTACCTGCGAGGCCTGCAGTAACAATGGGATACGGTGAGCAAAGTGCACAGTTTGCTAACAGCAGATGGTCTCCACAGAGTAAATACCTCCCAAAGTTCTTGCAGCAGCTCATTGGTTAGGAATTAATATCTCCAAAGGATATATCTTTCCATTCTTTATATTTTCACACAAGCTGGAGGAATAGTTCACCCTCCTCCCCGTAAAATATGATACTGCATTTACCCCCTTTCATCATGCCCCTTTTTCATCCAACAGATCAATTTCTGGATGAAGGTAACTGGGCACAACTTGACTTGGCATTTGAAGCTGACAGAAGAAAATGCAAGGGAATATTTCCCCCCTGGATTAAATACAGTCACATTTGCTGCTACCTCAGAAGCAAGAGGCATTCATTCTTCCCTCAGCAAGAGACTGTAATCCCTCCCTTGAGTAAGGGTGGGTTAGGGGTTTTGGCCCTGGGCCATGTCTTATGGGTTCTGGGAACCATGTTTTTGACAAAAAAAAAGGTAGCTGTAGAGTTCATATACTGCTGAGTCTACAAGTAAGGCCACTGTTTCCAATTACCCAAGATCGTTTTGGTGTTTTCCAGAAAAGAAGTGTGAAAATACTTGTACTCCCTGATTCAGCAGTAAAGGACTTATTCTGAGCCTTATGTTTGTGTTCTGCTTATGGAAGGTCTGCCATGTCAAAATGATTTGGCTAAGTCTGATGATCTTGTCTTTTCCCCATTGTCTCACACACAGCTGAAGTTTGTTGCCCCAAAGTTCATCTGTCAAGGTTTTCAGTATGGATAAGTTTAAATTCAGATTTTTGTATTTTTACTATGCAGATGGCTATCTTTTAAGAAACCCAACTGTCCTCAGTACCAACCCTTATGCTCCATTCTGTCTTCTGAAAGAGCTCATTTGCAAAAACAGCTTCATGTCTTTCTTTCTGTTTCTCTCCCAGGATATTTCCAGGGTCTGTTTACAAACCCACGAATATCAACCTAAAGAGTCATTTTGATGCCACTATAGGCACTGAATCCACAGGAAAAATACTAGAAAAACTTAAAGAATAAGCCATAAAAAACAGGTAGGCTCTGGTCTTACACACAACAAAGCTCCACTGGACACTGTATGAACATACAAGATGTTACAACAGAAAATATGGGGAGGTCTCTGAGAGCAGTTTGAGATCAACACACTAAAATCAGCCTAACACTTGAAAGAAGGGGCTACACAGCTGTAAATTGAGAGTATAAATCGTGCCTGGGAACCTTTTGTCAGACATGACAACATGGACAAAAAGTCCTGCTAGATTTCACCTTTCAACAGGGAAAAAAAAAAAAAAAATAATTCAATGACCACGTTTTCACCAAACCCATGTACAATTCAGGAGAGTGAAAAATGACACAAGGAAGTACAAGCTTTTCACATATGAAAACCACACCTGAAAGAATGCCATACCAGTACAAGCAGCACACTGCATGCACAGAAAATATGTAAGTGAAGCACAGTGTGTGGGTCCAATTTATCACTTGCCTTTTGTTTACAACATTTTATGCTCCACAGAAGTACAGGATTCTCTTCCATCACTGAAATGGAACTCATGTCAGCACTGCAGTGAAATGAAATACTATAAAAGGCTGCTTGAAGGTTCTGGGAACAGAGAGGAAATAGTCTTGGGGTAAATGTGGAAAAAGCTTCTAAGCATGCAACTTTACAATAGCATTCAGTCTCTGTGGGATAGATCTTCAGCTACAATAAATGTTATCACTTCACTGAAATCAGTGGAAGAGGAGCAATCAATATCAGCTGAGGATTTGGCCCACTGACTTCAAAGGTGTACTTACAGTGCACTCATTTAAAGGAAATGTATAAACCTTTCCAGCACTGGGGACCTCAATGTAAGCACACCAAATCCTGAAATCCTTACTTAGTATTTTAAACTGCTTTTATTCAGAAATCTCTCATTGGAATCAATCAGGATAAGTAATAAACAGAGCACCAAAACGTATTTTCAAACCAAGATGCTACATATGAGATTCTCACATGTCAAAGCTCCTTAGCAGAATAAGGTGCTTAGTCTCATGTAAATTTGTACTCTAGAACTAAAATATTCTTTATTTCTTGTGCTTAGAAAAGAAAGGGTTTTTTTTTTTTATTATTTATTACAACTTTCCCAATGTAGATGGAGCAGACAAGAGAGACTGAAAACAGAAGGAAAGTTGGAAGGAGACAGTATGGATTTTAATGGACTCCGTACCAACAGGGAAAAATATGAGCAACAGGGAAAAAAATTGATTTGTAAAACAGGGACTGTGTTTTGAAAACAGCATGCATTTTTCAACTTTATAAAACAGAAATTATGTCAAATATTTTATAGTATTCCATAAACTGTTTTTCCACTTTCCAACCAGATCTTATACATATAGCCTTATAGATTTTATCTTTACTTTTAGTAGAACTTTAGGAAAACATAAGATAATGTTAAAGGTGTTTCGTTTGGGCCTATCCTTCTTGAACACTCATAAATCCTGATAAGGGGAATAGGAGTTTTAAGTATAAAAGCATATTGTATATTCTCTCTACTTTCTTCCTACATTGGCTTCATCCAGACTTGTGCTCTATATATTTGTATGAATTGTGCAAAATTACTGGAAAATTCCCATAATGGGCATACAGAAAAACAGAGTAACTGGAACTTGCCAGCTAGAAGGGAGGGAAGAAAATGTGCAACTTATGGTGTGTTGCTACTGCTAAACTGCCTCTCTTTCCTTAATTTGTAGGATCCTTTACAAAATGGTCACTACAGCATATTTCATCTTGCTGCCTAGTGGGACTTAAGTGGCAACCTGATGCTTGTTGCTTGTTTCTTTGGTTTCATTTCAGCTTGCTATCACTGCACTGGAATGTACTTTTTAACTGATTTCTATTCCCCTCTGCAATGTCTCTAGCTTTGTTTGGTTTTCACTGCTGCTCAATAATGTCTTCCTTGTTGCCTCTGTTCATCACACTGCTTCCCTATTTTGTCTTTCTTATCCTCCTAAACTCCTTTTCTGTTACTTTCTCACGTATGACCTTCCTTCTCGTCTATCAAACACAGCATGCATCCTAAAAGAGTCCACAGTGTCCAAACATGCTCTTACCCAAAAGCTGACAGGAGACACCCTCAGCACTGATCCAGGAATCCAGCAGGGCCTCCCAGGCAATGCTCCTGCAGGGAGAAAATCCTTAACTAGCATTAAGCTGCTAAATCAATACATAAGTGTGGGCCTTCCTTGGAGATGGAGTCCAGGATACATTTGGTGTAGATGTTCTGGCTGGACAACTCTCGTGCAGGATCATTCCTGGAAGAATCTGCAGGCGTTCAGCCAGCCATGACTCAGCAGAGCCTGATGTTAACCTAAATTATCCTGGCCACCAGGAAAGGGCTATGTGATTTAGAATCAGCACTGCCAGTTTCTAAAGGCATTTACTTCTGCTTCCCTGCCTGCAGCTGTCACAAATACGTTCTTTGGTCAGAAACACTGCTCTATCCCCAGAATTCTGTTCTTCTTTCTCTCCACAAAACATATTGCCATGGCTTTCTGTAATCAAGCAAAATTTTCATTAAATCACCTCTTAGATCACTTCAGGTTCTCCTGATTGTGCTAGCTTCTCTAGACAAAAGCAGTTTGACACCACAGGCCAGAGAAGAACATGTGTGGATAGAGAGGAGGGTGAGAAGTCAGAAAACAACAGAAGAGGTGTAATGCCCAGCTACAAACAAGCTCTCCTATAGACAGTACCTACTGTAATACCAAATCTGTATTTAGTGAGTTCTAAAGTGACATATCCCTTTGTGAAGGACAGCAACAACAGGTTTCTCAACTTCACATCTATTGGTATTTTTCTACAACACTCTCCACTCTCACCTGTGACTCTGGAGATAAATGAGTTTGATATACTGCTTCAGAGTCTCATAGCTACTTCTTTTTTTTTTTTTTTTATGTCTTATAAATATGGCATAAATATGGAGCCATCCTAATGCCACTGGTAAAAAAAAAAAAAAAGAAATAAATCAAATAAATCAAAAATTAAAGCAGAAATTCCAGTTCTCACTGAGGTTATTTTATTCCAGCTAAAGAACCAGCATGCTTAGTCATGTCATGTGCACCTGTAGCTCTCCCCTTTCCTGCCTTTCACAGGTATCAGGCTGTGGCAGTAAACACACCCCAGACTTTCCCAGGGCGGTATGGGATGGGAAGGGGGTGGTGCCATAGCCTGAGGGTGCTGAGAGCAGCCTGGCAGGGTTGTGTGTGTCAGCACCAGCTGTTCTCTGCAAAGAATGCGTGTTATCATGCTAAACAGGATGCATCTTTTCTGCATTAGTCTGGTAAAGCTTTGCAACTTTGTCAACCTTTTTAGCATTCAACAAATTCTTTTAAACATATGACTTTTAGTAAGTTAATCCATTCATTGTCTGGAACTGTGCAAAGTGACATAAAAGCACAATGAAGCCTAATTAAACTTGTTCTGTGAAAGCTAATTTGTCAAACCCAGAAGCATAGTTCATAGATAAATGCTAATATTTGAAAGTCAAATTAAAGTTGAAAAGGTTTGTAATAACAGTTAATTAACTCTTGTTTTGTTTTCCTCTCACAAACTTGAACCAGCTGAAATATTGCTCAGTTCATCTTTAACATTTTGGACCACAAAGATAAAATTCAAAGCTTTGAGATAAGCCTTTGATGTTGGTATTCTCTACAGATTATATATTATTTTAAGATCTCTTTGTTTAAAAATTCATTTTTATTATCCCTGCATGAAATGCATGGCAATTCCCCAAATAACTAACCATCAGGGCAATTAACATCTTCGATCGACACCATATTCCTGATAATTAATACAGACTTTGTACCTCCCCTGTGATAGCTGCAAGGGTTTGATTTTTCAGAGCAACTGTTCATTTACAGAATCAGTTTCATCCTAATGAAAATGGATTGTGAAACTTTAATGAACAAGACTTTGCTGTCATAATAATAAAGACTTTGAAACAACACGAAGACCTACATAACAAGCATCTCTCTACACTTGTGCTGCTACCCTGTATCAAACCAATTAAACCATACAATGAATATTAACACTGGTGATTGTCTAAACTATGTGACATCAGGTAAACTCACAAAAGTGTAATTTATTTTGCTCTGAAAACTTCAGGTATTATGGCTTCATAAACTTGCATCTGTAGAGCGGGATGCTTTGGTCTGCCCTCCTCTCTTTGGTAAGCAAAAGCCTGGAAAACCAATTTACACACAGTGCCACTGTGTGTTTGCTGTGACGGGCAATGGGTTGCCTCTCCTGCTTGCTTCCAGCACCTTAGGAAGTACACACACCACCAAACAAGTATGGCAGCAGTCTGCCCCAAAAATGCTGTCTCTGGCATGCATCTAAGCACCTGCACCAGCACCTTGCAGGATAAATAACCCGCCTGTTAACAGGTAGGCTTTCCAGAGGAAGGGGTTTGCTGTTCCAACACTAATCTTGGATAGCCTTGCCAAGGATTCCCTGTCAGCAAAGGGCTGAAGGGTTTCCAGCTAGCTGGTGACCCCTCTGGAATGAGCCCATCAGGCTGTGATTCAGCTTGAAAAGCAAGCAACCAACCAATCATCTGCTGGAAAAAATAAAACAGCTGGGGGGCAGGGAGGATTAATATTTTCATTTGCTGAACCAAGATGTCAGGGTTTCTCTCCAGCTCACCTCACCCCTGTGCAGGGCTCCCTGAAAAGCTCAGAAAGGGATTTTATTCAACCTCTAATGTCTTGGCAAAAGGTCTTTCAAAGTTGTGATCTGAGCTATAATACGCTCATAGTTTTCCTTTGGCTAAATCCCCTCAAACATGGAAATGGCTGATTGTTCCCATTTTAAAAAAAAATGGTGTACGGGAGAGATGGGATGGAGTCATTAGTAAATAAATGAATGGGATGATTTTAAAAAAGAATAATTTGCTCAATCAAGAATAATTTGAGCAGCATCTAAGTAGTCATGGAAAATCATAAACTATTACCCTATATAGTGCTCTGTTGACTATTAAATGCCTCCTTTTTCACACCACTGGCCTGAATGAATAACTTGGCAGCACAAAATTAGCCAGGTGGCAAAATGTGCTTGTGTCAGCTATTGGCCAAACAAAACAGCAAATAGCAAAGCTCATTTTGCAATGTCACATTAACTCCTTCAACACTGGGGGCACGTATTTTATATCTGCTGTTTGGAAGTACCTGGGAGCAGGCCAGAAGAGAGCTGCTCACTCCCTGCAGCACAGGTGGCCCTGCTCTTGCACCACTCGTCTCTGTTGCAGGTTGAGCTGATGTTCGTGGCTGTTTCCATATGTCTCCATCTGAGATTATATAGAAAGGGCTCCTCTGTAACATCTGTGTCAGCTTAACATCCCAGTTCGGAAAAACTGTATTTTCAGATGCTTTCTGCTGGAGGGGATTTTGTGCACAACTTCCTTTACCTTTATTAGCGCCACCTCTTCACATTATCATAATACTTACTGATTTTTTCCGTTTCCATACTGCCATCATCTCATGTTTATCTTCAGCTTCCAAGCGACCTCCAGGAAACTGATGCAAACAGAATGAAGCCAAGTGTTAGAGGACCAAACTTAACTGTATTATGCTCCTAGTAGCTTCAGTGGAATTACCTCAGGGATTATTCTGGAGTTTTACTTACACAGCATTGCTAAAATGTTACATATGACAAAAGGATACTTATCTCATTGATGGCAGCAGGATCCTTTTGATAGATTTTACAGAATTTATCAAGAGTAACCAATGATCTTTTCCATTCTAGAGGTTAATACAGGGGAACAAAACATGTTCTTTAATAATTAGCAGTCTTTCCCTGCTACAGAAACTCACCTTCTCATTGCACAGCTAATAGTAGATCCCTAAAGTTAAGACTGGGCCTGGTTTTTGTTAGCAGAGAATTTATTTAACCTAAGTATGTAATATTTCCCTGAAGTATCATGGAATCTATTGAGAAAATAAAGGCAGTATTTCATAATTAAGTTGCTGGTTTAATATTTTTTTACATGAGACATGCTTTATTGATAAAACTGACCGTGTCATTCACTGTGAACCCAAAGCAGAAAAGGGTGGGATATTGGCAGCTGTATTTTTTACAAAGGATATTTATAGATTTTTTTTTTGGTCCACAACTTATATATCTCAAATTTCAGATTCACTTTATTTCCAAAATTATAAACACATTGTACCTAGCCAAGGATGATGTCCTGTTCTTATCCTGGCAGTCTCTTTTCCACAGGGTTGTTTCACATGCCCTAGGAGAAAGACATGTGTGAATATTTTCCATTAAAAACAGCAGTGGTGGGAGGAGGGAATCACCAGTACTGTAAGTTAATGAGATGGGGGGCTTTAAATACACTTAATAAACAGTCACTTAGGCTGAGCATAATAAGTCATGGAAATTTATAAACTATTACCCACTATAGTACTTCACTGACTATTAAACATCTATTTTTCACACCACAAGCCTGAGTGAATAGCTTGGCAGGAAAAAAAATTGGCCAGGTGGCAAAACGTGCTCTGTACAACCCATGTCAGATATTGGCCAAACAAAATAATCCAATAGAAGCTGATTTTGAAATGCTTTTTAACCCTTGATAGCCTACAATGAAGTTTTCCAGTTCCAAGCATACTTATTTTCCTGAAAAGAGCAATAGGTACAAGAACTATACATTTTTTTTCCCAATGTATTGGGGTCTTGTCTATCCTGGTTGCCTGTTCTTTGCACTGTCTCTCTGGGATCTCCAGTCCTGCTGGTGGTCACAGCCTGGGGACAGAGGCACTCTTTGTCACCAAAGGTGTGAGGGTGCACCCAACATGAAGTTTTCATTGCAGGTCTTTAACTGTGCTCCAGTTTGGGTTCTCTCTTGTTTAATAACAAACTCCAAGGACAACTGGGGAGATTTCCAGGCTTGTTAAACCATGTGGCAATCCCTAGTCACTCTTCCATGGGTGAATGAACTTTTTCTAGTGTAGAAGGAAGGGATCACCTGTGGATTTAAAACTGTGATGTGCATGGAGTCACACGGGACAAGGGCCAAGGATTGTCTGAGGAAATCTCTGAGCTTGGTGGCATTGCTACATATTAGCTCAGCTGATCTCTGTGGAGAGACCAAAACCCCACATTTTTAGAAATTCATCAAACTTCAGCCACTCCCAGGCTGTTCAGGCATTCTGGGGCGTCTCTAGCCTGGCTGAAGAGCCCCTCTATGACATAGGGTATAGGGGCTAAAGCTGGTGGAATACAGCACATTGGAAACTATTCCATCTAGATGAAAAATGAGAGGTTTGCACTGCATCTGACCTTTCATCATCCTTTGTGTCTTTAATTAGGCACAGCAGCAGAAAGGCAGCAACCTTGTTTTCCATTTTGTTCTCACATCTGTCAGAGCAGAAGATATAATATTTTGATACAGCTTTTCATGTGTTTCATGTGCCCCATGTGTTTCTTCCTCTCTTCCATCTAACATTATACTTCTGCCTTCGGTTTGCTCATCCCCTCTCTGATGACTTTTGGAAGTGTTTTACCAGATCACACAGAGAGACAGAATTATCTTTATCTCTGGCTGATACAACCCATCACTACAAATCCAACCATGCAGCACACAGTGGGTGGCACCTCCTGCCACAAGCTGACTTGAGAGTGCTCCTGTGTGCCACTACAGGGCTAAAAATCAGTGTCAGAAGAATGACTCAGCCACCAGTGTCCAGTCCCTAATAGATAATCCATACACTTGTTTGAGTTCCTACTAAATATTGCCTTCTAGAAATGTCCCCCTACCAAACATTGCTGGAGAGTTGGTGCAGACACACCACTGACAGCACATCTGAAGAAACTTTGTTAAGCAGTAATTATATGCTTGGGATAAAGGGCTATATGGGAGGGAAAAGAGAGTTTACAGTTGTCTTAGTGTCTGTTTGCATCAGTCTAGCTAAAAAAAAAGAGGGGGCAATGTAGCAAGACTGAACTGAGCCCAATGCACCGAGCTAAATGAAACTGCTGAAGGAATGTGTGTAGGCTAAAAAAAAATCCAATTACTGGAGCTGGAATTAGGCCAGAACACCTTCACTAACACCTCTATTCATGAAAAAGGAAAAAAAAAAAAGTTGTCCTTAATGACCGCAAATGATCACAGACTCTGTTTTTCATCTCTTACAAAAGCCAGCATATTCAGCAGTGTTACGTTCCCCAGAGCTGGATGGATAAAGGGGGAAGTATGTCACTGATTTTTTTCCCCCCTCAAGAAACTCATGATACTGTTTGCACTAACTTGAACTGTACAGAGGTTTTGAAAAAGAGAATCAGTCCTGTTTAACCTGGAAGATAACAAGTGTTCAAAACCTAAGGTGTCACTGCTTTCCTTTGCAGAGGCAATCAGGATCTGCTTCTTGTCAAGTTGTGTTCATGAAAAGCCTCTTAGCTGCTCGATGGTGACACTATAACCTGCAGCAGGAGGGAAACAGCCTCTCTGAAGGTTCCTTGTACTGTCATTCCAACACCCACTGAAGTAGATGGAAGGGCTTCTGTGGGTCTCAATGTGTTTTACATCCAGGTATAGATCCACGTAGAAAAGACTTCATGTTTTTCATTTCTACCAATGAAGAACTATCAATTTATATACATCCTTTATATATATATATCTCTATTGTTCAGTTTCTTGCTGCCTGGAGTTTGGGTACCCAGGAACAAGAAGGATTAACTTCCTTTACTTACCCATCGTCTCCTCCACTGGAAAAGAGGAATGAAGAATCAGGAGATCACCTTTTCCCCTCACACATTTGCTGGTCTCATAGGGATTCAATGTCTTGCAGGACAACCCTTGGCATGGTGTATTCTTTTTCCCAATAATCTGCTCATTCTATTGCCTACTAAAACCTCAGCTTCCCTTTATATGAAAACTACTGATCGAAACTAAGAGAACAGCTCACATGGTTCTACATAAATTCCTTGGATTACTTCTTCAAAGAGACTGATATAGTTCTGCTGTCAAACTTAAAATTGGCTTAAACCAACTTGGAGCCTGTAGTGTTGTTCCAACATGTGCTACTGGTAAAGTTTTCTCTTCCTTAAATGTTATTTTCCACTGCCAAAGCATGCAATGATCCAGTGTTCAGCTATGGAAACTTAATGAATGAAAGGAGAACTCTCCTGAAATCTGAAGAATTTATTTTGTTTCATATTCCTTTTCAAATTGGATACTATTCTGAAACACTTCTGTCACTTTGATGGGCAATAAAAACTGGCCAAAATCCTGCTGTCCTTAGACCCTGTGTTGCTTAAAATAAAGCAAAGCAATTATCCAGCCTACATGTTGAAAGGAAACACAAGCCTTACTTCCAAAGCAGATAAGTAATTTTGCTTATGTGCTTACAAAGGAGGAGTGTTATCATACCGTCATCGTACGGTTTGGCACCAGGGTTATTCAACCTGTTCTCATTTCTAGGCTCACCATTCTTGGGAAAGAAATCCTTAGTTTGACACCCTAGGCTGGCAGGAGAAGTAAGCATGAGGTCTTGCTGAATTGCTGAGAGGTGTCATCTTGCTGCTGCTCTACCAGGGCTCCTGTGATGGATCTCAGCAAAATGCTGGTGAATTTTTAGAGTGAAGCCCCACTCAACCTCTTCTAAGAAATGGTGCTTTGTAATGGAGGGTTTGCTTTGTGTTTAGCTTTTTTATTAGCTTTTAAATTTCATCTTTTGTCAAAGGAAATAATTATTATCACTGGCCAGATATTATCAAATTGAGTAATTACCTACCCTGACCAGGTATTCTAGGTTCTGGCAACATGATCTCGTCCTTACCATTTATTTACTGTTGTCTTGGAACCCACTGCATTCTGGATTTCATTTAACCAAAATTCAGAAGATTTATGCTCATCTATAATGCTTGTGGTGCTCCTTTTTTTCCTTGCTATATGCCATTCATGGCATCTACACAAACTTGCTGTTTCAGCTATAGAACAAATCCATAAGACTCCACTGTAGATGCAAACCATGTACCCAAATGAGTTGATTTTGGCACCCAGCTTGCTGATGAAATTTATGCTTCATTAACAGATGCCTAATGTATATAATGCACATATTTTAGAATTGACCTCAACCTGGCCAGGAAGGCTGGCTGACCCCATGAAAATACAATTACCTAATGAGAGATTAGAGTTTTGCTTATTGTATTTACTATTTCTAGGAAATTACTTTGTGTCTCTGTAGCTGCGTCAGCCTTCTTGCTTAGAGTATGTTTTAATGTTATTAGAGCTTGCAAGCTAAACTAGTGGAAAGACAGGGAAAGGCAGCACAATTTCCTTTTAGATCAGAGCCAATGTTTCTCCAAAACCTTAGCAGGCTGGGTTTGCCATAAGATCAATGCAGCTGAACACTCCACCTGCAGAATGAGCTCACTGTCTGTGCATTACACCAGCCCTCTGCCAGTCCAAGTACTGAGACTCCTGGGGTTGGTCTTGAACCTGCTACTCCCCACACTGGAGTGCTAAGCTCTGCTGCCAAGACACCAGGCCAGGTATTAAATGCATTCTTGTTCCTATTACTTTCCAGCACTCCAGAGGACCACATTAGAAACCCCAGAAAACTTAATTGGAAAGCAAGGAGAATGCAGAATGCTTAAAGACCTTTTACAGACAGGAGTATGTTCTTTAAAAAAAAAAAAAAAAAAAACGCACAAACCAAAAAAAAAAAACCAACCCACCCACAGATTTAAATATTTAGCTCACCTTTTCCTTACAGAGGCATCAGAATGATAATAAATCCTATTCAAAGCAAACAAAACATACAAGTATCAGGACTAATTTCATCCTCATCACTGTATTAAATTTTATGCAGGCTGCTCATTGCAGCATTGAAAAGCCTCCATCTTTTGGAGAAGGGGACTTTATGGACACTGTAGTTCAAATCCCCAGGTGCAGGAGCTCTGGGCTATGAACCCACCAAGAACCTCCAATTCAGTCTCACTGAGGACTTTGGATGGAGCATGTGCACCTTGTGAATTCCTTGGAAACCACAGAGAAGGGCAGGAGTGCTGCTTTTAATTATTTGGAGTAAAACTAGTGAACAGGAAAGTGAGGTCCCTATAAAAGTGATTTGGCAGGATGGTTTACCTTAGTTTTTATAGCTCTTGCAAAGGAAGAAATGAAAAGCCCATTTGTGGTTTTCTAGTTGTGATTATTGGAGGCAAAAACTCAAGCACCTCAGGTTTATCATTGTATAGATTGCAGGCATGGGAAACAATGCACAGTAGAACTTGACCACTATGCTAAGCCAAGCTTCTTACAGGTTTTCCTAAGATCTAGCTACCAACAAAAAGCAATTCAAAGATTGTGAGATGCCATGAGGAACTCAGAGGCAGGTAGACATGAGGATACATATTTTCAATGTAGCAAATCATTATAAAACACATTAGTAATTTACTCTTTCTGAATCAGAGCTAAATCTTAGTTTTCCATTTTCTCACAGGAGAATTAAAAGCAGCAGTTTGTTTGTTCCACTACGAGGGGCTTCCCTACTAACTGTGCTTCTCTCTCTGTACATTTTGCTAGTTGAAGAGAATAAAGAAGCAAAAGAAGACAAAGAAAAAAACAAAGAAGATGAAGAAGACAACCCTTCCTCTTGTAGTTATATGTCTTAAGGGAAATATTTCCATGCTACTTTAAGCTCATC
The DNA here is from genome assembly GCA_013399225.1 of Rhipidura dahli. Classification (NCBI taxonomy): domain Eukaryota; kingdom Metazoa; phylum Chordata; class Aves; order Passeriformes; family Rhipiduridae; genus Rhipidura; species Rhipidura dahli. Next base: position 592,254 of record VXAC01005860.1, on the reverse strand, counting down.
TAAACATGGCAGTCCCTTCAAACGAGCCATACAAGTCAGGGGGAATAAAGAGGAAGAAGTTAAATAAATTTATATAGCTCCCCTATTAATAAGGGAACTGCATTGGTATATCCCTTCCTAAAGCTTTAACTGTGTTGTTGGGTATGGCAGGGAGATACTACAATAAAAAATATTTAGTGTGTAAATAACAAACATTTGTTGAATGTATAAACCTTTTTCAAAATACACATCCACTGCTCTAAACAGCAATTTCAAGTTCTCTGGGCCTTGATTTGGAAGGGTTTTCCATCTTGAACAAGAGATGATTAATGAACAATAATTAATCTGATGGCTTTGACAGCTGCTACTTATGTTGAATTTTGATATACAACCCAGCTCTCTTGCTGGTGGCTTCACAATAAGGTAATTGATCTGCATCCAGACTGAAAGGCAACCGTGTGTCACCCCAGTCCTGCCATGTCAGTCCTCAGTGCAGGGGCAGCACTAGCTCAGGGAGACTGTCAATATTTTTGAATAATTTACTTGAAATGTAAGCTGATAATTTTTGCCTGTTGATAAAGTTTTGCCATTAACCCTGATATATCAATCAATTTTCATTTGTAGGAGAGCAATGACTCTGTTTTCTCTCAGAATCAGCGAGGAACAATGCCAAAGCGTGGGGTGTTTTCACATTAGTGCAAGAGAAGGGGAGAGTATTGCAGTAGAGCTGCTATACACACTTGGAAAAACTGTACCATGGAGAGGAATATCTCTCAACAGCGCTGATGCCCCTGTCTGCTTGGATAAGTAAGAAAATATCAAACAAGAACAACGTAGGAGTCTTATTCTCAGACATGACATTAGCAAGGTCTTTACATCTAAAACAAACACACAAAAAAACTCCACCAAAGAAAAACCCCAAAAAAACGCAAAGTGAAAATACTGAAATGGTCAGAAAGTTATAAAAATGTGAAATCAAAAGCAACAGACACACAATGAGAAACATCAGAAGCATTATCTGTGCCATTCAAATATTTTGATTACAACCCAGTCTCATTTAGGGAAAGTTCTCCACTAACACAAGGTTCTTTGATGTAGCCTGAAAAGATCTCATAGAAGAAGATAAACTCCAGCTTTCAGCTGAAAGGAACTCACATTAGAAATACATGGGATTTCTTGGGTTTTTTTAAGCATAGACCTCCATCAATCACTGAAGCAATTTAAGAAAGTAATCAATTTACTGTTGACCCTACAGAAGTTCAGACAAACTCGGAGGATCCCTCTCTAAAAAAAACAACTCAGGACATGTAGGATAGATGCAAATTATTGTCTTCAAGTGGCAAGGCAAACTAAAACATCCCAAAACATCTGTCCAAAATCCAAGAAACAAAGCAAAACAAAATCAGTTTAAATCAGTGAAGCTATGTAGAAACATGAGAATCATTAAAAAAAAAAAAAAAACCAAACCACAAAGACCCACATAGTCACTGTTTTTGTGTACTTGTGAAAAGAAACACTGAAAAAATATTCACGGGGTTATGTGCTAGGCAAGGGACCTCCCATCCTATTCTGGGTATTGTAAGTGTTTGGATGCTGACAAATAAATTACATTAATTGCATTCATTCTAGCAACCACTTAAACACCATTAGGGCTTATGCATACAATAACTGTGCCATTAGTCAAATCTGGATACCTCAGTGCTGGTAATCAACGTTCTGTCTTCTTCTAGTATAACTATCTTAATTTCTTTTGTAAGCCTCCTTCAGAACCATTCAGCTTTTGAACATGAAATTAAAGGCATTATCATTTTGCCTAATAACATTACATGGTGTTCTCTCAGAGTTACAGTCTACTGAGCTACTTGTAATTACTTGCAGCAAAAAGCTGAGTTTTGCTGACTGTTCTATTCTTCTTTTATTTTTTTCCCATGCTGCAAACACCTGCTGCAATACCATCCTCATATTACTGTGATAATTGTTGCTTTGCTTCTTTCTTAATCTGGGGCAAAGTAAGAATCCTTCTCTTTCCTATCCTTCTCTCAGGGGACTGAAAGCCTAGACCAGGAGGAGCATGGGACATTAGATACAGAGGACTAAATATTGGAAAAGATTCTGTCCCTTGTATCCTCTTTGAAATATAAGGAAGTGGAGAGTGGAGTGGGTGACTTCTTGAAATCTGTTTTCCTTCCTTGCCTTCCAGCTGGCTATAGGAACTGCCACCACAGCCCTGGGATTAGGAAGCGGATTCCTTACCAAAGCTGCTTGTGCATCCTCTCCCAAGGGTTGATCCAGGGACATGTGCTCTCAGCAGTCCCAGAGTACCACCTCTAGGAGCTCCCAGCTTTGTCATCAGTGTAGCTGCTTCTGCACACAATGACCAGAGAGGATGATGAGCCTTCTTTAAACAGTAGGCTGAAACCACTTGGAAATTCACCAGTCCTGTGTCAGTCCATAATCACAAGAGTGAGCTGATTTATTTTTCATATTGACACTAAAAACTCATCTGTGCACCAGGGAGGAAATCCTTGATTACTTGAGTTAGAAAGCTCCTTTGTATAAATGGGGGAAAAAATTATAACACAGGGTAGGAAGCTATAAAACTGATTATTCAGGTCACAGAGATCTCTACTTTTACCATTTAATTAGCATTTGTTTATGTTTGATCAAGGCAATAAAGAAAAGCATGAGCACACTCAGCAAGGCATTTTGTGACTTTGGAAGTGTGGTTTGCCCACAGCTTTAAGTGAAGGTCAGCAATAAATCAGCAGACCTGAAAAGATGAATCTTAATGAAAACATCTCACCATTAGTTCAAACTCTTCATTCCACAGCCAACACCTGGCCAAGATTCCTAAATTCAGCATTGATGCAGCATTGTCCTAAATGTAACAGTTCATTAAAATCAAGTTCTTTCATTTATGTTCATTCTCCCCCCTCTTGTGGTTCATTATAAAATCACAATTGTTGCTTTCAGTAATGTTCCATAGTTGGGCTTTCGTGCAGAAAGGATAGAAAAGGATCTACAAAATCCAACCAGGCAGTGCAACTAATAAACTCAACAAAATGCAAATACAGTAAATAATGAGCTTGTTATTCAGGGTAATTCTCATTGCTAATTTAAATGTTCTCTGCAATCTCCGATTGAAAGCAAATCTTGCCACAAATGATATGGAATACATTTCAGACAGATTCACCACAACTATTAATTGGATATCATGTGCTATTATCTGGGGAAGATTTTAGTACTTGCACCCTCAATCATTTATTGTCTTACCAGCTTAGCATAGGAGTATTTTTGCTTTAATGTCTTCAGCCAGATCTTCAGCTTGTATAAGTGGATGTAGCACTAAAATACCCTGAGCTTGTGCCAAGAGTTCTGCCAGCATCCTTGTACAGGCAGCTTCTGGCACTTCTTACATGCAGGTGTGTTTCCACAGCAAAGACCTGATCCATCAAAGTGTAATTATGAATAGTACTAATTGAAAATATACCAGGACTATGTCCACAGATCTTGGATATTGGAGGGTCTGCAACAGGAGTAGGTTTAAGCCTCAAAAATCGTTAGAAATGGATGTGGATATGTAAACAGACTCAGGGTATCTCTTTTCAATTAAAAATGTGGTATTTGGGATAAATTTAGAAAAACTTGTGAGCAGCAGGCCAGTTAAATGAGACAGATATATTGATAGAAACGTGTCAGTTTAGCAAATCAGAGATGCAGTGCAGCAAAGTCAACACTTACTGACAAAATTGGAGGAACAAAACTTATTACTAAAGTCAGAAAACAGTCATTTCCCACCATAATGCTGACAGCCAAACTGTTCATATTTAGCAGCAGGTAAGTTAGACTGTCACCTGTGATCTCTTTAACCAGACAGTCTCACAACCAGAGCACACTGCAAAGAGTGTGCAGAACAAATCCCATTACTGGAAAAGCTGTGGTGACTGGGATCTCCTTTGATTCCCAGGACCAAACTGAAGGCTGCAAGAATAGAATATTACAACAGCTCGTATGCTCACAGGTGCAAAAATCCACATAAAAATCTCCACACATCTGAAACTTTCAGAATGAAGGGTAAGACTAGTGGTAAATGTGTGTTTTGATGAATAGCAGCAAATGGCTCCCTTTTGTCATTCCAGCAGAAAATCCTTAAGGACAGCTTGGTGGAAAGCCTTACAGAAAGTTTCTCACAGATTAGACAATTTTTAACAAAACAGATATATTGACTAAAAAAACCCAGTACAATAATGTGAACCAGCTATGTGTAATATTTCAAGCAGTTCTTAGTAAGAATGAAAAATGGTGGTGGGATTTAAAGGAGCAACGTTCTCCATTTTGCATTTCTGTTCCTGTTACGCTAAACGCTGCTGAGCAATCATTTAACATTACCCACCAGGAATCACACAATTTATTTAGTCCACCGTATGCAAAGGCTGAAAATGCAAAGAGCACAGTAGAATGGAGAGTTTCTGAAACTCTGGAGCAGTCTGTGAAGTACCAATGTACTTCCAGCATTGGTTATTTGGCTTTTAGTTCAAGGTGAGTGGGAAAACTCCAGCTCCTCACTTTCAACATTTAATTGTATGACACAATCACAGCATACAATCATGTCATAAACTTTGTAAAGTCGTAAGATCTTTGAACTTCAGGGATTAAAATTAGTCATAGACTCAAGGGCATGAGATAGGCAATTGCCGTGGCACACAGGTAACACTGGGAAACACACCTTTAGGGTACATCTAAAAGGTCAATTTTGCCTACGTCTTCCTTGTCACAACATGAATTATTTATTCACTGGTTCATAGTAGTAAAACTTTGGGAAACCCTGACCCTCATCCAAAGCAGCTAGCTGGGATTTCTGTAACAAGAGGAATTGCTTCCCCTTCTGCAGTCTTATTCCCCTTTCCCTCCCCTCCACAGGCTTTCTCTGAAGAGAGAAAGGGAGCACATCCATAACCCTGCTGCTCCTGCAGACCCAGTGCCAAGGTCCAGGCAACCTACATCAGGATGCAGGAAGAGCCTTCACACTCTTATTGGACATGCAGGGCACATCACAATCTAGCCCCAAGAAATTAGGAGATTAAAGTTAGAGCATGTTTTAAATGGATCTGAGTGAACAATTTTTAATGAAAGCATTTAATGATGGATGAGCTTCCTTCCTTCTTACCATGAAATGTGGGGAGCGGGTTGCAATTTCCCTCACATATTCCTTCCTCATTGAATTCTTTTTTAATTTCTTTTAAAGTAAGGGGCTGCTACTCCAAGCACAAACTCACTGTTCAATTGCAGTTAGTCCTATAAATCACTTAATATTATTTCCATCCTCCAGTCTGACGAACATAACTCATGAAATCAGCTTTGTGGTACACAGGCTTACAGAAAGCACATTAGAAATTCACTTTTCATAGTATTCCTGTGTGAGCTGAACATTTTTTTTCTGCCAACAGTTATGCGATTAAAGTTTAATAACTCTGTGAGTGTGTGCAGGAAATGATACCAAAAGCAACCCCAAGATGGCTGAAGATTTGCTTCCAAATTTGCACAAATATAAGTTGCAATTGTTTCTGCATTATTCATCCAACTTTAGACCTAAACCAAATATGTCTCACTAGCAGCCTTGGAAACATATGATGAAGTGTTTTAAAATTCCAGTAGATGTCACCACTTCTCCCTCAGCAAGTCCTTAAATACATCTAAAAGAAGCTTTTGAAAACTCAGTTTGCACTTCATCATGAGTTGAGAAAGCACAGAGACTCCTTTTGATTTGGGTTACATTGTGTAGAATATATCCATTTTTCTAATCTGTGTCAATGAATTAATGAGCTTCTAGAACTCGTGGCACTATTGCAAACCAAGGCACGTGCAGATCAGCTGTCGATTGTGATGTTGTTGCTAATACAAAACAGAACCTAGTGTTGTATTAATTTTTCCCCTTGCCACTTGATATTTCATAAATATCAACGTTTTAAATGATACTTTGATTGTAACTACAGCCCTGATCGTGACTACAGTTAGTTTTCCAGTGTTCATAACCATTCCCTGCAACATTTTGTTTGCTTTTGTTTCCCCAGTTTCAACAAGCCCCAGTAGTGTCTCCTTCCTAAACATTTTGGTTCAAGTCTTTTCAGCTTTTGCTTGCTGTTGTCCTCTCCTCTCATAAAAAAAAAATGAGACCTCATGCTTCAGTTCACCTGATTTTTCATGGCTACATTTTTCTCCATTCCCACTGGGAACAGGACACCCAGGAAACCTGGAGTTCTGACATCATGGAAGAAGGCTCACACTTCTGGCCAGCTACATCCAGAAGGACATTCCCAGTACTTTCCCTTCTCCTTTGCACACTGTCACGGGTTGACCCCGACATGACAGACAGTCGCCTGGTCGAATCGCGTTTCTCTCAATGTTATCTATAAAATCCCGCGGAAGGCGGGAGTGGGGACTTTCTTCCGGTCCAGGGGTGGTGGCCAGGGCGCCACGGTCCCACCGGGGGCCCCGCCGGGCCGGGCTGTTCCGGGCCGGGCGGCCCTGCCGGCGCTGCCTTTGTCCCTTCCCGAGGCACAGCCCGGACTCTGCTGGGGCTCTGGGGGGGGCGGCCCTCAGGCTCCCTCCGGCGCGGCCTCTCCGGGACGGGGTTTTTCCCCTCCCGGGACAGCGGGGCACTGACGGAGCCTGCAGTTCGCAGCAGCCAGCACACACTGCACG
>VXAC01005860.1:572233-585405 GCA_013399225.1 Rhipidura dahli | reverse complement strand
TTTTTTTCTTTTCTTTTCTCTTAGGTCTGTTAATAAACTTTATCATAGCATATAAATTGTGTGCCTGCTTTGCTGTCTCCTAATGGTTTATCTCACAGAAAAGAAATCAGGGAACAGTGCATAAATTGACCATAAAACCACTACACTAAAATTTGGTGTTTGTGCCCGGTTATGCAAACCAAACCCACTACACACACTAAGTCTCCATGCAAGAAAATATTTTCAAATTAATATCAGATGAAACTCAAGTCAAGCTAAAATCTGCTTCTTTAAGAAACAACATCAATGGATATTCATTTGCTTATACTGACCTTGACTCCTCACATCTGACAATTAATAAATTTTCATCCCTTTATAGTTCTCTGTAATATGAAATAAAAAATATTTACTCTGCTCTTTTAAAAACAATTCAGGTCCACAGAACATTATAATATGAAAAACCAAACTATGAAGAACTTACTCTGATACCGAAAAAATTCTTTAGTCTAAATGTCATTTTCTGAAGAGGTATTCTTTTTCTTTAGAGACAAATTTTACATTTTCCAAGGAACATTAGAAGACCAAGTTAATTCTCAACAGTTCCCAGGGCAACAAAATGTTTTGTGTGACTTTTTTTCACTTGACCAGGTGGCCCCAAGGGAAGCCAATTTTCTGGCTGCATTCACCCCTTACGACTTGGAAGGAGAGTTTTGGATACATGACAGTGTATAATGATCATATATTTCTGATGAGTTCAACAGTGGTTTAAAGACTTCAGAAAGGTTCATTTGTAGGTCTCTAGATTACTTACTCTCATTCAGATTTCACCCAGATTAAAACAGCCAAACTGACTAAAGACATTAGAGATGTAAGGGAAATTGGTTCTTAAGTATTTTAGGAAGTGAGATAAGATTCAAGTACATCCCTTCAACTTTTTAAAATGTCTTTATTCGTGGGATCAGGTCACCAGAACAAGTTAAAAAACTATCAAGCACTTTTTAAGGATATTTAAAACATTATTGTTGCAATTCCTTTCCCACCCAGCTGCAAAGGGGCCTCTAAATTACTCTGTTGTCCATGGGATTTGTAGAATAGCAGCCAGAACTAACATGAAACTGAACAATAGCACCATTGTACTCCTTCTCAGAAAAAGGAAAAATACAGTCTATGGCAAAACCTTGGGCTGCTGCATGACAATTGACTCCTTTTAGAAGATTCCCTAATTGCTTTCTATTTTTAAAAAAGAAACAAACTTTCATGGTAAGATTTTGAAATCTTTCCCTTGCTTGAAAATAAGTTAGATTTGAAGAGAGGTTTTATTGCATGAACTGTTAAAAGCAGTTTATTGACGAGTGTATGTAAATGGAGGAGAATAATATGAGCAACTGTCCCTGACAAAATTGGTTAAGTTTTCCAGAAAAAGCTGTAGCATTACAAGAATAATGTCTTCACACAGAAGAAGCATATTAATTATGTGGTGAGTTTGACTGCAGTTTTTTAGATTTCAGGAAAGCCCGTGTTGAGTAAACAAATAATAAGGACGTTTCAGCGAGCAAATGTTACAAATAAAGCAGAAAAAAAGAGGCATGCAGACAAAATCAGAATTATCCACAGGGCTGCAGCTCTCAGCTGTCCTGATGGGAACAGAGAGAAGTTGCCACTCAAGGTTTTTTAAAAAGTAAAACGTCCACAGGATACTGAGTGAAGGCAGTGGACACCTGAACTCCACAGGGGCTGTGAAACATTCTCCAAATGACAAAGACCATGTGGAATCTCCAACCAGAGGAAGGACTTTCAGCAAGACCTTTGCTTTTGCTTGTACTTCATACATTTCCTGCCCCTTGGCCTACCACATGAAACACACCTTCAGTCTGCAGTGTAGAGCTACCAGAGTGATGCAAGTAAAAGCAAACCTGATATTTGCTCACTTGCCTGAAAAAGAAGCCCCTAAGTGAAACTAGAAATTATTTTTTTTCCTGCTAACACTGTAATTTCTGGACTCCAGGTAAAAAGGGACATAAAAACTCTGTGAAATGTCGTGAAAGAAAAAAAATATATAAGAACCTCTTTGGTAAAATCTTTCTCAAAGGCAGAATCTCTAGAACCATTGACAGTCACTGGACAGTGAAGAGTTGTTTGGGACCTTAAGACAATTTGCAGTTGCAAACTTTATTCCACCAGTGCAGTCCCTAGGCCTTGGAAGAAGTGCTAAACTGAAATAATTTAAAAATAATTGAGGAATTTTAAAATTTTTACTTAACAGCAGCTATGTTTCATTCTACTGATTAAAAATGAGGCCTGGAAATAGTTCTAGATTAGAAAAAGTAGCCTCAAAATAGTAATAAAATATATAGTCTGTTGACAGTCACCAGGGAGTGACCTGATGCTTTTATTCATATGCAACAAGACTGTAGAAAACAAAAAAAAATGGTTAAAGAATTGTTAACTGTTAAATTGTTAATTCTACTGTGACTCTTCTTTAAATGAAATAGTTTTTATTTCTAGTTAGCTTTTAAAATGACAGTGAGGGCCTATTTGTGTTTGTTTTAATAGAAACATTTCTAATTAAAAAAAACCAAAACTATTTTAGAAAGAATTTTTTAAGAAAAATATATTCATAGTTCTTTAGTGAAAGATGCTCTACCTCAAAAGTATCTGAGAACAATTTCAAAATACTTAGAGCCTCAGATCCCGGTGTCAATAACACCTCTGTACCAAAACCACATTTGATTGATTTAATTTTTAGCAGCCTCTTCAATTATTGCCCACACCAACTTATAAAATTTAAATCAGAATTAAAACAACTACAGTATTTCAATACCCACAATGAGAAAAGAGAAAAAAATTACAAAGATGATCAATGGATAAATGAAGAAGGCAAAACTTTAAGTGAGTATGAGAAGCAACAAAAGTACTGCCACATGAAAAGGGCTATCAGATGAGTTTGCAAGCAATAAAAGTATAAATGGTAAAAAAAAATATTTGAATTCAGCTGTTTTTAGTGAATGAAAGCTGCAGCTGAACAGGGGTTGGACACAAAAGACATCTCTATTACAGCCATGCCAGATTATTAACTACAAAACAAGCTGCAGAGACATTTCCACACAAGGAATATCTAAGGGTCACAAACAAAAACACCATACTGGTACTGTCAAATGAACTGGTCTTTTTATTAATACTTTTTTAAAATAAATTCTCTTTAAGTGGCCTCAAATGAAAAGAGCATCCTTAGAGACCTTAGTATCATACAACAGGATGGAAAGGAACACTTCACTCCTGTAGCTTTTAGCCTACCTAGGAAAGAGAAACAAAAAATGAGAGTAGGAACAATTCATGCACATTCACCTGGTCTTTGCAGCAGAATCCAGAAGTTCCATCTGAGCACAGTACCCAGCATCTTGGTAACTATAATGCTTTCAAAAAAGAAAAATAGGTAATATTTGAGGATAAATAGTTGTCAGATGGTGGTAACAGTGCAAGTGAGGAAACAGACAAACTTTTAGATGTTAGACCAAGAGATTGCCTTGATGCAGGTGTAAGGGAGCAGTGAGACAACACCAGTAAATACACTGTAAAACAGCTCTTGGGTTTCACAGATGCTGGGTTTGAAGTTTCATTAGCTTTCCCTTATACTGAGCCATAAAAACCCTCTAGCTGTCATTCACTCTAAAGGGGAGCATCAATCAGTTGACAGCAGGGGGGAAAGGCCAAGAGAAAATTAGAAAGGAAGGCAGTTGTGAACTACCACCCATCCATCATCTGCAGCACTGATGCAAAGAATATTCTTGACTTGAGAAGGAGTTCCCAATATTTGACAGCTCAAAAATTAAGCCACAGTAAGCACAGCAACTGAGACTTCCATGAAAGGGTTTAGCAATGGTCTCGATAGTAAGCAACTTCCAAGCCAGCATGGGTGTTGTAAGGCATTCAACTCCTGTCAGGGTGCACCATCCAAGTTGTGCTCAGCTACCCTAATCAGAGCCCTCAAGAATTCATCAAGGCTACAGAAATGTAAGCTATTCTAATTTGGGAGAGAAGCTGTTGGAATGGCAAGACAGCAAGAAAGCAGATAAAGAGGGACAGTATCATCTAGGACTGGAACCAATCAGGTTCTCTGAAAGGTGCATGCAGAGCATGGACAGCACAGAGATCCAACTGGGCCGTGTGTGATTGTGTGGACTACAGCAGCAGAAATGCCTAAGAACAGTGTAATGTAAACAATAAATGGGCTCTTGTGAAAATCATATTGGTTCCTGGTACGAGGGCCCCATTCTCCCACTCATGGGTTCCTCTAGGATGGTCTCAACCACCTGGAAAGAGCCTCATTTATCAGTGTCTTACCTGGGATGTTGCTATGTTCCAGGCTCTGCCTTGCAATGAAGGGTCCTTTTTTCTTCATCTTCTGACAGCTCAGCATAATACTTTTTGGGAAAGAAGGTTTGCAGGGTTTGAGAGGATTTTTTTTTTTATTATTGTTTTCTGGTGAGCAGCACCTTTTCTGGCATGTGAAATGCTATTGATCAGCTCAGTGGTATTTCACATATTGTCCAGGATAGCTCACTTTGGAGTTCTGAGTTAGTGTCCTGTGAACTGGATTTTTCTCCCTTTATTTCAAATGCAAAAGCTTTTTCTGTAACAACAAACATTTGATGTGGTATATTATCATGAGACCCATTAGTTTCTCCAGGTATTCCTTGTCTTAAAACACTGGCAAACAGAAGTCATCAGTTTAAATAAGAAACTGGAACACACCAAATAAGTAAATGGTGTCTTGGTCATTTCAAAAGAAAAGTCTGATCTTGCAAAATTTTCTGGTTTGAGGGAAACTGTGCTTGATATGCAAACAGCATGTAAAACCCTAGCTGAAAGCATCCCTCCCTTTTGTCTCCAGACTGGAATTCATCTCCCCTGATCTGAACTAAGAGTCAGATGTCGAGGTGTTTAGACAGCTCCCTCAAAGAAATCATCAGCACTTTTTTCCATAGCCGCTGGACAAGAAAAGGCAGCTCCATGGTATTCTGTATAGTCTCTGTCTTGGGCAGTCATCCTCAAAAAAAGTATTGTTCACTGTGTTCTACAGAAAAGACCCAAATTCCTGGTCAGGACTCTGCTTACAGAATTGAACTTTGCAATAATACAAAGACGTTTATATTTTGATATGTATAAAATTGATAATTTCCCCCTAGATAAAGAATGTGATGATTTCTTCTACTGATAGAATAAACTTTTAAGATCACTTATCTGTATTAATTGCTGGAAAAAAGTTTCATCCTTAGTTTCATGTCGTAAGATTTTATTTATGTTTATTTTATGTGTTAAACCTCTACAGTCCTAACTCTACAGTATCCTGGAGGTTACTCTGGCTCTTCTTTACTTCAGTGCAAGCAAACTGACTTACAGAAGAAGTCAGAAGAAGCAGCATCAAATAAGAATTCCCTAGATCATTTGTGTCCATTTCACAGTTATTCTTTTGATGCAAACACATGGCTGTTTCTGGATCTTTTTAGATATATCTACTTGATTTACCATAATCTTTGTCTCACCTGATGAACATACATAACAGACACTTTTTGTTAGGTTTATCCTCTCAGAACTGTGCAAAAAAGAAAATTTTTTCAATATGTGGTATAAAACAATAAATAGATTAAGTAGATCACTCAGAAGACAAATACATTATTAGGTTACATTCTAAAGGTTGTGAAGAATGTGACCAACAGCTGCTTAAAAGCCAGTGGTAATCTAGAAAGCTTAAAGAAGAGGGTATGAGCAGTGATTTGTAACACAGGTGATTACAACAGTGATGGGTGAGACACTGCATTATACACACCTTGGTCTTCACATCATTTAAGCTTTTTGATCCTTTTTAATTTCATTCCAAAGCAAATTAGCAGCACTACCTGCTACATTGTTTTTCTCCCCCACTGGTTTTCCATAGGTTTCTTTGGGCTCTAGGAACACTTCAATTATTAAAAGTCATTGACTCATTGCTGAAAATTAAAGCAAAAAATCTGATTTTCCAGCATTTGGTCCATAGGTCTAGTGGGTTTATTTTATTTCTCTGATACAATGATTCTTTGGCTGATCAATTCACAAACTATTAGTTAGCAAGTCTGCTTGTAAAAGTACCAAAACATGGAAGTAAGATACCATATCTATGTTTTTTCTCAGGCTTTTTGGAGGATATATTGGTCTTTCCCCTTGCTGTAAGAACAATAAACATTTCTTTCTGCTCTAGGTGATCCTTATTACACCTGTTTTACAAGGTATTTTTGTTACCTAGCTTGTCAGCAAAAACCCTATCAATACAATAACTAGCAGGACCAGACCTTGGAAGGTAGCTCTCTTCTGTTAGATAACTAGCAATTACACAAATGTGCTCCCCCAAGAGGAAGAAATTTTTCACAGCTGGAAAAAGAGAAACTCAGATCCAAGAGCAAGTCAGAGAACAGAGCTAAGGATCTCACAAAGCATACAATTATCTAGGTTAGATGGCCCTGTTTTTTTCTTGTTCCCAGTTCTTTAGCTTGTCAAGGGCTGAAACGATTCACCCACCTTCCCACCAGTTCTGCACTTCCAACTCCAATCAACAAATTCATTCTAGACCTTTCTTTCAATTCTTAAAGCCATATTCCTTCCCCTCCCCTTAAGAATGAGAACTCTGGTGAATAATTTACAGTGTCTAAAGTGCTTCTTTAAATACCATAAATTTAATATAAATTTAAACTGAAAATCAAAGCAGATTCCTCAAAATACAAAAGCCAAGGTTATTTTGACTGTATTTAAAAGGAGGTGGTCAACACAAAAATTTGGAACAAGCCATATGAGATAGCAGAATCATTCTTGTAAAAAGGCAAAACCCTACAGTTGAAATCCAGTCTTTTTTTATACTAACAGGCCAAAAAAATAGTTAAGATATGCAATTTACAAAGACATGATTTTATTCTTTGTAGATACAAATAGTATTTTAAACTGAAAAGGTCAGACAAGTAACATTCCACATAAGTGATTCATGTACCAAATACACAATAAACTGAGAAAAACCAACCTTTATTCTGTGAATGAAACATCTGGGCTCTGAATATCTGTAAACATTTTGAAAGTAAAGCTGAAATTTGAAGACTTGTCCAAAGTTGCTGGAGTGTAAATCAAAACTACAAAGAATCGTGCAGCTCACTGCATGTTTGTTAAGCATTTTTAATCTCATACAAAACTGAAAATGTTCAGAAGGATTGAAACAAAACTACAGCATTTCTAACAAGTTTAACATTCATTTTCCAAGAAGATTAAACCAATACTTAAGCTACATACAGCATAGGTCAATGAGTCCACATAAATTAGCTGATCTGTGAATGTATTACACATATTCTCCACCTCTCTCTCCCACCTGTATATGTATATACACAGGGAGTCCAAAGATTGACCCACCACAATATTTACTTTAGTGAAAATTTCTTGGTATTAAATATTTTGTTTCATACTACACTGAAAGCAAAAATGTTTGTTCGGATTTAAACTGTTCTCTTTTTTTTTTGGTCGGTTTGTTTGGTTTAAAAGCTGAAGAGTCACTTTCAAAGCAAACATTTAAAATCCAGAATTCATTCAGAATACAGGATTCTCATTCAGAAGTAATGAGAAAAGTAAAACAATATTTTTAATGACTTATCATTTCCAAATGAGTCAAGAGGTAATGTTAGAGGTATGTGTATTTTCCCATTAACTTCAGCATATACAAAAATAAAGTGCACAACTCTACGTGAAAAAAATCAGACCTAGCTAAAATGGTTTTGAGGACACTTAGGTGACAAGAGGTCTGCTTAAGTGACTCTTTCAAGGTACATTTTCTGCTGCAAATATGAGTTCCACCTAAATGTATTTTTCTCCTGTAATATAAATGGATATGTTGATAATATGAACCCGTAAATGGATAAAATGGGCCTAGAATTATGGACACGAATTTGCAGATCGAGAGCATCTCAATCTGTAGTAAATTCAGTTGATATGGGTTCATATTACTGTATTTGAGAGCAAATTATTCGTTACCAACCTGCTCACTGAATATTTGATTGACCAGTTAGAAAAGACATTAAAACATTATGAGCCATGATGGCATTTTCTTAACAGCTGCTTCAGTTCACTGTGCACGTGTGGAAATTTTCTTTTTATGAGATTTTAAATTTACCTATTGTGGGATAAACCGTACTCCATCTAGGAACTCATATCACTGGTGTTAGTTGAAGCTGATAGAATGAGGTTCTGTACAGCAATTCACTACAAAATTTGGTATATGTTTTATCAGGGATTGCCATGCTATCAGAGATAGCAACAGGATCTTATTTTCAATTAGTTTTTACTGAAATTTATTAATTCATTGTTTCTACCAAGACATCCATGGCTCACATATGTACTTCTGCTTAGTGAGGAAAGTGTTAAAGTCCATCACTAACACAATACTTTTAAAGCTTTACCGTACCATACATTTTAACAATCTTGGAAATCTAAAAAGCTGTCTCAAAGTAAGCAAAAAAAAAAAGCAGAATTCATCTCTGTGCTTGCTAGAACATCTGATTCAACATTTTTCTTTGAATAGCTGCTCATGACAGAGGTCGTTGTATGTTTTGTAAGGTTTTAAAATTCAGTCAAGATAGAGCTTATTAAATGAAGAGGTCACAAGGAAAACATTAAGGCAGAGATTTCCTCACCCATACAATCAAGGGACAAAAAGTAGCCACCATTGTCCCACTGCTTGAAGCAGGACAGATTTCACATATACAGAAAATGTGTAAGGCAACCACAGCTCACAATTCCCTGGTGCCTTTCATCTAAACACCACATAACACTAAATAAACATTAATGAATTAAGCTGCTTAATACACCTACAAAGCAAGTACAGTAATTAGGAAATGTGGGGGTTTTTTGGCAGATATCCTAGTACCCTAAAGTTGCTGATCATAAAGTGATCCAAAGCAATGGTTGGAAGCCATCAAGAAAAAATTATATCCTGTTTCATATTCTGCAGAATGCTTTGTGAGAAGTTAAGAAAAAAAACCACTACCAAGATATTGCTGGTTAAGTAATTTTCAATATATGTGGTTTCTCAGTGAAAAGGAAAAGCAACATTTAAGAAGAACGTTCATAAAAAAATACATTTTAAAATCATGTCTGTTATTTAGGTTATTATTAATAATATTAAAATATTATTATTTAGGAGCTCAACTTACAGAGCTCCTAAAAGTCCCATTTAAGTTTTAAAAAATACAGGGCTAGTTAGAAAAGCAGAAAACTGAAAATTCAAGTTACAATTAATTAAACCCTTCAGATTACTGAGCATACACGTGAACAACTTTTCACAAAAACAGTAGCTTGAAAGTTAAAAACATGTCTGAACATAAGCAATTCCAGTTCTTGTAAGGCTTGGAAAGGAGAAAAATGTTATCACTGTGTAATGATTCTAAACTGTAGGTGGAAAATCTCACATTAAAAGATAAAGCACACACACCATCAAAGATTTTTCTAGAATTCTATGAATTTCTTTAGGAAATTTCAGTCAAGGTAAGTAAAGAACTTTCTCCAAGTCTTTATCCTCTAATGGAGCACATCTTTATACAGCCTAAGAATGCCTTCTAACATCATTTGAAACCAGTATTTGAAATTTTTCTTTGACATTTTTCTCTCAGTTACATAATTCTATTAAAAATAACAACAGTTAAGGACTGGACCCAGACTGTAACATCCCTTTCATTTCACGGTCTATATTTGCAGCTTTTGGGATTACTTTTCTTCTAATACAAATGAGGCTAAAACATTTATTTAAAAAACCTACAAAATGTCCTAACTATAGAAAAATATCAGTGACAAACGTCATTAGAAGCATTTAACATCAGAGCAACAAATTCTTGGCTTCATTACCTTAATTCAACTATGTTAAACACAACATTTTGTTCAATGGCAATGATAAGGTCTGGTGTGTCTTGGCAGGAAAATAAAATAAAAAATTACCTTTGCAAACCACAGAAACAAGTTTTCTCATTCTGTTCCTTTGCATGTTCATGGGTTTAGAATAAATAAGTCATAAATAACATTAGGACTAAAACAAAATAAAATTGTACATGTGTTAGCTAACTGTGTACCTATCACCTTGGTTATTGTTTGAAGGTTTTTGGCTCCCATTTATACAAAGCTCTCTTCCATATTTGTGCATAGCAGAAAAGAATCCACGAGTCTGGGCTTCACCAGCTGCTGAAAGTCTGAATCTTCCAGTCCAGCAGGGCTCATAGCTGCTAGTCTCCTCA
The DNA here is from genome assembly GCA_013399225.1 of Rhipidura dahli. Taxonomy (NCBI): domain Eukaryota; kingdom Metazoa; phylum Chordata; class Aves; order Passeriformes; family Rhipiduridae; genus Rhipidura; species Rhipidura dahli. The sequence continues at coordinate 575,137 of VXAC01005860.1, read as the reverse complement.
AGGCTGCCTAGGAAAACAAACCAGCATCATTGCCATGCAGTTGGGTCTGGCAAAGTCTTCTTTGCAGGAATCCATTATAACAATATCTAAATAACAGCCAGAACTCAAAACTGAACTCTGCAGGTCTAGGAATTGTGCTACCTGGGTAATCTCTCGTTACTGTCTTCATCTGTCAGATTAAACTTCCCTCAAGCAAAGTTATTAAATGACAATTATTTTGGGGAACATTACTTTTAAACCTGAGCAGCAGGTCTAAGTACAGTACAAGACACCTCAGACACCAGTAACAATATCTGTCAGAGCTTGAAGCAGCTTATATGTCAAGGACAATATTTTTGCCACATTTTTATCATAAAATGTCTTCAGGCAGTTACTAAAATATCAGAAGAAGCAGAACTGCTGAGACAGGGGAGTAGGTAACGTCTCATGCAATAGGCATGGATTCAAGGAATGTGCAGCAACAACTTCAATGAGACAGAAAAATCATAGTCTGGTTTGCTGCCATCTCTCTGTGGTCTCTGCTCTAACCATACAAGATTAGCAAGTCTTCTTGGCATGTAGGAAGAATAATCACAGCATTTTCTATGCTCACATTTATACTTTCTTCATCCTGAACGAGACCTCTTTAAACGAACAAGCTGCAATAACCAAGCTTTACTCTTACAGTTAAAACAACGTTAATAACATAAAGCACTGTCAAACAATATTCTTCAGTCTTCATCCATCAGAGCTTGTGTCTTAACCCCAGATCACTCATGTTCCCAGAGCCCTTTCACAGAATGCTCAGTGAAATCATTCATCCCTGGCATTTGACTCACAATCCATGTGGGGCAGGGCCAGCAGCGGGGATTTTTCTCCTGAGCAGAGAAAGTGTTACCCTTCTGTTGCCCACTCCTTGGCTGGGCACTTCATTGTCTTGGAGACACAAATAGAACAAAAAAATTGATTGGAGTGGAAGCAAGAAATACTTTTTCCCATTTTTGGATGCTTTACATAAGTATTTTCATATATATGAGTGAGTGCAGATAAAGGGCTGCTACCCCCATGACTCAAGGATAATGTCAATAAACATAGAACCATCACAGAATGGAATTTAGGAATTAATGAATCCTTAAATTCCAAAGTATTCCAGTGAAATTTTTTGGTGCTAAATAATGTGAAGGTGAAGCCATTTTTCCTCATGTGCTTAAATCTTCAATCAGAGGATGAATAATTGACAGCATACAGGATTATGCTTAAGGGGAAAAGCAGGAGACCCTGACATGAATGTAAAAAGATTTTTGCAATACTTAAGCATTTTAAAACCTAAAGGGATATTTTTTTCCTTAATTTTCCAGTACAAGCATGAAAGAAAGACTAAAACGTACATACCAGACATGCCACTAAAACAGAATCACTGTTATTTCTTTCTGTTGGTGATCTGCAAAGTTTAATCAGGCGAGGAATACCTGAGTGCACAAAAGAGTGTCAGGAAAAATAATTTAGAAAAACAACGTCTTATTTTGAGAATTTTTTAGATACATCACATTTATCTTTTTTTAAGTAGATATGATCTCTAATGCAAAGATGATATGCAAATACTTAAGGGACTTTCCATGGAGTTGTGCGGTTCAGAGCAGACATAATTTATAGTTGTAAAGCATAAACAAATAAATTGGATTTACTTGCTGCTGCTCTCTCAGAGTGGAAATTGTGACTCCATTTCTTCCCTACTTATCCTCCAACACACCCTTAAAAAACTCCTACCCAAAGAACACTTTCCCTCCCGTTGGATCCATCACATCTGGACCTGCTGGGGTCCCGGATTTCTGTGCCCTGTCAGATCCTACACAAGGGTTTACAGAAAGGAGTGGAGGAGGCAGCAGGGTCGGTCAGCACAGTAAGGCACAGCTACATGGCGAGTGGATGCTGCACCTCAGGTTCCTCTGGGAAATGAGCCAGAGGTTCATTTAGCTCCATCTCCTCCGGACAGACTCTATAGGAAATATCTTTCATAAAGTTTACCAAGTGAGGCTAACAATTAAAAAGAGTTTCTCCATGCCTGGCAGTTCCTCACTCTTTCAGTGCCATTAAGCAGAAGACACATCCTTACAGCTGAGTTTTATGGCTGCCTCAGCCACCTCGGGATCTCGGCTGAGCCGTGCCAGGGTCACTGCAGATTTCTGCTGCACTCGCTCACAAGCGGCAACTTCCGCCGGATTTCCTGAGGAGGATTTCTCAAAGAGCATTTCCATTAAGAGCTGAACGCCTAAAACAATACAAGAGCCATCATTATCCTCTCTCCAACAAAAAACTCAGTGCATAAAAGTCAGGGGGAAAGGCAAGCTGGGTTAACACAGACCAGTCATTGCCCAAGTAGGGCACAGAGAACACACACGAGGGCAGAAATTTGAACATCGGCACTCAGGCACATCTGATCTGTGCGTAAGTTTGTCTTCACTAGGAAGCTACAGATCTTCTGGAACTAGAAAATGCACTAACTCTTTCCTCCTCTAAAACTTGGTGGTTTAAATTTCACTTTAAATTTCATTTTTAAATTAATTTTGGTCAACTAAACGCAATTCCATATTTGCTTCTAAATTACCCTGAAGGTAATCACTACCTGAAAAACCTGTAGTGACATATTTCAGGTCTCTAAATGAAGTTTCAGTCTCAATCAAAGCAATTATTTTTTGTTTGTTAACATATTTTTAAGCAAGTTTTAAGTTTTCTTCTCGAACTGCTTAAGGGTATTTCTGAATGAGGAATCCGTTAATTAAGGGAATGATTAAATTCTCTTGCTTGAAGTTTACTTTATGACTAACTCTGCACTCCAGAAGAGACAATGCCATCCATGTCAAAGTGGCTTCACTAACTTAATGTTGCCTGTAGGAGTTGATACTCTTCTTGTAGCACCACCAAAAA
>VXAC01005860.1:425154-572202 GCA_013399225.1 Rhipidura dahli | reverse complement strand
AAAAAAAAAAAAAAAAAAGAGATGATTTCTCCTTTCTAGATTATTTTAAGAGTAAAGACAATTATGTGTTATTAGACTCCATATGCTACCATATGCTATTAGGCATTCGGATTACTTCAGGTAGCATCAGAGGATTTCAACTGTTAGAACATTTGCCTAAATAATTCAGAGAATTATCATCGGAACCATGCAGCTAGATAACAATCAATCAACATACAAAAAAGTCGAGAGTTGGGAAGAAAGTATCTAAACTCTCCAGCATTCAAAAACCATTCTCAGAATGTCACCTCTCACTAGAACCTGCTTATCATAACATTAGGCAGACACAAAAAAGACTTTACACACAGAATGAGTGTCAAACCCTCTCAAGAACCAGGGGGCAAATGCTTCTCATGAATATCCATGACAAAGACTATGTACAAATTTTACTTGGTCTAGCAAAGCAGTATATGTGAATTTCCACTGAAATTTAATGTTTCCCACAAAAAAAAAAAAAATAAAGGAAGAAAAAGAAAAAAGGTACCTGTCTTACTATATTGCTTGGCCTTGAATTTGCTGGTAGGTGTATTAATACAGCATTTATATCTTCCTCTATCTTTATTCACAGAATTATTAACTTTTTGGACTTCTGGTGTGCCAGTAACACCCAGGATTTCTCCAACATAGTGAATTTTGCATAATGTGGTATTCAGAGAAGCATGAGGAAAAAAACTGGAAATTGCTTTACAGTAATAAGCATATAATACTTCTGAATAGCCGTGGAAAAAGAAGTGACACAAAATGCAGATATGCAGGCTCAGCATCAGGTGACCACTGTCAGCCAGTAAGAATTGCCACATTGTGTAATTACCACCTTAAAGGTTGTTGAAAGCCTTTTTACTATTTAGCTTTGCATCTAGGAGTAAGTTACACACATAGAACACCAGCAATGTGGTCACAAATGCAAAGTTTCCTAAAACGATGGCATTTTCTTTGTTATGTAGAACCATCACCAGGACTCATTTTGTGCCCTGCAGCAATGTGCAATACCCAGCTGAGACAGGATGTAAAATGAAGCTTTGTTAGTGAAGCCTTTCTCCTTTACCGTGTAAGTCCAACATTCCCATCTACTCAGACCCTCCAGTAATGAATAAAAAAATATAATTCAGCTAAAATACATACCATTTCCTTGAGTGATTTCTGAAGCACACTGGTCCAACACAGACATGTTTGCCAATATTGTTACCACCTGTTGTTTAAAAGAGAAGGAAATATTAACTTCAGCCCTACAATTCTGTAATATTAAATACCATTGTCATTCATAAAATACACATGGCAGAAATATGGCAAACATTTGGGAGTGCTGTTATTGAGCTGAATTGGTTCAGGTGAAATGCTAAGAAATCTGGACAAGAGATTTGGAGTTTTGAGCTTTGAGTCAAGGGAATATTTAAGGAGTATTTTTCAGTTTTGTTGGTCAAGAACAGTGTGCATGTCAAGGCGCTATCTCAAAAAGGAACTGGACATAAAAATCTGTTTATATCTTTCCGAGGTAAAGACTATTGTTAGGCTTGTACCAACACATTCTGTGTTGGTATGTGCACAAGCACATTCTGAGATCTTGGTTTACAGCATTTCTTATCCCAAATAGCTTTAACTATTTTTGAGATTAGGTGTAACGCAATTTGCTTAAGGTGATGCAGCAAGCCACTGACAGAGCCTGGACCCTGTGGTGCTGTTGGCTTTCAGTCTCCCATTCCCTTCATTATATCACATACTTTCTCACACATCCTGCAAGACATTCTTCTTTATCCTTCAAATAGTTTGCTTTCTGCATGCAGACACATCTCAATATTAACAGCATATGTGAGAGACCGAATAACAAATGCTAGAGATGGCCAGAATGCAAAACAGAAATAATATCCTTTCTTAAGAAGTTTTAAATTTTCTCTAACCTAATTCAGGAAAACTGACCAGCCTCAAAAATAATGGTCAGCTTTGGAAATGGTTATCAGCTTTTTAACAGTACAGTGTCAGTTCAGAAACCAGCAAACTTCTTAGATGCAAAGAGGCATGAGATCAAATCACCATTCTGATCTCACTTTGTCATTTTAAAAACAAGGATGACTCATTTCCGATGCCGTGACATAAAGGTCTTCCACTTTGGAAGGCAGCGTTACAGTGTCATCTCTCTGAATAAATACACTTGCTTAGCATGCAAATGAGTTGCTGAAACTCTACAGAGTGACAGGTAGAAATATGGTAACTCAGTGTATGTCTATGTATTTATTCCATATTAATTATTAACTGAGTTGCAGGCAGAGTGTATATGTTTTCTCATTCTAAATTATATCCCGTTAATGAAAATTGCTTCCTCTGTGCAGAATCTGTACCCCATGTGGCTCTCTAAGCCACAGATGAAGAATTCAATTACCCACAATTTGAATACATGCCAATTATTCCACTGCTTCAAGTTATTTTGTCTAATAAGTATTTTCATACATAAAAATAGTTTGTGTGCATCTTTTGACACCAAAAAATTATTTGAGGTTACAGCCATACTTCCTTTTTGTTGATTATGTGGCCCCCATATTTTGCAAGGTTTATGGACAACCCTAATGGGTTTGTATGTAACAAAAAGACCCTTATGATCTATGACCAGCAAGTTCTACCTGTATCATCTTTTAAAATGAGTACAACTCAAAAGGTAGTTAAGCTATATATTAGATCACTCCATATGGATAGATTTTTTTTCCCCAAGAAAATCTGTTTTCCTATTAGGTAAACAATGTAACAAAATAGGAGAATGTAGAAGTATAATAGGCAAGCAGAATAAAGAGTTGACTTTAAATGCTCTATTTCCACTATACTTTCCTATTTTAAAGTTCACACAACTTACATGAAAGTTTCCTCTGTAATACAAACCAAAGTTCAAAAAAATTTCCTACTAAAGACAAACTCTTTAGAGGGAAACACAAACAAATTTAGACTTGATTTGCTTCAGAAAGTAACACTTCTGTGAGCTCTGGTATTAATGAAGTCTCATCTCTTTTGGATTTAGGGTTTATTAAAAAACATAAGTAGATCTTTTCCAGTAGCATCTCTCCCTACATCTCTAAATGTAGATTTTTAGGGGTTTTTTTAATCTTATGATACATAGACTTACAGTGCAGTCTTTATCTTAGACTCTCTTCCCATTATCTGCCTCCAAATTTCATAAAGCCTTGGGCAGTCTCAAAAATAACTACGAAGTCCTGTTGAATCAGCAAACCAGTTCAGATGTTATTGTGAGACATGCAGCACAGAGTTACAGATAAAAGTGACTGCCTAAGCCTCATTTGGTTGTCGAAAACTACTGGGAAAAAAAAGATACTAAAATCTCTTTTAGAACTGAAATGACTTTGAAATAATTGAAAGACTTGAAGATATCTGACATGGAATGTCTACTGATCAATTTCAATTTTTAATACCAATTTCATTGCTTGTTCAAGTAATTGATCCTGTAAATAAGCACACTCCATGATTACAAAGCACTGGCACCTGACATAAGTTATGATTCTTGCAATTTTCCTGGATTCCTAAGCCATGCAAAAAACTTGTGGTCAACTCAAAGTATAAGAAAGAAGATATCCTGAAGACAGGACGTGTGAGCCCTGATCATCTGCCAGTGTCATCCTAGCATGCAGAAGGAACGTGCTGAAGCCACCCACCAATTCTTAATCTGTGGGATTTGTAGACATACTATTAAGCAAATTTGTTCAGGGATACTCAGCATAATTCCCTACGCCAGCACCTGAATCTCTTCTGGGGAGATTTGCTTTGTAGGTGGATCTTGATCCATGCATTTCCAGTATCTTTATTTTAGCAGTGCTTTCTCATAAACTGACCCAGGCTGCTCCATGCTCCTTTCTCTGCTCTCCAAATCCATCAGGAATTGCAGGTGCCTCTCTACAGCAGCAGTGTGATAAACCTGGTGGCTGCAGTTCTTTCTGTGAGCTGGCAGCCCTAAACCCACTGTGCTAATGAAGACCACAGAAAAATAGACTTGATCAACAAATAATCAGCATAGAATCATAGAATGGCTTGGGTGGGAAGGGACCTTAAATATCATCTAATTCCAATCCCTGTCGTAGCTAGAGACACTTCCCACTTCATCAGGTAGCTCAGAATTCCATCCAGCCTGGCACTGGGAACTTCCAGGAATGGGACACCCACAATTTCTCTGGGCAATCTGTTCTAGTGCCTGACCACCCTCACAGGAAAGAATTTCTTCCTACTATCTAATCTAAACCTACTCTCTTTCAGTTTGAAGCCATTCCCCTTCATCCTGTCACCACATGCCCTTGCAAAAAGTCCTTCCCCATCTTCCCTGCTGGCTCCCTTCAGGTCCTGGAAGGACATTTCTCTGCCATCAGAGGGAAGCTGGATGGTTCAGGTCAGCAGAAAACAACCAGTGGAACAGAGCTCCAGGGCTCATCCCTGGACACTCAACACCTGCCTGCTACCGCGTGCTCGGCTCTACACACCTGAACCACGCAGCTCTGAGACACAGCAAAAGGCAAAAGGTCAGGAAAGGAATTCTCAGACCATCTCATCTTTTAGCACCTTTTGAGGGGGCACCAACTTAGCAAAATATCAGCATGCAGAGGTCTCACTGGGAGTAGTAAGATTTTTCACAAGAGTAAAAGAATAAGTAGCTAACCTTCAGAATTTAAAAAAAAAAAAAAAAACACCAAAGATCAAGGAGCTTTGAAGGTTCATCTTTAAATGGTTTTTGGTGAACTGAGTAAAAAGACATATTTGAGGGGGAAGGGTGACTAAGTCCTTGGAAAATTTCCCTATTTAATAAAATTAACTTTAAAAATAGTGTTGTTATTTCATATTTTTCAAATGGCAATGCAGCATCATCATCTTAGTCTTACAGTTGCCCTGGAAATTAACCTGAAATATAATTAAAAAACTCTATAAGCAAAATAAGTAAACAGATATTAAACAGACACCTCTGTTAAATGACAATATGATGTATTTTTATAAAATTGGTGGTTTTGCTCTTTGGTTATTTTATATATATTTCATAATTTAAAATTTGTTTTTATTTCCAGTTTCCTTCCCCTCCCTCAGACTGTAGTCTGCTTTGCACTGAACTGTAGGAATTTGAGTTTCAAGAGCAATTTAAATTTGAGAAACAATGGTTAATTAAGAACCTTTAAAATAGTTTTGTTCCAACAGCAGTCACCTTGGCAATTGTTTTTGCTGAAATATGTAATTACTAAAACTATAGCAACACTTTTCTAAACTACTAATGGCAACTAATGTTCATCAACCAGTGCACAAAGGTACTGAATGTTTGTTGCAAAAGTGAAAGCTAGATACAAATGCTTTGCTACAAAACAAGATACACTGAAAGTGTGAATCTGTAGTTATCAAAGAGATTTAAACTTAAAGAACACTTAAGAACCAGAAGGCTTCTCTTATAACTTTCCCTTAGTGGGAGATTTAAGATAATCTGAGAGTATTTCCCATTATTGTGAAACCAGCTACTCAGGAAGACAGATGCCATAGGATTTGGAGGATGAAAGCAGACATTTTAGCCTGTTAAAGGGCCAATATCTTCCACAATTGAGGGTGCCTCACCTCATTTGTGGGAGGGGGAGGTGTCTACAGAGGTAGAAGGTGTGATGCTAATGAACCTTTATTGATAATAAAGGCACACTGCTCAGTAGGCTTTTATTAGCAGTCTTGACATAAAAAGAGAGACACAAGCTCAAAAAAAGAATTAGCAAGTAATTTAATAGAGTGGCAAAGTAGATCAATATAGAATTGCTAATTCTCTTAGTTAATTACTCCTTTAAGGCTGATTCATCGCTAAGTAATATTAATTTTTGTACATATTATACAAGCATTCTGTAATTCACTCAAATCAATGACATAAGCATAAATCATTGTGTGCCTGCAAAGTTCCAGATACCCATCTTCAGAAACAAAGTGGCACCTGAAAACTACTCAGAAGCAAGACAGAGTCTCTGTTTCTGAAGGTAAATTAAAATAATCTGAACACCACAATTCAAGATCCATCCACAGGGAGACAGCAAAAGAGTACATATAACAGGAATCAAGAACAGGCATTACGGAAAATTGAGGGAGAAAAAACCTTTCAAGATATTGTCTATTAGGAGAAAAAACTTGACTAAGAAATGTCTAGAAATTTTTTCTGGGCCATTATATTGCTTAAAAATCGAAAATAATTCCAGTTGCTTCTGATAGCCATATTTGTGATTGGGAATGCAGTTTTTCCTCCCTGAAAACAGGAAATAAATACACCTAGATGAGCAGAAAAAGCTAACATACCCATAAAATAATAATGGTGGTTGGAGACAGGATCAACTTGCAAAGTCTAGGTTTATTCTGAGACTGTGCCAGGGAACTGCATTCTTGGCACGCTGAGGCAGAGCAACACAGACTGAAGCTGTAGGAAACGTATTTTGGAATGAAGGAAATCTTTACTACATTTTTATTTACTGTACTTCCTATTGCTGACTAATTTAGATAAGAAATAGGCAGAATAGCCAGGTTCTCACATTATTTGTTTTTAAAGGAGCACATAGCACATGCAGCCTGTATGGGTCACATTGGGAAAGAACACATCCCATAAACCAGGGCATACCACTAGAAGAGTGATTGAGCTAGTGGCCACAGTCTTCTGTCTTTCAGGTTAAAACCTGGGAGGGGGGAAAGAATAACCATCTCTCAGACTTCCTTCAAGGAGCCGAAAAGCTCCTCATGTTTTGAAACAGGCTCAACCAGCCAAAGGCACCTCAGGCTTCTGATCTCCCCAGAGCAGAGCACAAATTAGCCTTTCAATACAAATTAGTTCTTCAGCTGAGCAGAGATTTTATTCTTCCAGCTGAACTCCTTGCTTTGCAAGTGGAAGCACATTGTTTTATCCCACATTCTAACTAAGCAGGAAATTTGTCTCAAAAATTTTAGTGTTTAAGGTAGTCAGTGTTGGAGCCCTGAAGTATAACAATCCATAACATTGACCATATAATGCCAGTCAGTACTGCTATTTATTTATGCTGGTCACATGTGCATGAAAAGGCAGATAGAACCAGTTGAAAAGGGAAAAAAAAATTAAAGACATCAGGAAAATTATTATTAGAGTCTTACATAGGAAACTTACATGAATATCAATAATATAATGGTGTGGTTAAAATTCAGATAGAATTCAGTAGTCAGGTGGTTTTTGGCCTAATTTTCATTTTTCCATCTCTTACTGGCAGTCATGTTTCTCTTGATTTCTTAAGCTTTTTAAAATCACTTAATTTTTTAAAATTTATCAGTTCTCTTTCTAGCTATATTAGTTTAAATCCTGTTTTCTCAGTGTGATCCAGTCAACAGTGGAAAGGATCCCACAATATTCATGTACAGTTTACCAAGCATAGTGCACAGCCAGGCCTCCCAGAGGGAAGGCAATTCCAGGAACATATCCAGTGATCATGGTACTAATGTCAGAGCTGGATATTAACAGAAACAGGTGCATAGAAATGGTACAGATAGCCTTTTATGACCTTGTCCATGTGTGAAGGATTTGTTAATAAACTCCCCAGTATTCAAGAAACTCAGATTGAGAAATAGTACTGCAAGTTTCTTTCCTACAGACAGGGATTTTCAAAAGAAATCTAAAGGAGTTGTTAATATGCCTCTCATTAGAAACATTATTCTCAAAATCTTTCACCTGGGGTTCAGCAATATTTAAAAATCAAAACTTCTTTATATTAAAGTATCATCTGTCTCTTATTTCCTTTTGACACTACAATGTTCATTTAAGGATGAAAAAAAGTGAGAAAAGACAGTAAAAACAAACACAAATGCCTGCTAAGGAAAAGAAAGGTGAGGAGCAGAGAAAAGAATGTGGAACCTAGAGGAAGAATGGTATTAAGGGTTTAAAACCTTAAATGAGACAGAAGATCTCAGTGTCAAAACCAGCAGCATCTCCCAAATATCAAGAAAACAGGAAAGAATTTGTCAGGAAAAAAAAAAAAAAAAGGAAAAAAGCAGCAACCATTTCCATTTTTTCCTTCCAACCAAATAGCCTTTCTCCACCTCAAAGTGTTTTGAAGCTTAATTCACTGATTTCAGACCCAGGAATAACCACTTTAAAATGGATGTGTTCACTGCACATTAATTCTTTGTCTGCCTGAATAAGAGAGGATCAGAAGGTGTTAGGCTATACCTCCACAACTTCACAGGTAAGGTGAGAATACTAACAACACTGAAGAGACAAGTGGGAATGCAGAGAGAAAAAAATTATTATACATAAGCATACTTTGCACAAACATACATATTTCATATTTTTCCATGTAGAGTCTAAAATGATGGGTAAAGTCAAGAAGACCCTGGAGAATAAGGGGTTTGGCTAGACCCCTCTTCTGACAGGGCTTAAACTCCATTAAGACTGTTTATACTACGCTGTTGAATTTAGGCATGAACCCTTCTGATAGGATATTTTTATGCTTCTTTGAAGTGAAAAACCTGCTCTTTAGAAAATAACTATCTGCAGAAAGAAAAATAACATGGCACATTCATTCATATCCATTTTGACCCAAAAGTGTGGACTAAGGAATCTGGAAAATATTGCTTTATGACAATACTTATAACCATGTATTTTGCTAAAAAACACCTAAGGGATCTCAGTATAATGTTGCTGACTACAGAAACAGTCTATAAAGTGGACAACAAAATAATCTTGTTTATCAGTAAGTCCAGCTCTCAGCTCTAGCTTTCTTTCCTAACCTAATCTAACACTGCCTGGGAACTGAAAGAAGGAGGTTGGTTTTCAGATAGTGAAGACAGCAAAAAGTTTGTTATCATTTGCACAACAAAAGCTTTCTAGAAGTCAAAAGGCAGAACATTTTTAAAGGTGCTTGATCAGTAAAATACTTCTTGCAGACAACACACAATATATCCAACATCCAGCTCCTGGACAGACTGTTGTTCATTTGTACCATCACAGAGAGTGATAATTAATAATAATTCTGTGTTCTGTATAGAAGGTCATAGTGTGAATTTAAGATGAGCTAAAATGGCACAAAGGAAAACAAAGTTCACAGTTCCTGTCCTGCATTTCAGCCATCTTTCTCACATTTTTGGCTTACACAGTCAAGTACACTTCAGTCCAGCAAATAAAACTTCTTTAATCAGCATTAATGCTAAAATAATAATATACTTAGAAATATTAAGTGGTTTTGTATAAGTAGTTGTGTTACTTAAATTAAAGTTTTGTCTGAAAAACAGAGCATTTAAGTTCGAGGGGCTCTTTTATACAATTTTATAATATTCAGATCATATTTTGTTGTATTTGCTATGAATCTTCTTACTTTGTTTAACTGTTTCAACATTCAGTACAACTCAATTCCAAATCATCTGTTTCACTGGCCAGGATGACTTGATCATTTCAGAATGGCCATTCGTCCATGAAAATACATTTCACTTTTTTGCGTATTCCAAAACAAAACCTTGAATCAAAAAATTTTCAAACCTACTCATCTTTAATGTACATCTCCCTAGGCAAATGTCTACTGCCTGGGGCATAATAATATATATACTGGGAAGAGATATTGACTACATGAGTTAAAAGGATGTACAGTCAAAAACCAAAATGGCAATTTATGATACCCTTATAAAATATAGTAGTGTACTGCTTTTTTTTCTTTTCAGCTAAAAGTAGTTTCCTCATTGCAGCTAGGCACGGGACAATTTAAAAGACAATAAATTCCATAAGACTGCCACAATTAGCAGATACCACCCTCACCTCCAAACACAAGACTGAAACAAGGGGAGCAGTTTAGACAGGAATTGTTCAGGAATTTGAAGGAAAACTTACACATTACAAAAACTGCTTGACTGGCAGCTCTTAAAAAGACGAGCAGCACTCAGATTCCTCCACCTGGACATCCAGTACTCAGTAAAAGAAGACCCCAAGATAGGATTTTCTACTTCCCATTGCTGCAGGAGCCAAGGAGTCATCTCAGAAGCTTCCTGCAGCACACCACAGAGTACATCACCTTTTCTGCTCTAGTTTTTTCCTTCTGAGAAGGAAGGTGAGCGGTTATGGGGGATGAAACCTCCTCAGTTCTTGGAAGGGAGCCGTTCAGTTTGCTGTTCATCCAGCTAGTGAGTTGAACTTGCAGCTTGCAAGTTGTAAAAGGCCTGGAACTAGCCTGTCACCTAAAAAATGTCATATTTTTTTTCATTCAATGTCTGCCTTCCTCATAAAAAGAAGGGGATTGCTGTGCTACCCTCACAGCAAACTGAAAACTCACAGCTGACAGCAGAATTCAGGTGAGGGCATAAAGAAATAAGGAATTCAAAACTATGAGAGCATACGGGAGGAATAAAATAAAGGACTTGAAGAATTCTACATATGTAATAGGACAGCCATGTCAACACCACAGCTGGTATCCTTGACTCTGCCCAAAAAGCAACACAGTAATTATGGCTTCATTCTATCTTTTTATACACAGACCTGAGCTGAAAACCTAGTAAGCACTATTAATATAAGCTAGGTTACCTAGTAACCCCTCTAGAACACCAACAATCAGTTTCTAGGGTCCATTGTGCCCTAATCTCCAGGGCCTGGCTCCTGGTTAAGGGTGAACAAAGCCTTCTGTGGCAGTGCAGATCCTAAATCTACCATAAGTCATCTCCTGGCTACTTCAGGGGTGCGAAGGGGAAGGCTGTGAGACACGAATGATGGACTTTTAGTGACAATCACAAGGTCTCATGAACAGAAGTAGATTAAGGGAGCTGCGTCCCAACCTCCATTCCTCAGTAATCACTGCTGGAACCCTCAGGCTCCGCTCACATTACTCTGCTGAGGCAAAATTAATCTCTCAGATGCCAAATAAGCAGAGCCTCTGCAGCACCCCATTGCATAGGAGTGCCTGAGAGGAGCAAAAGAATTCCCTCTGATTTCATCTGTGCATTACCATAGATCTTCAGCATTCTGTGCCCCTTTACCAAAAACATAAAATAAAAAATACTGGTGAGAAGGAAAAGGAAAGGCAAAAGTACATTGGCAGTATTTGCCAATAAAAATTTGCAAACTGTCTACCAGGCAGTTAGGACTTGGTCCAATGCCCACCGACGTCAATGGGCTGGGGATCAGATCCTTATTCAGCTTTTGGAGCTAATTTTTCTTTGAACTGACAACTGTATATTTAGGCTCCACATACATCTTTGCCTCAAAGCTCCATCTGGTCAAGTGTTGAACCCCTCCAAAGGCAGAGATTCCACCACGTCCCTGGGTCTCTGTGTCACTGTTTGGCCAAATTCATGATGGAAAAAAAAATTTACTATCTTAGATGTATGGAACTGAACTTTTTTTTGAAATCCCATTAAAGCTGTTGTATTTTGTAAAGCTCATTAAAAAAAAAAAAAAAAAAACCCACAACAAACCAAAACCAAAGAAGGAACTGAAGCAGATAAAGAAAGAGGCATATATTGAAAAGAACCAAGAAAGGATACATGAAAGAAACTTAGGTCTGTCTATGTCATAGACAGACATAATGCTGAAATCTGCTGGCTTTTACACAAATGTGACAGTGGCTTGCTGAGAAATTCCTCACCTGATCCCGGGAATATGGAGTGTCCACTATGCGTTTGTCGGAGCATGCTGCTAGGAGAATCTTCATTGCATTTAACTGGAGCAATATTTCACAAGCCATGGTATCAAAGAAAGTAATGTTGGCAAGAGCTGCTGAAGCCAGCAGGAAAACTTCACCTGATGAGGCTTCTTGGCACAGTTCTAGGAATGCAGAAAATGAGCTGAATAAAAGTCATTCCTTCATTGCAGCATTTAAAGGCAATATTTAAGCATCTGCAACTTAGTGATCTTATTAGCCAATATCGAGTTCCTAAACATCAAGATAAAAAGAGGAAACAAAAAATAAACTTGACTTTTTCAATTATGTAACATCATAGAGTGGTTTAGGGTGGTAAAACACTTCTAAGATAATCGGCTCCAACCAACCCCAGCCCTGCCAAGTCCACCACTAAACCCTGTCCCCAAGTGCCACATCTGCACAGCTTTTAAACACCTCCAGGGATGGCGACTCAACCACTTCCCTGGGCAGCATTTTCCAGCACTTAACAACCCTTTCCATGAAGCAATTTTTCCTAATATCCAGTCTAAAACTCCCCTGGCACAACTTGAGGCCACTTACTCTTGTTCTATCACCTGTTACTTGGAAGAAGAGACCGACACCCACTTCACTACAACTTCTAATGAATGATATGCACCACCTAATATACCATTCTACTGGGAGTACTTCACTGCATGTTGTTCAAAACTAAGCTTGATATAACTAAATAAAATTAAATAGGAGACAGAAAGCTAGCAGTAAATGATCCATAAGAGAATAATTCTGTCATATATCCTCTTCTTTAGAGCATGGTATGTATACGTGTTGCTTATCTCTAAATCTAATTCTCTGTAGTTGAAAATCATCCTGCATATTTTTCAGCTTCACTAAGAAGTGCTGAAGAGACAGCTACCTTTTAATCCCTTGTACATAGGTACTTTAACTAAGATGTGAATCACCTTATAATGGGATTTCTGCATGGTTTAAAAATTGAACATATTGCAGTAATTCAATTACCGAGTTATAAATATTACAAGAAAACTGGTGTGTGATTACCAAAATGGGTCTTGCAAGTTATACATGTTCCATTTTTAATGATTACATTTCTTGGGCAGAATATATATCACTAAAATTCCTGTGGAGCTTAAACAGCAACAATAGAGGAAATGATCCACCAGCTAATGCCTTCTGAATAGGCTGTTCAGGTTGGCCCTTGGCTGTGGTATACTATAAGATTACAGAAAATCATCTGAAACAAATCAGGACAGATACCTCTAGCTGCAACAGAACCAAGCTCAGCACAGGTTAATTCCACCTGTTGGATTCAGGGCAGTGTCAGAGCACAAGCTTTTCCATTTGTTGCTGGACATCAGCAATAAATTATTCCCTTGATTTTTGCATCACTAGTTCTGTTTGGGTCTACTGAAGAATTCCTAAATACATCTCAGATAATTCCCAGCCACTGCAGAGTCCTCAAGCACTGGTACTACCCTTTTTCTCTTCATTAAAAAAAAAAAAAAAAACAAAAAACAAAAAAAAAAACCCCAAAAACAAAACACAACCAACCCAAACACACAGACACAAAAATATACATTCAAATTGAAATGCTGCAGTTTAACTGTAACCACTGGGCTTACTAGAAAAATATCCAAATGTACTGATCCATTATACATGAGAAATCAAACTAGAAAACCCAAATGGTACATGCTGATGTGGAGCTCCGGGAAACTGAATTTCCAAGCTAGAGAGAAGAGAATGCTTGAATGAAAGCTTCTGGTATTTGAGAGGAAGGGAGCACAGTGGCAGAAATAAGATATTCCTCTCTTTATAAAGTAGTGAAAAATGTCATCTTGTTTTTCTAAAGTATCCTCACTGACCCAAGTTAAGAAAAATCTTGCTATTATCGTCTCATTTTACCACAGATCAGAGGCCTAGACAAGAAAGACAGATATTCTATTTTCTTTTAACAATACCTATAAACTATTTGACACTCTACTTTTCCTCTGAATTATCATACAAATGCAGATGTAGTGGTGAGCTTGAGTTCTAGCAAATTTGGAAAAATAGAACAGGCATGGAGGTTAGCAGCTCTTAATATTGCTCTTTTACAGAAAAACATCTTAATATTGCTCTTTTACAGAAAAGAGAATGCTTTGTTGAGTCTTTCTTTCCTGAGGCTCTTTAGGTAGATTTTCACACAGATATTATTTTTACAAATATGCATAGATTCTATTCGAACATGGACTAGAGTAAAAAATATTATGCAATTTCAGAATTCTCTGGTTCAAAATTTAAAATTGTTATTTTGTCTATTAAAGGAAGTATGGTAAACATTATCTAGGGAGTATTTCTAATGAAAGAGTCCTGCCCTGTTATTTTAACTGAACTCAGAAGTCCTGCAGAAAACTTACTGACAAGTGCTGTCACAATTTCTTCCATATTTTCCAGAAAGCTGCTGAGATGCTGGGTGAACGTGAGGTGTGGAGATGTGATCTGGGCAATTACTGCTGCTGCCTCTGCATGAGTAGCTTCAGAATGGCTGCTATCAGTGAGGATGTCAGCCAGGCACAGTATCCCATCAACCTATGGAAAAACAACAGGCAGAAGTTAGAAATACTGTAGGAAGCACTTTTGCAGCCAAAGATGGTTTTCCAGTCATCTTTTCTTGTCAGTGACTAAACTACTCAACTTATTTTCAAAAATAACTTAAGTTTGGTGGCCTTTGTGACGCAGGCAGCTTCAGTTTAGCAAATACAAATGAGTTCAGCACAAGAGTTTGTTGACCTGCCAGAAGTCTTGCAGTTCCTTCTCCCTTAATGTTTCTGTGAAATCAATTTTGGTCAAACAAAGTCTTTTCTGACAGACGTCTTAAGTTGAAAATGAATCCAAAAATAAGCTCTGATTAGCAAATGCTAATTGCTAATAAGCCTCATTTGAGGTCTACCACAAGACTCAAAGCTGAGCATGCACTAAGCTGTAAACAGACATACTTTTCTTGACACTTTTCCCTGAAATTGTCCCAAAGCAAACACAGGATTGCAAAGAATACTATTAAGATGACCCTGGCCAAAATGTTCCTGATGAGCTTGCACAGCACTTAAATTAAAGCCAGATCCACACACCCCTTGCTTACTTCAAAAGGAAAAAGAACAACGAGAAATTACTTAGGTTTATGACTTTAGAGCATTTTAAGTGTTCTTACACAGTTCAGGCAGAGAGATTTTACACACATATTGGTTTAGATTATAGAAGACTCACTGACACAATGAAAGACAGCAATGGGATCCTTTGGGATCATTGTTTGCAACCAAGTTCAGCAAGGGAATGTTCCCTGTGCACAGAGGCATAATCTGTGAACTTTCAAATTAAAAGCAATGTGTTTCTCCCCATTTAACGTAGCCCTGAATAATTTATCATGTCGACAAGCAAGTAGTTAGAACACAGAATCATTTAGGATGCAAAAGACCTCCAAGATCATCGAGTCCAGCCTATGACCAAACACCACCCTGTCAACTAGACCGTGGCACTCAGTGCCATGTCCAGTCCCGTCCTGAACACCTCCAGGGGTGGTGACACCACCACCTTCCCGGGCAGTAGATTCTAATGCATGACAATCCTTTTCATGAAGAAATCCTTCCTGATGTCCAGCCCAAACCTTCCCTGGCGCAGCTTGAGGCCATTTCCTCTTGTCCTGTCACTGCCTGCTGAGGAGAAGAGGCCCGACTCCAACTTTGCTCCACCCTCCTTTCAGGCAGGTGTGGAGAGTGATAAGGTCTCCCCTGAGCCTCCTTTTCTCCAGGCTAAAGACCCCCAGCTCTGGACACTTTATAGATACAAAGAGGAGTTGAGAAGGATTAGTAGTGAAATATACTTCAACACTCAAACAAAAACCAAACACACATTTGTGTTGTACACCAAGACTCTATTAGCTCTGCTGTTCAGACTGCATTCTCTGTCAGCTCAAATCTTCCTCAGAACATCCATGTTAAAACCTATCCATTATCTCCAAAAAGGGTATTCAGCAAATCTCTTATTCTCATTTTATTTTATTTATTAATACAGAACGTTATCTTAATTACTTATCCTGCAATGGGCATGAATTAAATTATTTGATAAGCACTGACAGTTACTCTATTTTACAACAAAAACTCTCGGATAGATAGGAGTAAAAATTACCCTCTGTAAGATTATTAACTGGGATGCAGTTTTTAATACAGAATAGACTATATCATTGAAACTCTAATAACATAGAAAAATATAAAAGAAATTATATCTCTGTTTTTCCTCAGATCACAAATGGTATTTATTGTAGAAGCTCTANAATTTTCAACATTAAACTTTTTCTTGACAAGCTTTCAACATTAATCTACCTACAGCAAAATATTTCCTCCTAGTTATGGCAGAATTCTACAGCTTGAAACAGCAGATTCACATAATTCACTAGGCTTCAAGGTATATTAATAGATCTCAGTGTCAAGAATTAATCTATGTCCTCACAAGATGATTTAGTACCCAAAGTGTGCTAGACAATATCATATGCAAAACCCCACAATTTTGTCACCTTGAAATCTCCCCAGATCACACCTTGTCTGGGGTCCAAAGGATGTTAATAACAACAGGCAGTATAAAAAGTTAAACATATTCCAAGGCATTCAAAAAATACTTCACAAGAAACTTCTTCTAAGATCTGTTCAGCAGTCTTCAGCTCTAAATTTTCTGTTTAAAATTCACTTAGCCAACTCTTATTCAATGACCTTGACAAATGACTTAAGACTACTTTTATGCTGTTTGAGAACAGGTAATGGCTTATGAAAGACAGCTACAAGTACATGATTAGATTTTTCTATCACCAGTAATTGTGTAAATCTACATTAATAATATAAGCTTCTAACAATATAGGGCTGTACTCAACTTTTAAATCACATATTTGATTTCATTATTTGCTAAGTAATAGTTTTTGGAAATTGGGAGATGCTGAATTTTAAATAAAAAAAGCAAATATGTTTTTATTCAGCACAAAGATAAATTACATATTTTGTGTCTATGAAAGCCAGCACTAGTTATTCTCCTTATTCAAAAACATGTCAAATACTAACAATTTCAGCCCAATATTTGCTCCATACACTTTTACCTCTCATCTTAAATATAGAAAGTAAAATAATTCTACTTCAGCAGGCAGCCCCATTTATAAGTGTCTAGCAATAAATTTTAAAATGACAGGGGAACAATCTAATAAAAGCACTTTAACATCCAAAAAGAAATTGCTGCTCAAAGCATTTTTATAATTAGGTTTCACACTGAAAGGAACTTTGGATGGCTGCCCTGTTTTCTGTTTAATTTTGGTGAAGTAATCAGCTAAATGTCAAATCTGTTCATCACCTTGGCAATACAAAAGAACCAGTTAGCCAGATAATGCAAACAAATGAATTCCATGAATGCAACAAGATGCTGAGGGGCCCCTGCATTTGAGGAATGGCGTTCAGTAAACGCTTGATCACTAATATTTCAGTATTGATAACTGGAAAAATGCCAGGAACTTACATTCTTATGAGCATAGCCCTGTTGTAGAAACTTAATCCAAGTGACAAAAAAAAATGTGTGACCATGTTACTGCATAGATCAAGTCTTCTGAAAGGAAACTATTTATTTTTTCTACAACAGGAATGAATTAGTTCTGGGGCAAGAGTCTTCTTTCTTCAGTATACCTGTCCTTCCTCATAAAAATATTAGATGAAACTAGGCATCTGTTAAAGACACCAATACAGAACTGGGATGAATTGTATTAATGACTTCATGATTTGAAATATTACACACAACAGCAGCCTTAACTCTGTGCTTTCCACAAGGAGGTTTAAGGGAGTTTTTCCATGCCACTCTGGGAACCAAGACCCATTGCCTTCCTTTTAGTAATGCCTCTGTTCATTTGTATAAAATGCTGCTAAAGGCCTTTTCTTATAGCATGACTTTTCCTACCATTCCTGTAGGGAAGCTCACTGAACATTCAGATGGTCCCTACATATTGGTAAATTTCCTCAAAACTTTTCTTTTGCCTTCTCTAAATGGATTTCCAGAGTCATTTGGTGAGACTGAAAAGTCTTACAGGTTATCAGCTGATTTTAAGTCCATGGTTAACACTATCAGCCTGAATCTGTGCACTTCTGGTAAGAAGAACCTGCAGGTTCTGAAGCAGTTTTAATGGAAGAATAAAAGGGACACATTGAGACCCCGATGCAAATCAGAAAATGTGGAAACAATATCACAATATCAATCTTACCAGAGGAAAATTTTAAAAGCAGGGGCTGCATCGAACAGTCAAGAGCTGATAAGTCAGAGCTGTGTGTCTTTTATCCTTCCACACATGCTGTGTAATAGTACCTCCTACCTGAAGCTAGGACAGGTTAACCATGTAGGTGAAGACATGAATATTATCAGGGCAAACCAAATATATAAAGGTGGATAAAAACCCAAACACATCAAAATTTATAGGATGAGGAATAGGGTGACTGAGAAAGAAGGCAGGGAGGGAGAATTATCACATTCATCCAGCAAAACCCATATACTGATATTTTGATGACTTGTTACTGAGTAACTGAATTTCTGATCATCAAGGCCAAGGTACACCCTATGTAAAGTTCTGTAACTTATTCATTCTCTTGGAAGATCTACAAGTCTTGTTTAATTTCTACATTTAAAGAAAGGAATGGAAAAGAACAAAAGTATGCTGCCTTGCACATAATGATCTTTTGTGTTAGAGCAGCTGGGTTGCAAGTGCTCTGCAGATGAAAACTGCCTTAGCTGAGAACTGTGCCAATTTGTACCAGATGAACACTTGGTCAGCTGTTTGAAAAATGAAATGATATTGTAACAAAGTAATGCCATTAAAACATGCCCAAATAAAATCCCAAGTAGTCCAAACTACTGCAGCAATTCCATGGCAGCAGCAGTGACCAGTGAAAAAAAACTGCAATGATTGTTATAACTAATGCTGTACCACAGTGGCCATGGCATCTAATTTTGTACACCACAGAATAGTGTGGGGCTGAATAGAGGTTGAGCAGTTCCCAACTCAGAACCTTTGGAACTTCTGTCCATAACTTTAGTTTTGTATCTAAACAGGCAGTGAGGGCTGCTTTGATTTGCAGCATCATTGACTAGAGCTTCCCTTTTGAACTTCCCTTCTTCAGGTGTGGTCAAGCTGATGAAGAGGTATTTGTTCTTCCTGACGTTTATCCATCAAGGAGAAGCGTAAAGTTGATCTGGTTTATATGAGGAATATTGTTATATAGTATAAGAAAAAAGGCATTTGTCTGTATCAGCTTGAAGGATGCATTAATGTGGCAATGCCTGAGTAGCAACCTTACACCCATGTTGCAGGGAGAAACTAACTGCAGAGCAAGATGGAAAAGGTTCCTTACTCTGGGCTGACTAGAATTCAAAAGATAAATCATATGTGAACCCTTTCTCCCTCTGGAACCAAGAGAAAGCAGCCCTACACCTCAGAATTCATGTTCCTTGGCACTCAGAGATGCTCTAAGCTTGTTGCAGATAAAAAATGCAACTGTTTGTCAAAGAGATAAAGAGAATAAGTCATTTTACAGAAAGGGTGGACCAAATCAGTAAGATTGATATCCAGACCTCTCTTGTCTTTGCTTCAAGGATAAGAGAAGAGCTGGCTTTGAACTCCCTCAATGTTGAGGGCTGATATGAAGGGTAAGACAGTCTTTGAAAGCATTTCTGTGGTTGATTAAAGAAACCAGGCACTGCACTGCTATTAGCCCAGCAACTCACATATTCCCACTCCCATAAATCACAGCTTACATTGCTTCAAACTCCTCTCTACAAACATAAGTGAAACACCCAAGGATAAACTCAGCTTTCCTGATCTACTCGTCCAGTGCAAGATGATCCCTCCACTTTTACAGGATAAACACGGAGTGGCTGCAAAGGGCAGGAGAAGAGACTGCAAAGGTATTCACTTGCAGTTATGTGGAAGTTATCTGTAGTACAGGTGCTTCTATTCAGCCACTGTTGGTGTTCAGAGAATTGGGATGCTTTGATAAAACAGAAGGAAAACCACAGGTCACAAATGAGTAGGGTGGCTTGGGCGGGGAAAAAAAAAAAAAAAAAAAGACATTTGCAATGACCTTTGTACTCAGCATTTGTTGCATTTCCTTTCTCCTATCCTGTCAAACAGTCCCAATAACGACTATGTTAGGTGGGGTGTCAGAATCCTGTAATAGGGAAGAACTATTTCTGCTCACATTTGATAAAGACTAAATTCTTGCAGTTATGTGACACATGACACCAAATGCTGCTCAGGTTCTTTTGCCCTACATTTTTGTGGGCTGGATACATTGGCTTGTTTTTAAGCTGCAAGAATCTACTCCTGTTTGCAGGGTTTTCTTGGTACCTGCATCTGCATTACAAATTCCAGAAAGTACATATTTGTTGCTTTTAAATAATGGATAAGGCTTTATATATTATATTTTTGGGGTCTGAAATGCATTAAAATGAAGCCACACAGACCCAAAAAAGGACTTGTCAACAAGATGAGAGGAGCTGTCAAGTGTTGTACAAGAATGCTGAACAAGATACTGGGACCCGAAGTCTGAATTAAGGAAAGACCATACATTAGTCATTTTCACATAGCCTCATTTTTATTTACCCTGGGGGACCATAGACTGAGAAAAAGAAAAGTACCCACCTTAACTATTCCTATAAAAAAACAGGGGCTCCAGGGGTATTCACAGCAAGGCACTCCAGAAAATGAGATGTGCTCCCTGAAAAAAACATGCTCCAATCATCTACTTTTAAATAAATAATGTCACAGACACTTCATTGCGTGAGGGCATCTTCTCCAACACCTGGTGCCTGGCATTTAAAAATGAGGACATGTAATCAACATGTTTGATTACTTTGTATCATTTAGGTTTTGGTGTGACACCATGGATTTTATTTTCAAGAAGTGTCTCTTAGTGTACCTCTCCACGAGGGAAAAAAAAAAAAAGTCCCTCACACACCACATTTTTAGAGGACCCTCTTACTCCATTACAATAATGAGAAAGGGTCTCTCTCCAAAAAGAGCAGCATGGAGGTCACAGCCACTCATTAGCACCTAATCTAACTCCTCACACTGTCTTTACTCTCTCAGGAAAAGTACCTGATAATCTTCCTGCTAAAATTCTGGATTTGTTCAAGTCAAATCTTTGAAAACTTAACTTGATTATGCTAAAAATTTAATTAATAATTTTAATAATCCCTGTTGTCATTACTACTGTAATTTCACATATAACTTCTCTCACTGAATTAAAATTCTTGACCAGGTGTGTATCATTATACCATGACTTACATACAAACAACCCTACTCTCTTCTCAAATTATGATGATGGAAACACCACAGCAGAAAGCAGAATTACATCAGAGAGGCAGAGAAAGTGTTTGAGCAATGGACATTGCATAAGACATTGTGTTTATTTTTTTAATTTTTATTTGAAACTTGAGATTTTTGGAAACACATTTAAGAAAAAGATCCTTATGCAAAAAAATTTCCTGCAAATATTTCTCATTTCAGTGGTGTCAGTCAGTTTAGCCTAAAAAATATCTGGTCTCTGAAATGCGAGGCTTCTGCAGTATTTGAATCATATGCACACTAATCAAATGCACCATGAGTAGAACACTTATACAATGTAAAGTATTAAATATATACATAGAACTTGCTCAGAAAAATGTTCTTCTGTCTAAATTCACAGAGCTAGAAAAACTGACTCACTGCTTCGAAACCCATGTTTCTCTTCCCAAAATTTTTGTTGCCTTTAAGAGCAGTGCTATGAGGCACCAGGCATTAACAGAATTGTTTGCTACATTCATTACTTCACAATGGCTGTTCAATTATTTTAATAAATTATTTTAAATAAATTAGCTCCAGAACCAACCTTGGATGTGCCAGATTTTTTATTGGCAGAGAATTTTTACAAGCAAGTTATAGAGTTTTATGATACCCATTTATAATGAAAACACTCACAGTACTTTAGCTATAAAACTTTTAGTGAGCAACTCAGTAAGAGTCCATTCGTGTTGTAATAACAACAGAGGAAATTGCTACTCTTATTTAAACAAAAATTCAAAAAAAAAGTGAAAAAGGGGCAGTTTTCATCTGGTGAAAATTGATACAACTTTATTGGCTACAGCAGACCCAAATTATTTGGTCCTAAGGTTCCTCTCCTGACAGTTAGGTAAATCTCCTTGGGTCTCCTACAAACACTGATTTATTTCTATGACTGCAGTGGCAATAAAATAATTTCAGAATTGCTTTGAGCCTAAGAAATTCAAGTTTAATATCAGCTGTTTGAATACAATCTTTATGAGGAGTCAGAGGTCTACCAGGAGTCACCAGTTAAAGTGATCTCAGATGTTTTTCTCTCCATTAGCACCTTCCAGTGCTGCTCTTTGGCCAAATACAGTTGCTACATTGATTCTATCTTAAAAGAAATAAGGACAATCTTAAGACACTGAGAAAATTGAGTATTTTTACAAGCTGAATTTTGGTTTTTCTTCTACTCAGTATTCTTTGCTTCCTTAAAAGACCTCAACATAAAGAAGAGCTCTTATGAATGATAATAACCACATGTATTTCAAGTGAAGCTAGTGTTTGAACCAGGAGGAACAAAACCACAAATTTTGTTACACTTTCCATACAGATTATTCTTCCAACATAAAGTGGAAAATCCCAGGACAAGTACAAAAATTTCCAAGGATAAGTACAACACAGAACTTTGCTACAGGGACAGTTCCAATCTGCATTCAAAATCGTATTTCCAAGTCAGCTTATTTTCATAAACTGATCTCACATCAGAAAAACAGGTCAGGAGTGACTGAAATTGAATTTACCTAGTGAGCAGATTCCAGCTTCAACAGCCCAGGATCTTCTCCAGGTATTTTAGATAAATGTGTGTTATGTTGTATGTATACACACTGTTATATGTTTATCACACTGAAACCAGAACTACTGAATCTTTGAGGCTAATGTAACTTAAATAATGTAACTAAATAATGTAACTTTAGATTCAAGTGACCAAACTTCTAGGAAGAAATCAGTTTGAGGCCTCTAGAAGAAAGAAAATGCTGTTTTGAAGGACAATTGCCTTGAAAGAAACAATTGTTTACTGGATTTTCTCCTGAGACTTGCCTGCAGTGCACTCCCCATTCCCAAAAGCATTAAAAAACAAAATTTATGTCATTATCTGGGCAATCTAATCTAGAATATTTCAGATTGTAAATAAAATATTTCAGTTGAAGTATTTTTCCAGTATTTCATCTCTACAGGTGACAAAGAACAAAAGCAAGAAATAACTGTGGACATTCCATTTATATTAGCACTATGTCTCAGAAAACAAATATGCCCAGCTTCAGTGGGAAGAAGGTAGAGTTCTGGTCACATCCTTCTCACCCTTGGGAAAGTGTAACAAGCCTGAGCTGCCACTGCAAGCAATGATAGCAAGTGCTAGGGAAAAAACACTGCTATGTCTCTCCCAATATTTTTTACCAAAGATGAATTCAGCATATTTTTTGAAATTTGACTGATGTCCGATGAGGAAAGTAAACCATACAAAATAAGATTCAACATAAACAAACGATATCAAGTTCAAAGCCAACAAGGATCCTGAAGGAAATGAAAGAATGATCAGTGCAAATGACTTTTTAAAATATCCCCCATGTTGTTTATCACCAGATTAGTAGCGTCCAAACAAAAAATTCAGGCCAATTTCTCTTGCATGTTTTCTCTTCCTCTCTACATAAGAGAGAGAGATGTTCTAGTAAAGGTCATTCAAAACTGTCTTGAAGTGAGTCTCTGGTGTGCTAAGAACTGCCAGCTCTCTCACTTCCCACGAATAAAAAGCATGCCTCAGGCTTGGTTTCACCCAAAATATGTGAAAAGTGCCTTGCAATTGAGGCATATTAATCATATGACAAACTGAACTCTCTGCATTCTTCAGTGAAATTAGGAGTCATCAATACAAGTCCTTGCACCTGAATCTAGTTAAGCTAAGAACTGTTCCACATTCCATGCTGTCCCAAATGTCACCATAGGTCTTTACAGTTATGAATGCTCTCAGGCTGCCTGGGCACTTAGGTGTTCTAGGCACAACATCATCTCTTAAGTCCAGTAGGAAAACCTAAACAGCAATGGAACACGTGGGCTTTTGTTTTCAAAATATTGGTAGAATTGCTGGTTTTTGAAGTAACTCTCTGTGTGGATGTACAACAGTCCAGAATCGCTGGAGTTTTGTCTGTGACTATGATTTTTCCTAACACCCATATCAAATACCAATAGCATTTATTTCCACATTGCTTCCCATCAAAATAACTTCCATACTGCCAACAGCAAAGGTTCACCACAAACTCCAGAGGTTCATTAGTCCCATCACTGAGCAAAGATATTTCTAAAGCAAAGTAGATCCAAACCACCTTCCAGGTGGTCCTTTCCATGACAGAAAGCTAATGCTTCCCACTCCTAACACACCAAACCAGCAGGCTGTCTCTGTCATCTCCTCTGCCAGCCACTGTGGACAAGTTGCCCATTAGCACCAGAGATATTGACTGGGCTTTGTGAACAGTCATGGCTTAGATAAGTGCTTGTCTTAGGGAAGAGCAACTTTAACCAGGAGGAAAATACAGGAGTCGCTTCAAAGATGAATGCCCAAAGTAAATGCAAGTGCCTGTTCCAAATCCTTAAGAATTTTAAAGGGAAGTACAAATGTTTTTATTTCAAAATACCTGGCCACAAACCATTCTTAAAGGAAAAAAACAAAAACAAAACAACAGTCTAATCCGTCAGCTTTTAATGAGTTTTAACTGATCTCTCATGTTACTGAAAAGGTCTTTGATTGTTATAGCCTTTCCTATCTCTTCCTCTCTGTTATTTTCTCTCTATTTGAGCTATAAAATGTTACTTATTGGTGTAGGCTTACTGTTCTTTTTAGGACTAGAAGGGTAAGGAGTCAGCACTCATAGCTTCTTTAAAAACCAACAGAGAAAAAAGGAAAAAAAGCCAGTGTCATCTCCACTTAAAATCACCTTCCACTGCCACTACCACTTTCAGCAGTTGTCATTCTTTGTCTTTTGGGTTGGTTTATTTTTTTTCTGTAAGAAAAATCAATTGTAATTACATGAGTATGTCTCATTGACCTGTCCTTTTTTGGGGGGCTGGAAGTCCTTATCTGACTAATTGACTTCTCTGTCCTAATGTCTCCTCCAAAGCCCTAGGTCCTAAGTGAAGGCACAAGGTAAGGACCTTCTTCATACCATTTGTGGCAAGTGCTTCATTTTTACTGGTTCATACAAGACAGAAATTCTTCTAGCAGAGAAAAAAAGTGCCAAAAATTAGATGCAAGTGTGTTATTTCATGTTTAAAGAAGCTTGAAGTGAAGATGAACCAAAGGAGAGCAGCAAACACAGAATTTTTACTCAGAGGAACAACAATATCATTAATACAATGGCAAAGCTGGTACAATAAAGGTGCAGGGTGTGTTTCTCAACCTCATCTAACACAGCCACACACAAGGTTATGGGCTGGAAAATTCAAACACTGCCAGTTCCCTGGGACACAAATCATCAAAAATCCTCTTCTGACTGAGGAGACAAGCAATTTGTCACAGCCTTTAAACACATAAATAAATTCAGCTAACGGGAGTAGAAGTCAGTCATGTGGCTTCATCCATGAATATTTCCTAGGTGAGATCCTGTGACTTGTAACCTAGTTTTTCTTCCAGGGTACAGGATGGGACAGGAGCAATCTTTAGTAACTAGAAGCTGACTTACACCTTGTAATTATTTTGCTCAGAACAAATCAAGTATATTACTCAGAAATAAATGGCAAACCTACTCTAACAGCTTTTTTTTTTTGCCTTTTCTTCCATTATAGTTCCTTTCTCAACCTAGAGAATAGTAAAACATCATGTTTGGATCAGCCAGTAAGTTCACATGACACATTTGAGGCAAATTCTCACTTCTGAGTGACTTAATTTCCCTCTCATACCCTGTGCTACAAAATGAAGATAAAAACTTACCTACAGCCACATAATATGTAGATATAGGCCATTGAAATAATCCCACCTATTATTGTCCAAATGAACTGTAATTTCTCCAGAAATAATTTGACTGTTTCTCACACCAAATAATAACCAGATCAACAGAAAGTCCTGGAAGGTGTTTTCCTGCATACAGCTTCTCTCTGCAGACCTGGAATAATTCCAGCATGGCCGAAATGCCAAAGCATCTGTGCTTACAATGAAATCCTAAAATAAATGCAAAGGGGAAGAAAGTGCTAAAGCACTCAAGGATGGGCATTTTCCAGGAACTCAGATTATTGTTCTCATTCATCACATTTTTGTGATCTTATGAGTAGGCCTACATGTAACAGGAACTGAAATCTGAGCCCAGCAGCACTTTGTGTGAAGGAACTTTATTCAAATTCCCTCCATCCTCTTCAGCACTCCGTGTCAATTACTCCCAAATCCCTGTTCATCACAGCTATTGCAATACATGATGCCTGAGAAAGCAAAAACCAGAAGATGACAAGTACAGATAGCCTCATTCCCCACAGAGCAGCAAGTTGAGCACCCCATAGTCAATAATGCATTCTTTAGAGAAATCTGATATTTCACATTGTAATATACTGAGGACTCTGCACTGAGGGGAGTTGTTCTGCTTACAGCTTTTTATTTGTGACCATTTCCTTTTGGTGGTGCTGCTGCTGGCATTCCCTGAATTTAAAACTTGAAGACATTTTTCCCTGGATGCTTCTTTCCCACCCACCTGACACTCCTGGCATTCCTCCTGCTCTCAACTCCTCTCACATGCACCTTACAGCCTTTTCAGACTATTGCATCTTAGTCCAGGCTGAAACTGAACCAGGAGCCATGCTTTCCCTCTAATCCCCCTTTCCCCAAACACATATCCTGCTCCATAACATTCTCTCCAAGCTTTTGAGGCTGATACTGTCACTATCCAGGCAGTACTTTCAGGACAGCAGGAATAGAAGGCATTATTTCCCCATTCCCCAGGATGCTCTTGCATGAGATGTTGCTTAAGGACTTTTTTTTTTTTTAATTAATTAATGGAGTTAAAGCAGAGGGTCTATCTTGTAGGAAAACAGTTCTCACACTATCCAGTTTTTTGTGAATAGATAAGAGAGCCTAAACTTTTCAGATTAAAAGCCCGTTTGACATGGCTTGCCTTGATTTAGGAGGGCACTTCAGTGGTGCATAGCTTTGGTCCTCATAAACCTGTCTTTTCAAATCCTCTGCTGCCTTCCTAAACGTGGGATAGATTTGGGCAGACCTCATCCAGCAGCAGCACAAACTTTGCTGTAATTCCAGCCTCCACTGGGTGCCACTATTGCACAGCATAATGTGCATCTGCTGCGGGAGGCAACAGCCTGGCAAAACTGACTTTGGACTTGTGCTTCACTCTCGTGAAGTTTTCAGACCATATGTAGAGAATTATCACTTGGTTTTTATGACCTTAAAATGCCCCATGACAATCATGTTAGCAGGAAATACGAGGAGGATTTAATTCTTCCTCGATCGCTACAGCTGAAAAGCTCTCATGCAAGAGAGCTCAGATTCTTTCCTGATTTTGTACTTGAATAAGACTTTCAGCCCCATGTGCAGATCTCTTCCTCTACTCTGACTGATAATCAACTTAGCCCTCTATTTTGCCTTATCTTTTTTAATCTCACTGCAGAGGGCTTGGATTAGATGACCTTCAAAAGTCCCTTCCAGCCCAAACTATTCTGTTGCTCTCTGTCTCCATCTAAAGTGCTTCACTATTGGCACAAGGGTAAAAGCTTACCACAGATGCCTTAAAAACGCTCACTCAGTGCTCTTAAACTCTGTGCACATCCCTGGCAATAACACTGAAAACACATTAACAGCCAACTTTAGTTCAATAGAAATTAAGTGTTAGTTTTACGGAGTGGATTTAATTGCCACTTGATGGTGCATGGACATCCACAACTTGATAGATATAATTCAGGTGACTCAACCTGGAACCCAAAAATACTGCAGCCTAATGTTATGAACTGCTTCTAAAAATTCTGGGCAGAAAATTTAATCACCTTTGGTTTGTCTATCTCACATTATTGCTGCTCTTGGATTTTGCTTTATTTCCTTTTCCCAGGCCTCAAAGAACTAAACAGATAACTAAGTAATAAACTAATATTATATTAAGAAATAAAAATATTTAAATATATACCTCATAATAATATACTCAATAATCTATATAATTCTATAAATAAAAATTACCTAATGGAATACTTTGCGAGCTTACAGAAAATATGCAAAATTCTTCCAGGCAA
Organism: Rhipidura dahli; assembly: GCA_013399225.1. Classification (NCBI taxonomy): domain Eukaryota; kingdom Metazoa; phylum Chordata; class Aves; order Passeriformes; family Rhipiduridae; genus Rhipidura; species Rhipidura dahli. The sequence goes on along the minus strand of VXAC01005860.1, from coordinate 544,224 downwards.
AATACTGCTGGAAGGAGATTTTCATGCCACTCCTCCATCCTGGAATAATTTATTACCCTACTCAGTTGGCAGAATTGACATAACCACAATTGTTTCAAGTTGCTGAAGATGGGGGAAGCAGTGTCTCAGTGTTTATGAAGTCTATTTTTTTAACTTGGTTTTTCTTCTCACTCCTCTCAACACTTGTATAAGGTGACACTGATAAGTACAGAAATGTCTATAGTCCCTGGCCTTTGAAAGGACCTCAGCCTCTTCCAGCAGAGATTCAAAATACTTCCTTGAAAATCTGCTATATTCTGACACAGGTTTAATTGCAAAGAGAAGCTTAAGTGACTGCCCCATATTGGTTGTATTATCACAGAGATGGGCTAAAAAAGAACACATAAGAGGTAGTCTGGCAGTACAGACTTTTCTAAGGCCTGGAGATACAGCAGGAAGAGAGAAAGAGACTATACAACAAAGCAGGAAAATCAGCAAAAGCCAACAGCTAATAGACTGAAACTTAGTCAGACCCACAGTTTTTCAAAGACAGCTAAATCACTGACACCAGCAGCTAAACAGGTCTGTGGTGCAGGTCTGGGGGCAACAGGGAAATCCAATGCCCTGAAGCCTGGCTGCTCTTGCATTGCTGGAGACTCAAAAGTGGCATTTGTGATGAAGGAGAAACAGCAATTCATCTGGTAAGGTAAACTAATAAGTTCAGTAAATTCACCCAGGGCAGGAAACAGAGGCACTTGCAAAAGAAGATAGAGACAGGCAGAATTTCACCTTATCAGAGCAGCCCTGTTCTAGTGCTCTCTCAGCATTCCAGCTGCTTTTCATCACACATGGCAAACTCTGCAGGAGTGACCATCACCCACACAGCTGCCTCCATTATCCCTGCTTACTGGATCATGATTGAAAAAACAACAGGACACACATCTTTAAACTGATGTGTGTCTATTAGACAGACACGTGAGGACAGAATGGAAATATCACAGATGGAAAGAAGCTCATGTTTATAAATCAATTTGTGCTATCAAAAACTGGGAGATCCCTGTCTTTCCATTAACAGCTGAACTAAAAATTTCTGGGTAGGAGAGCCCATTCCCACATCCAGGAGCCTAGGATGTGTATGGTCTTTCCTACCTCACCAACAGCTCAGGAAACTGCCTGCACATACCCACCAGAAACAGTGTCTCAAGAGGACTTGTTCTGCCTTCAGCATTTCTCTGGGCAATTGTCAGGGTGTCAGAAGGCTTCAACCTCAGCACTGCTTTCCATTTTTACTTATCTGTTAGGGTTTGGTATTTTCTTTTGGTTTATGTTTAATTTCTTTCCCTTTTTTATAAACCTCAGTTAATCAGGACTCTGAAGGTTTGTAGACTACAGAATGACCAGAAAATGCTGTCCTCACATGCAGATGTTTCATGGCTCTTACTGTACACCTTCAAGTGACAAGGTCTCTCCAGTGGCATAGGGCTCAGCTTTGTGGGCACCCAGCTCTGCACTGCCTTCATTGAGGCTCCCACAAACTCTTCTTAGAAGGGCCTTCTTTGAAAATTCAAGATATACATAGAAGATGCATATCTCCTTATGAAATGTGGATGTACACATGGGAGGAAAGGATATAAAGTCCTGAGGGACAGAGGGAGCACCTTTAGCTGACGCTGACCTTGGTTGTAGCTAAGAACAGCAGTGTAGGGACTGGTAAACCTAGTAAGAGTTTCTGCTCAGCTGTCAGATACTGTTGTAGTAATGACATCACAGAATTTCATGGCATGTTTAATATAAAGAAATTAACTTCATCAGTGATGGACATAGATCCCCTTTTGAGTGTCAACAAGTCTTCATGGGATGTGTCCAAGAAAAACTTTTGGCTTCCTTTTCATATCCAGTTTTCTGACATGTTCATGCCAGCAATGCCCATTTTTTGCAATCCAGATAAGCCCATTTTTAAACGAAGACAGACAAGAAGACATCTGGACTCTGGCAGGGACACACAAGTGTGTCATTATGGAGACACAACAGAAGCTAGAGAGACACATTAGTTACAGCAGCAGGCTTGAGATTAGACATGGACTTTTTGTTGGATGATGCATTGGCTGGATTCTCACAACCAGAAAGAAGCAGTCAACTGCTCGGTGTGCAGATGGAGAGCAGTGATGAGTGGCGTCCCTCAGGAGCCCATATTTGGACCAGTACTGTTTAATATCTTCCTTCAATATTATTTTCTTGAGATTGAATCTAACAGTTAGTTTCAAATAAAAATTGGTGAGAGCAAAATAATCTGTCAGTTATAAATGAAGTATAAAGGAAGTTCACACATTTCCAGTAGGACAGGATTCTCATTATGAGGACATCATGCCAAAGGCCTTACAGAAGTCCAGATACATGATATCAGTAGATCTTCCCTTGTCCACTAGAGTAGTCACTCCGTCATAGAAGCCACCAGTTTGGTGGCCCTTGGCTTATTTAAGTTACTGTGAAACCTTTCCAATACCTTCTTCGTGAGAACAAAGTGACAAAGGTGAGTTCCTGCAAAAACTGGAAAGACTTCTGTCTTCTTAATTCAACCTGCTGGTCCCATAGGGATTCCTTCTTCATCTCAGCTGAAGATCCTTGAGTGTGCCCTGATCCATACAAAAGCTTGCTCATCCATTCCCAGGGACTGCAAATGAACAAACTGACAGCCCTCAGAAAGGAAAAGCTCGAGAGACCACTGGCAAGGGAAGGAACAGTCAGTGGAAGAGCTACTGTCTGGGAACTTAATGATAGGCAAGAGAAGAAAGGTACAGGTCAGGTAAATATACAAGCAATGCTGTTAGATGTTTATCTGAGAGGATTATTATCTTTACCAGAAGAGGTTGTTTTTCCGACAGCCCTTTAAGTGTTTTCAAAGATGCTCTATGAAACATGAAAGTTTTAGTGTAAATCAGGCAGTGTGCCAGACCTAAGCGGTTTCCTGCAAACAAGCCTAAGCAAAAAAATCCTCTTACACTGACAAACAAACACATCTCTACATCTGTGGATGCTGAAGGCTTGGTCGTGGGGAGATTTTTCAGCTTTCTGCCAGTGTCTGTGTGAGTCCTTGCTTTCACACAGATGCTGGCTGAAAAACAGAGGTTTTTGTGAACCAATCCCTTTATCTTACAGGTGCAAGACTGTTATGCAGTATTGTTGTCATACTGACTGGAGAAATATTTTGAAATAGGTGTTGTAGGGTTCAACCAATCACTCTAAGAGGTGGATGGTCAAGGACCAATAATCTTATGCCATTCAAGCCAACTAAGAGATATAAATGAGTCTTTAAATTAATAAATAATTCAATTTGTTCCTGGATTGAGCCTGAGTTGTTTTTTGCCATCCCCAGTACAACAGCAACATACATCATCTGCCATTCTTTATTATTTAACCTTCCCTTTTTTTAAGAAATACATGGAGACACCTACATGTCATGGGTGAGCTTCAGTTAAGCCACATGGTAACTCTGAGCTCATTACAAACCCGAGGTAAGAAAAATCTCACACCATTAACTTCCTTTGGTTTGTTGGGAGCACATGCAAGACACTTCACCTGAGTAAAAGCCCTGAATTAAAATGAACATCACAAGGAAAGGATACCAGTTTCATCTAATTACAGCTGGATTGCACTAGGGTTTATTTCCTCCATTTCTTTTTTACAACTACCTCTGGGAGAAGCCTCAGTTTCTCTAAGGGTTAGTTTCTGGCCCATGTAACAGAGTCAGAATATTACCAACAGGAAAACCCTGAGTTTTTTGTTTCTATAATGGTGTTTGAGGCGTAAAGTTAAACTGCTAAACACTCATTTAAACAAAGCAAACCTACTGGTAGAAAGTTTAATAGTGGCCAGGGCTAAAACTGGCCAAAGCTGATATTGTAAAATTTTCCTGCATGTATTTTTCCTGTGTTTTTTGAAGTGTTTTCTGACTTTCTCACAGTGTTAGGTGCTGGAAAGCCGGAAAGAGAAAGGAGAGTTTGAACCAAGTATTTTGACTGCAATTTTGGTAAACATTGTATGAAACCAAACAAAAGCCACGAGCAGTTATATAAAATTTAAATTTGCAAAACACAGACTTGTGAGTTTCCCTCTCAATAACTATATCCAGATCGTTCAGGTTTTGGGAGCCCTTCTTGGATCTGATTTGCAAATGGTCCTTTGTATCTGCGTCTAGAAAAGGCTCCCAGCTTACACCTGGACTGAACTGTGTCACAGCAGGATTTTCAGAGCCTCCCTGCCCAAGTGTGAACTCTGGGTTAGCCCCAGGTTGAACTGGAGGAGGGGTAGCAGCACTCATGGGAGTGTGAGAATTGCAAAAGTGGTTTTGGAAAAGAGCCAAGTTCTAAGCTGAACATAAGCTGAGGTTGATGTGTTTTGTTGCTTTGAACTACTACCAAAAAGCAAGCACAAGGAAGTGGTCAAGTTGAGAAGTTAATTCAGAGTATGGGTGCTCTTGTGATGAAAACCAATTTTCTGCAGTGCTCTCATGTCCTGATGTCATCCCAAATATGACCAATATCTATTTCCAGACTAAGTAAACCAATCACTTCATCTAGCAGCCTCCATCATGTTACCCTCATGTATGACCAAGATCTGCTCATTTATGAACATACAGAGCTGCTTGTTTCCAACTGACATGCCCTAAAGAAAAGAAAAATAAATCACCTGAAACCAGGAGAAACAACTCTCTATTTTTGAGAGTTTTGGTCATTCAGTACCTCTCTAAATATAGTTTTAGTAGGAATTCCATAGGTGCAGTTAGATGAATGAAGAAAAGATTTTCTGCTTTTGCTTTTTAGTAATGTGCATCTGAGAGTTCAGTCCTTCAAAATTAAATGTGTATTAACATTTTTGAAAATCAGTGTTATGTAAGCAGGAATAGATGAACGAGAAACCATATAGAGCACTAGAAAACTCTAAGAGTGATTGTTAATTCAGGCAGGAAAACAAACATGACAGAAAAATTAGAAGGAAAAACAACACTGGTAACAAATCCTCAGGCTCCAGAGGCATTTAAATCCCTGATGTGTTACCAGACCTCTGCAGGAGGGTACCTGCTCTTCGTCCTGCACAGGGCTCAGAAACCAGTGGGGCTTTAGGTAAGCTCAAGGATCACCCAAACAAGAAAGGGGAGCTCTGAGCAGTAAATTCTGGACTTTTCTAATGAGCCAGAAAAATCATCCACAATACTGACCCATAAAATCTGCAGCAGGATGGATTGGTTGGATCAGCACAACTTATTCAGCAGAGATTTTATGGAGGAGAACTCTCTAATGTATTTGTCTCCTTCTACAAGCATTTTCTCTCCTATCTCTCCTTTATCCTGGCTACAGCTAAGCTATTTAAGTTATTTCAGTACATGTGTTTACATCTAGATACAAATGTAGATATGAGATGCAACAGTTTCCTGCTGAACGAGAAGAGGATTCTGAAAGTTACTAATTTGTTAGGGTTTTCTGTAAGGCCATTTCTTTCCAGTTTTCTGCCTCTGTCAGGGACAAGGGGAATATTTGAGGTCCAAAATAGCTCTCTGCTTGCACTCCTTTTAAATGCTTCAATTGATTCTCATTAATCTCTGCCTTCAGTTTAGAAGCTGAGTAAGCTGTTTCTTTCATCTTAAAATTAAATTTGCTTGATAGATTATTATTATTATTATTAGGTAGGGAAAACCCACCTGTTATTTGATGTGTTGGCTTCTCTTCCCTCGGACATCATTCGTGGATCATTTGCTGCCCTGATCACTGTCATCACTTTAGGTAATACTTAAAGTTGTTACAGAAAAATCATCATCTTTGGTGATTTCCAAATTATTTTTCATTTATAAAATTCTCTTAACATCCTGACTTTTGAAACATAAATCTAGAGCTATTTGGAGTGCTTGAAATAAAATACTAAGCAAAATATAAAATCAATAGATAGCGTAAAATACTAACAGAACTGACTGCAAAAACCATGTGTAAATTATATGGGAGCCAAACAAGTGCAGAGCAGTAACCTGGCACCAGCCCAAAGCTTCAAAATGAAGTTGGAGGGAATGGCAATCTACAGGCACTGCTCCAAGTTGATCTTGCACACTGAAGTGTACACCTCAGTAACCTGGCATAGCCTGAGGATATTCCTTTTCAGCTTTTAAAATCGACTTCAGTGAAATTTATCTTTATAAAACAAGAAGGAAAAAAAATCTCTACAGTCTCTTCTGCATCTCAAGTAGTAAAATTGAGATGTATAAAAACAGAGCCGAGGGATAGATTAGAAGAGAGGTTGCTCCTCCTTCAGTAACTACATCATGAATGGAAACCAAAGTACACCTCATTCTATCAGCTCTCACTTGCTGAACACTGCTCTGGAGCCATGAAAAACACAGAGCACTGGCAAGATTTACTCCCAGCACATCAGTGACAGTACCTGAATGCCACTGCAATGCCTTCTCTTGATCAGGTCTTGGAGAAACATGAAAAAAAAAAAAAAAAAAACCAATAAAACTGGTCTGCTTTGACTGCTACAAAATGTTTGCATGTGGGCACATTATCACAGATACCACTTCAAGTACAGGACAAAACTCACAAAGCCTAAATCTGTGGGTGAAGTGGAAGGACTCCCACTACAGGGAAAGGACTTAAAGTATTCATTGTTGGGTTAGAAGACAGCTCATTTTGAATTGGCATACAAATCTATCCATAAATTTTTAACAAATTTACCAAATTAGAAATAAATATATATGTAAACTCATAGGTTGCCTGTTGCACTCCACTGAAAGGCAGACAAAGTTTATCAAAAATATCTTGCACTTATTTGATTTGACTCTCAAAGTTTTCCTTTGTGCCACAGCACTGTGTTCAGTAGTCAACAAACTAATATTTACTTTGTGAAATTTATTGCCATCAGAAATCTGAACAGACCAACAGATGTGCATGTCTGCTGGCATTTTTAGCGAGGAGTAGTTCTCTTGTTTTTTAAATTAAATTACTCACATGTTTAAGGCTGAGTTCACATTTTTATGTTTGCAGAATCTGGGCAAGGCCAGATATCTACATGAGGATCTGCTGAAAAAAAGTAGAATCTGTGTCCTCCAAAGCCCAAGGCAGGTACTCACCAACTCCTCAGCCAAGTCTCACTCTGTCCTCCTTCACCAGAATTATCAAAATGTTTATCTTTAGTGCTATACTTGCTGGCTCCTTTCTCTCTCTTTTAAAATCTATATGATTTAAGTGAAGCAAGGTTTGTAAGGAGAGGTAATATCTTTTATCAGAGCAACTGATACATATCTCTTCAGAGCATCAGGACTACAACAACACAACCACTATAATTTCATTTAGTCATTTTAACAGAATTGAAATAATGGCCATGACCTCAGCCAAAGCAGTTTGTGTATACTTTTTTCCTACAGACATCTGGCAGTGTACCATAATCCTGCACCAACATGTGTGTCTTTATTCAATCCTACATCTCTTGAATGAGGTATAAAAAAACCTTCTTGCTTTCCTTTTTGCGTGAAAAAGTGGGTACTACCATAAAGTCAACAAATTCCCATCTGCTGTGTCACTGGAAGATGGTTTTCAGCAAATCAAATGCTACTTCAGAGATTAGCTCCCGGTTGGTTTTAGGCTTTTTCTTCTGTTGTTGTGAGGTTTTTGGGGGGAGGGATGGAGGAGTTTTTTAAACCTCTTGTCACACTCTTTTTTCAGTATTCACAAATACATCACTTCCATGACTTCCTTATTTTTCCTTAGAACTGCAGCCTGTTGCATCTAAGATGGTCAGATTCTGTAGTGAGCTCAGAAGCCTTGCTGCTCTTTGCCTGGGAAGGTGCTGAAAGAGGCTTACATTTACTAATTATGTGTACATAACTGTGTAGCCAGAGGTAAAACATGAACCACCTCACACATGTGAAACCAGAACTTGAGGAAGGGCAGCTCCTGCACTCTCAGATGTGATTTAATGAATCTTGCAGGGGCTTTGACAGAAATGTAATTTGCCAAACACAGCACATTTTTCACTGCCAATTAATTAAACAGCCTTGCTCAGAAGAAGTGTCCAGTAAATTAAAGAGCTGCAAGCCTAGAACTTTACATTATCTAATTGTACCACAAAGTCAGCTACTGAAACAGATATGCCTGGTTATCCAGAAGGCTGTGTAAAAAGCAGCTTCAGAAATGTTGTTCCCCATGCTATTCCTCAGGTTTGACTTATATTTTTTCTCATTGCTCTTCATTCTCAGGTGACTTCCACAATTACCCACTGACAGCAGTGAGACACAGCTCCCAGCTCTGGCTATCAATGCCACCAGCTTTCAGTGTGCTGTGCTCTGAGTGTCACAAGTTGCCAGAATTAGCCTTTAAAAGGTTATCCTCCTCTCTCAAAGTTCAGAAACCTCTTTATCCACTCCTGCTTACCGATTGTAACTTCACAAGTGTGATTTCAAAGCCTGGCTACAAACAGCTGTGGAAGATGAGCCAAAACAGTGTTCCAGGACGGAAAGAAGTGCATTATGCAGCCCAGAAGAATTGATTCTCCAGCCAAAGGGCTGTAAAAGCAATGTATCACTCGAATCCTACCCACCTAAATCATTTCACATGTTTTTAGCACACAAGCCAGCACTCTGTGTTTTCAAGCATGCATAAAGTAAGTTGCTGGGGTCTTCCCAACCATGAAGCTTCACAGGTTTCTCCAATAAACAAGCACTGCTTTAGGGAACATAAAAGAATGGCACTCCCCTTTAGAAAACAGCCTTAAGAATGTGTTTGCCAACACAACCCATGAAAAACTCAGAAAGGGTTGTAGCACTGCATGTTGCCTGTTTTTGTGGGAAAGAGACAAGAAGGGTCCCTTACAACTTGACACTTTCTAATGGCTTACAAGAATCCTGTATTCTGATGGTATTATTCAGCTTTTTCCTGTCTCACTCAGGAAACAGAATAACGTGAAATTTGACTCTCCATGAATTAAAACTAAACTTTGAAAACCATGGCCTTTTTGAAAATATTTTTCTTTTTAAAAAGTCACAATCATTTGAGTTCTTGAATTGAAATCATTTTAGAATAAAATAACTATGCTAATTTTTTTTCATATTATAGGGCATATAATCCATTGTTTTGAAACTGCTAAAAGAGACCATGAGAATTTTTCATCTAAGAAACAAAGAAACTTTAACACGAAGCTCTTCTCTGAGGAGTGAGAAAGGCTAACAAGCTGAGGCAGATCTCTGAGCTTTCTGAGATTTTCTCATTGCTGGAAGTCCTCTGAATCAACCACTATTTTCCATGACAAAAGTCAACATTTCAGTGCTTCTCAGAAAGCTGCACACTACTATTACACTTCTTAAAAGAAGCAAACAACCTGCAGAAATGCTTTTAAATATAGCAGCCTTTGGGTTTCTCGTATCTAAACTGGCCATCTCATATACCTTTTCTAGAAGACTATTATTAATAATATCCCTTGATATTTTGCATTTGGAATAATGAAATATGAAGGCAACTATATAGTTCATTCAGATCAGGAAAATTTTCCATCTCTTGCATTGTACAAAGTTATTTCCATTGTATAGCAGGTACTATGAAAATCAAAACATTCATGGTTGTGGAGCATTCCCGTGCTGTGACAATGAAATCCATGGGCCACTAGCTAACTTTTGCATTCAAGCCTTTGAATTAGGGATTTTACCTTCATACCATCCACGCTCTCATAATCAAAGCCCTCTCCATAACTCATAGAATGGTTTTGCTTGGAAGGGATCTTAAAGATTATCTACTTCCAACATCTTCCACTAGACCAGGCTGCTCAAAGCCTCATCCAATTTGGCCTTGAACGCTTCCAGGGATGGGACATCCACTGATGCCTTGGGTTTTAACTTGTATATTTTTCAAATCCTGTACTGCCTGGTGTGTAACTCTGAAGTTTCTTGTGCCCTGTTAGCTGCTGTTCTCTCGTGCTGCTCAGACATAACAAACCTCCCTAGGTTTGCTCTCCAAGGACACCTTGATTGTCCCAGGCCCCAAAATGTGTAAACTAAAAGCCTCTGAAGAGGAGGGGTAAACGTGGGGTAATTACACCATTAACTGTGGTTATAATTGGCAAATTAACCCTGATATGCAAATGGACCAAACTCATAAAAGTGTGAAGAACCCCTGGACCCAGGGTCCATCTTGGGTGGAGCCCCTTGCAGGTTTTACACTCCCAAGCTGTGCCTTTGAAGGCCCTTCCAATAAACACCTACTTTTATTCTCTGAGTCCTCTCTAGCCCCTGTTTTCAGGCAGCCACTTCCAGGCATCACCACAACTTCTCTGGGAAACCTGTCCTAGTGCTGCACCACCCTCATAGGGAGGAATTTCTTCTTAATACAGAGTTCTCACTTCTGTCTCAGCCTACAGTTACATGAACTTCAGTGGTTTTAGCAGCTGAGATTTCACCTGAAGCACAATTACTCCATGATTTTTACTGAGGTTCATGTTTGAAACTCAAAGTAGTTAGAGCTGAATTAAGTAATCAACACACATGCATCCAAAAACTGTGAATAAGTTGTAGGAGGAGGTTCTGTAATACACATTTTACTTAAATCCCCAGAAAAGCTTGGTTTTTTCAGCTGTATCATGGAAAGACTACATTCCCACCATGCAGAAATTATTACTGTGTAGAAGAATATGGGTTTTCTAGACTCAGACTGGGTTCACAGTGAGTAATAGATTTTTAGGTCACTCATGTTTTATAAGTCTTTGTAAAATTCATGTAGTTTCCCAGCCACAAAAAATACATACTTCGTACTTCCTTTACCTTTCTTCTTATGGAGGTAATTTGATTTCGTGTGCTTTAAATGAAGAATTCAAAGCAATTTGTAATCCATTCCTGGGCAATTTTACTTAAAGCACAGTGATAAAAGCTGTGTCATTTGTTAAAAAGGTTTTACTAATGAAAGCAACAGCTGTTGTCACCCGTGTCTCTGGATTATCTCCTCTTAATGAGTTGACTCCAGCTGTCTTGCTTTCTGGAGTAGATTAAATAATGTAAGTAACCATACTCTGCACACTGTTCAAATTTAGGCACCTGACTATTTGTATAATCATCCTGGTTTTGTGGCAGTTGACCCTTGATCTAGAGCCCACCTAAGCTGCAGTTTTTAATGTGCTAACATTTCACATGCACAGTAAAAGCTGCAGTACATTGCACTGTTTGCTATTTATTTCTGAACCAGCTCTGCAGACCTTTTGTTGCAGCAGGAAGTTTATTGCCACAGAAGCTTCAGTGAAAAGCCACACAACTGAGCTTCAGTAGGGCAAAAATTGGAAAGACATGCCTTTTAGCACCATCACCACTAACACTTGTACAGACAGCCCTGAAGCAGAGAAACAGCCACAGTTTTCAGACTTTAATGGGACTGCGTGTCAGAAAATGTGTAGGAGACATTTTGTTCAGAGAGCTCTGCAAAACAAGGAACTAATGCAGCCTCAGAGGGGTAGGGGCTGGAGAATGGATTTAGGAAAAAAAATGTCAATTCAAACACAAATCCCATTTCCAGGCAAGGTAGTTCTGTGTTGAAGACCATGTCTGTTAGATTTTATATGTGTCTTGATAATGAAAGCATTACTTGAAGTACAGTTATTCCCAATTCAATTTGCAGGATATACATCACCAAGACCACAATTTTTACTTTTTTCAACCTTAAGTGTCGTGAAATACACACAATAATCTCTCCCAACTCTGTGCCTCCAACAGCCCTTCCTAAGTTAAGGTGAATTAAGCTTGCAAAGCACATGCATGAAGGTTCAGATATTCTTCTCTCAGAACCCTTAACAAATCTTGAGAACCAATCTCCCACTACATCACTGTATTTCTGTCCTAAGCCTCAGGGTGGACACACCACCAGGTCTGTCTGCATGTGTAGCACTAACATTGTTCTTCAGTTTCAGTCAAGCTCAGCTCTCACAAACTCCCTCCAGTTCTGGGTTTAGGGATTTTATCTGTTTTCTCTATTCCCAATACCTGTATTACTTATTGGCTCTGTATAAAACTCTGGAATGCCCAGATGAAGAATAACCATCTTTTTTGGTGCAGTGAGTTTTCCCCTAAAAACTTTGCATGCTTGAGTGCCACAAGACACAGATGACAAAACTCTCTTGGGGTACAAACAGCTATAGGAATAACATTTTCTGATTTCTTTTCCATGATCTCTCCCACTCCACTCTGAAGTAGGACTGGTCGGGAAGCTGAGACCAAATAACGATCTCAAACCTGCTGGTGTCACAGTGGATTACAAAATTAAAGTGTATTAAACAACCAGACACCCACAAGCAGCTTGAAGCACCAAATTTACCACTTGTTGAGCACAGCTTACAGAGAACATTTATTTATGCAGTCCTCAGGCACAAAATGGGACTATTTCTTCACCATTTTTCTACTTTAATTGCCTAATTTGTTACTCTTGAGTTCCTGGAGCTCTGCACTTCAATGTACAACAAAGTAAGAGCACCAGCATATCATCAAACTTCAGTAAATTACTTGCAAGTGAAATAATTACTCCAAACACGCATTTTAACCAACTGATTTTACACCATTGTACACAGAGCCAACTAGATTCACCTAAAGGAGGAAAAGCTAATCATTGCAAGAGCTACCTTATCACTGCAATTATAGCAAAGATCAGCTTGTTTATCAAGATGATAAAAAATGTGATAATGGCTTTTTCCAGTGTGATATATTTATGCATGGCTAGGAAGAACAAGAATTTTTTTTTTTTAATGGACAGAAATATTTATTTATTAAATTAGGCAATTTTCTCCATCTTTAGAAATGAGCACTGAATTGGCAAGGTCAAAGAGTACTGGATAAATAAATAATATTCCTGATGTCTTCAGGAACTGAGTACTGCAATTACTGCAGAAAGTGTACCAGTGTTTCAAACCAAATTACAGCTCTTGCTGCTTTCTTTTAAACACTGCAATGGCTGTGCAATCTAATCAAAAAATACAGGGGGAAGGGCTCACACAGGTTTTTTTTTTAATTTGTTTGTCTGAATCTTGATTTGCCTAATCTGAATTGCACATTTGGTTTTTTTAATGAAGTTTCTTTCATTAAAAACCAAGTTCAAATTGCACTGACATTTTTATGCACTAGGTGGCATAATGATATTCATATGAGAGAAATTAAATGATTCACCAGCACCCAGATATTTAGTTGGATAAAAGAAGCCACCCTTTCTGCAAGATAAGAAGTCCCATGATAACTTTTGTAATTACAGGATGGGTAATATTTTTACCTCTTTTTTCTGTTCTTTGGAAGAGTGCTTCGAATTTTGAAAGAAAAAAATTTCATATTTAAAGTAGATGATTTAAGAACTGAAAGTCCTTGAAGGTAGGGATTTCAGTTAAAAATCCTTTAAATGCTACTCCAATTCTGACTGTGATCAAGTTTACCCTCAGCAATTTCACTTGTGGCCAACATTAAAGCAGATCAAAGAAAAGTGAGCTTGAGAGTGTTCACTCTTTCTGGGAGTCCTGTTCCATCAGCTTTGATATGGGCCATGTTAAACACATGTTGATGCTGCCAGGAATTGGACCAGGTGACTTAAATCAATCTTTTTCATTTCTAACTCTATTAACTCCACCATTATAGTGGACATAATGAAAGATCCTTTTAGACTGATTCTGGTGTCAATCTGAAGCAGCATTATGTCAAAAAAAATTTAAGTCATCTTCATTTACTGTAAACTCAGAGACTTGCTTTTGCTGCAGGTGTTCTGTCACAGTTTGCTTGAATTTGGGGCAGTAAATTACAAGATATGTCAGTGTAAAGAGGCAGTGAAATCATTTATCATTGACTTGAAGAGGCTATAATTCAGCTGGGGAAGATGACTGTTTTATGAAATACAAAGGATGAGATCATGATTTAGTGACCAGAGGTGTTCATTTTCCAAAACACAGCAGAATATAGAGAATGTGAGAAAGGAAGGGTGCCTAAAAAGTTGATATAATTTTATCTGGATAATTTTTTGCTGTGGGCCATCACAGTTAAAAGTGGCTTTTATGAAATCTGCTGCTGATTAGCAGACACATATTTTGATTGACTAATGACCATATCTGCCCCACTTCTTTCTGTGCAACTACAACTCTCACAAGCTGCAGCACTGCCAAAAGCAGGAGCCCTATCATAGCATCAGGAAAGGATTTAAAGAGCTATAAAGCCTTCTCTCTTTTAAGGATAATTTGAAACAGTGGAGCTTCTGAACAAACACTTCAGACAGTCCAGAAATTATAATTTCCCTCACTTGTTCTCCTTTTTTGACGTAGTTAGTAACATGTTTACCTGTTTTATGAAATTATCCCACTTAGAAAGGTTCTTAGTGCAAGGATAATAGGATAATGCAATTGCTGGGACTAATTTTGTAAAGACCAAAGATGTGTTCAGCACTGAAAAGGTGAGCACAGTATGGAACACAGCATCAAACACCACCAAATTACCAATTTCTGCAAGAGATTAACGACAGGGCTTCTCTATTTGTGACCCAGTCAGTAAGGAACCCTCAAGTGCCTACCTTTTCCAGCTGGTGCATCCCTTCCTCTACACAGCAAATTGATGCCAGGGTTCTCAGGGTCTGGGGATAAAGGCACCTGAAACAATCCTGGCGACAGATCTTAAAGAGAGCAACGACACCTCCTTCCTGCAGGGGAAAAACAGCAATCAGGAAAGCAGCACTGGAGGTCTCCCTAGTGCTCAACCAAGATCGGGCTGGTGGGTGGATTACTTTAGTAGTTTATCCAAAATAGCTGTAGTAACAACACCAACAAAGAGGGCCTTAAGCTCACACAGGGAGCTCAAGTGGATTAATGCTTGTACACAAAGTGATGAAAAAGTAATACAACCCCAGTAGGAGGTGTGCTCAAGTGATTGACTTGTACAAATTACAAGCTCCATTTAAATTAAATCTGACATTCCTGCAAAAGTTACAAAGAACCATCAATAGGTGGCAATTAGAGTGACATTTAAGTGATCCTTCAGCCATATTCTATGAGTATAAAGTAGATTTTTATTATCATCTATTTCCCATTCCTCTAAATTTCTGAGCTCCACACAATATTTACTTGATGCTAAAATTATGAATGAGAAGTCCATATGGTTGAAGAGCTACTGAAAATAAGGTGGAAATAAGTGTCAAATGCTAAACAGATACAATCCATATCTTCATCCTCTAATAAATAAAATTTGCGTTCCTAAAAGTTTTTCATGAAATACAACAATAGTGACAAAGACTTGAGTACATACTACAGTAGCTATCCTTAATTAATTTCCAACACAGCTTATAGACATATGTTTTAACAAATTTCATATAACAAAATATATAAGTAAATGCCAACAGTTTTTGCACTTCATGTAGTGGAGTTTTTTTAAATTATTTTTCATTTCAAAATGTTGTGCTATCAGGTAAACTACATGTGAATTATATGATGAAAAAGCAGACATATGATGAAGAGGAAGGCATTTAAATTGTTGATGATGGATGAAAGTTCTCAGACTAAAGCACTCAGATTACAGCAGTAAATTAAAAATAGTTGAAATCATGGACCAAATGAAAAGTGGACCCTTTTTTTAAGCTTGTTTCAGTAGATTCTGTTTCAAAATGTTTTTAGATTCACAGAAATCATCTACTTTTTTTTCTCAGCTATTTTTTCCTCAAGCATTATTTGAAAGCTCAACTTAAAACCTCTGGGCTACAATTCAGACTTTTCATTTCCAGAATTCTATATTTCTGTACTAGGCCTGCTTGAATACAGTAGAGAACAATAGAGGAAGCAAAACCCTCTGTCCAGTCTAACAAAAAATTTACACCAAGTCATAGAGAATTAGACAAAGTTAACTCTTCAACACATTTTCCAGACAGAAGTTTTATATCATGACTTTGCACAAGTATATGGAACTTCTGTGGCATCAGTGAAAACAATAGGCTGGCTGAAGTTTGTTAGGAGTAAGACTTATTTCTGGAATTGTAAGTGTTCATGGGTCTGTTATTTTATATCTAATACCTCTATATATAGCCTAATGCAGAAAGATATTTCCAGGCCTTTAAATTAAAAAAGAAGCAGTACACTTACAAAAAAAGTTTCAGTCATATTTTTCCTTCCATAAAAGGATACTGATATGTCACCCAAACAGTAATTAAAGTATCTATCAAAAATATAGGAAAAAAAGATATTGCATTGTCATTCCCAAGCCAAAGATAACAGTTTTGTTTGGTTTTTTAAAAAAATTCATTATCAATTTGAATTTTCCCACAGTTCAAAGGAATCAGGGATGATCTAATCCTCTGCTTAATAATAAGCCATAATAAGCAGAAGTTTGTGGACAAATCTAGCAATGCTCAAGTGACGTTGGCACATTTGCTTCAAGCCTTCTCTACGCCAAATGGGTGCCCTGATTTTGCCTCTGATGGACAGGAAGTGATTTATCACTGCATTTGTCAGGAGCAGATCTGTACTTTTTATTTTGTGCCTCATGTGCCATTGCTAAGCTGTAAAATATTGACCATGAGTAATGAACTGAGAGATCTGTACGTGAAATATTGGAAAATACTGAGCCTCATTCCATGGTTTGTCAAAAACCAGTCCCCTCACTGGGATCGGAGCATTTCTCAGGATTTATTCACCTTTTTCAAGATTCATCCCCTGTATCTTTTGCCAAAGCATTCCATCTGACAGGGGTAGACATAAACTGGTCAAGTGAGTAAACATTCAGAGGAAAAGAGGGACACTTGCTTTGCTACTAGATGACCTACTTCTCTCCTATATTGGATTAACAGGAGTTCAATTTTGTGGGATGCTGTTCAGAAGGGCTAGGTGTAGGTCACAAAATCACCTGAAATACAATCAACAAAACTATGTGAATTGTGTGGAAAAAAAAAGAGAGGAAGCAAAAGGCATCCAATTCTAAGGTGGAATATTTTGCAGTTTCAGACCGAAATGACACAAAGCACAGTAAATTCCTATCAAGGCTTTGACAGCATTTATACTTCTTTTGATAGATGGTCTCCAAAGAGATCTTCATCATAAATACTTGTTAGAAAAGGAGATGACATATCAAGAAGGTAAGGCAAGATGCATTAGAAGCTTCTCAGAGTCAGTGATCTGCTGTACAGGTGTAAGGAATTCCAATAGTGAAGTATTCTCCAAAGGGGGTGCTATGAAGGTATGAATAACTTCATTTTTGCTCCTTTCTCTTTTACAAGCTTATTATCACAGCACTGAGTTCAATATATTTGGTATTGGACTCTGTCATCAGTATAATGGATTTTTTAAAAAAATACTATTTTCTTTATCACTCTATGACCTATTTATTGTAACTCAGAAACAGATTTCTACCAATTCTTCTGGTTGTTACAAATCCATATCTATTTAGAGCCCTTTTGCTCCAAGTAATGCTACTTTTCTTATCTTGTCAATGCTACTACTCATTTTGGTTAGAGACCTTGAGTTTTATGTCTCTGACAGCTAGTGAGAACTACTACTGGCTGCCAGGGTGAGTCAGCAACATGATTTTTTCACAGCAGATTACAAAGTTACATGCTAAAAAAGAAAGTATCAAGGAATGCCTAGAGGTGGAATAAAATTACAGGTGATGCTTCAGCATTTCATAACCTTTCTTAATTTCTGTTAAATATTAGCAGGGGTTGGGGGAGAAAGAGAGAGAAGACTGAAACCCTTAATGAAATGTAAAATGAGAGACCAGCTCCTGTAATATCGTAGCTTTGCAACACTATTGTGGGTTTTTTTTTTTTTTGCACATCCAAGATATTGGTGTGCCTTAGAGTTGTAATTTGTAGCTTGGGACAGGAATAAAACTAACAGCAGTGTTCCACAAGATCACACTTTGTCATGGAGAGTAAGACTTCAAGGTTACATGAAAAAATTTCTTAAGTTTTGCTTTCATGGCAGACAAATATCCAACCTCTGTGTCTAGTTTTAAGAATATTATGACAGCTTTTGAGGGAACTGTAGATCCTGTAAAAGATTTTGAGATCTTTACATGACTTCAATCCCTTTTTCACCCTCTTAATGACTGAGAACAATTAGAGTTTAGAGACTTTATTAGGTTTTTTTCATATCACCCTGAATTTTTATTATCATAGTTAACTAAAGCCAGTGTCCCCCTCTCTTCCTTTCTGCTTCAGAGACTGAGGTGTCTGTCACGAATGAAACTCAAATTACAGCACAAACAGCATTTATGTGTTATTTGGTCAAAAACTGGAAATGCCAGAAAGCATGCAAACCATAAATAAAACCGTATTTTATTTGTGTTGGGAACTTTTGGAAAGGTGCAAGGTGACCTCCAAAGTGAGCAAAGCTTGGTGCTGTTAAGTTTCTTTGCCTGAACAGATCTCTTTACCTATTTGACCAATTAAAAATTCTGGTCTGTTGCAATTCCTCTGCCCCCTTGCTCACCAATGCAGGAAACAGAGGCAGTGCAGAGGATGAAGGATAATGGTCAGTCTGGACAAATGCATTTCCCAGTGCCCAGGGCAGACAGAGGCACAGGACAGGTGATGCAATCACCGCTGTAATTTGGCAGCCAAACGCCACTTAGGGTTCTTTGCATAAGGGGATGCATTTCCTCACTTGTAAACCTGTGACACGCACCCAGGTTTTAGCAATATATTAGTTTAATGATTTATGAAAGGTCAGACTTCACTTCTGCTAAATTAAATTGTTATGGGAGTCGTAAAATGATAAGAAGCCCAATACCAATTTTCTTTAATTTGTTAGTTCTGCACTTCCTCAATACTTAACATTTTAACATTGTTTTGGGTACCACTGAGTGGAGCTCAAATACCAATTTAGAAAAATAACTGAACCTCTCAGGTTGCTGCCAGAATCCACAATAGGTTTCTGAGTCTGCCTCATTCTCAGCCTTTAGAACAGAGGAGAACATTTTGTGGTGTAAATCTCCACCTAAAGGCACATCAGAAGTAATTAAATGCTGCTGTCTAACCCTGTCTCTGGGTAGGACAAGGAACTGGCACAGCACTCCACAAGCAGAGGGGAGGGAGGTTTTCCTCTTTCTGCATGTCCTGTGGTTGTGTTTATCCCATCCTCACCAAGACACCATGGTCCCACCTTTCTCATTTTTTCAACATCCAAGTGTCCTCAAAGGTGCAAACTCTGCAGGGATTTCCAGTATCACGGGTCTTGGCAGAATGACTCATTTATACCAAAATGAGCACCAGCTACTCAGTTAATGAGAGCACACACTGACAGAAGTAACTGCAACGATGGTCTTTTGTTAAAAGATAATAATGAGTGCAAACTATTTCTAATTTTGCATCTTTAGTAAGATCTCTAACCCCCCTGTACACACAGCTGAAGAGGTCTTGCTGTTTCTCTGCACCATCTGCCACAGCCATGGCCAACTGTAAAGTTTTTCTCCATTTATGTGGCTGATATTTAAAAAGTATTATCAGGCAAGACACTAAGTTCCCAAAATGATGAAGGGAGTAAAAATACCTCAGCTGGCACAAAGACAGCAACTGAAGTGATGCTGAGATTGCAACCAAAGCAATGCTGAGAAGCCTGTTGGAGCTGGCCATCCTACTGAAGCTGTTTGCACAGGTGCTGGGCTTTATTAAATTAAAGACTGGGGGGATATGGTCCTCTTCAGAAAAATAACCTCTAATACAATAGTTGTGGTGGTAAATTACATAGAGTAAGACTTGCAAAAGCACCGCAAGAAGAGAAAAAGTAGTTTCTCAGAGCAAATGTTGTTGCTCTTCAGTAAAATGACTTTCTTGTATGGCTAGTTTGCTCTGGGTTACTCCACACATGCCTTACCTTGGCTATGATGCGGCAGAGGTGAGCCCCTTCCTGGGCAAGGCTGAATAAACTGCTGATGGCCGACTCCGTGACGTACAGGCTGCCCGAGAGCTCTATCTGCCTCAGCAGGTTCTGGGGTGAACGCAGGACAAAAAGCTTGGAGGAGTCAGACTGCTAACACACATTTGTCACTGCATTTGAGTAGATGCAACCAAAGAAAGTGACATTTCAAAATGAATATTGACAACGGGTACATGGGTGAGAACGTTCGGTATGGAACTCTTCAGCTATTCAGTAAATTGTTATTGCTTTTGGTCTGGGATTGAACCAGAATTTTCAGAAGGCAACTAATTTAGTTAGTGTAGAAGCTGAATCATGTGGTGATACAAGATTTCCACCTTATTTATTGCTACACCCCTTCTCACACTACCTTCTAAGGCTCTGGGTTCATCACTACTCTTGGTCAAAACATCACTGAAAAATAGACTTTCTTATAAAGAAACTTAATTTGTTTCTCCACGATATGAAATGCATTAAATACTTTTATCTTTGTAAATAATTCTCTTGCTTTTGCATTTGTGTCATTGCAGCTTTAGAGAAGCACAGCTGTAAGAAGAACATAAGGTCTATTTAATTTTAGGTTTCAGAAAAAAGGCATAGAATCATTAGAAGAATTCATTCTATATGCTAGGAGGAGGAAGGTAAGCATTTTTGTATTTAATCCAACTTTGAAAAAGCACAAGGAACTATCCCACATTTTACACTGTTATTTATACAAAATTCAATTACCTTCCCTTTAAGAGGCTCTGTTCTTCCACCTTTAGCATTAGAAAAATGTTCCATAAAAGACATAGCTTGAGTTCACATTTTGATATGAACCTATCCTGAATAAAGTCCTGGTACACTGATTAGAAAAAAAGCTCTTTATACAATTTAAGCTGAAACCTCTCACACAGACACTTAGTCTGCTTCAGAGCAGCAAACTACACCCAGACAATGTGTTTTTATGGCAGAAGTGAGCACATAGCCTGACTGAATGGCTCAGGAAACTCTTCATAAAATTGATTTATTAATGACTTCTAATCCAAGTCCTTCAGCCACACAAATACCCACAAGATGATACAGAGCCAATAATTCCACTCCCTTAAAAGAAAAGGGGAGCAGGATTTCAGGTGTATCAGTAGGTGCCAAGATGCCTAAAGACAGAAATATCAGCAGTGAGGAACTGCTCTCCAGACTGAAAAGAATAAGCATCTTAATAATGGCAACCTACTCACCAAATTTGAAATATGCAAAATTATTTACACACTTCAACTCATCCATTTCATGGAGTTCTCATAAATCCCACCTGAGGAGCATTAGCAAGTAGCTTGTTAGTTTGACTGTAATTCTAAAAATGTATTTGGGATATTCTCACCTCCTGGTAATAACCATTTAAAACAAGATGGGATGTTTCTGAAACAACCACAACCTTTTTTGCCATTTTAACAGATCAGGGTATGTTAGACTCTAACCAATACCATGCATTAATTTTGTTTTGGTACTGTAATAAATGCTATTGAATTATTTGTGTTCATTAAACCTCTCCCTTTTTTCTGCAGGGACAACACAAAATTTCAGCATAACATCACCTCTAAAACATGGACACATTAATTGAGCAGAATTAAATTTGAGGGTTTTATATGTGAGGAAGACTCACATAGAGTATGCAAAGGGATTTTACTGAGGTAGGAAAAAAAACAGTGTAAGTCAAGATAGGTTGCCTAGGCTTGCAAGTTGCTACTATTTCAATAATGATCTAATGGAAAAACAATTAATGCATTTGCAGCCTCAAAGAAATTACTGAGTATTTCACAGGATCAGAATCACAGAATGGGTAAGGCTGGAAGGGAAAACCAGAAGTCATCATTTAGATGCCTTGCAAGAAATAGACATCAGGAGAAGTAAGATCATTTTGTTCAGGATTCGAGGTTATTGGAGAATTTGAGAATAAGAACACCTACACCTCATTGCAACATGTTTGAGTAACTGATCATAAGTTTGTTGAAAATCGAGAGCTGTAATTCCAATCTTTTTCTTAATCACAGAATTATAGACTGGCTTGTGTTGGAATGCACCTCTAAAATCATCTAGTTGCCATCTCCCTGCCACTAGCAGGGACAACTTCCACTAGAGCAGGTTGCTCAGAAGCCCCATCCAACCCTGCCTTGGATCCCTAATGGATGGTCACCCTCAAGACTGAACAAATTTGGAAGACCTTTTTGGTTTGGTTTTTTCTTTTTTTGTTTTTACTATGAACTAACCTGTGCCTCATGTGTTAAAACCAGCTCTATCAGCTGGCCAAAATACTGGGCAACAGTAGTGAGTGTTTCATTAACACAAGATTTCATGGACTTCAGTGTCTCTTCATCTTCAGTCTGTAAGCACCTGAAAAGAAAGGGAAAGGAAAGGGATGAAGGAAGTAAAGATGCAACAGAGCCGATTGTCAGAGGTGAGGCCTGTGTTAATCATGGGATAAAATGTGAATTCAGCTGTCACAAGGACACTGTCTTTGTGCCATTAAAATAATTCCAGACTTTCATCAAAGCTTTGTCTACACATGGTAAGTACACCATGAAAGGATAACAGTGGACACTACTGAATAATTTTGGTATCACAATTTACCTCACACACTGCAGGCCAAATTTTGCTGCAGATGCTGTGTGTTTATGCAGTGTAACACTGCTCTTTTCCTCTTATGCTGAGTTCCTGTCCTTCTTGAATGCCTGCATTTCATCTGCAGCTGTGCATATCCACCTATCTTTCGTGATCAATGAAGGGCTTTCAGTAATTTTCATGTCTTTACCTTCTTTGTCATAGTTTAATGATAGCAGGATAAGGATGAAGAAAGAAATGTGTGTCCAGAAGAGTTAAACAGAATAATCAAAAATAAAATTTGGCCCTCTATACAGAAAGTTACATAAAGCATCTTTACAGAGTTGGTAGAGTTATCCTACAACCAGTCATGTTTGCCTATAATTGAAGAAATGAGACAAAGATGGAAAACTTTATACAATTCAAATAAAAAAACTAATACTTCCTCAAGGAAAGGCATTCAGTTTGAGTTTTTAAGACATATTCCACCCAGGCAGGTCACTGTAATGGAGGATATATTTCGGGTGAGCAGCCTCCAGCTGCACACAGGTCACCTTTTCAGCTTTACCTGTCTGGCAGCCACCTATATCAATTTTTTGTCAAAAAGACAAGGGAGAGGGCTGATTTGGGGCAGACACATTGAGATTGGAGCTCATTATTGAATCAGTGTGTCTCATAGTACAATACAAAACTGAAGTCTGAGCTGTGCAGGTTTGGCAAAAAGCAATAGTGCTCCAAAAAAAACATTATTTCCTTAAAATTAGATGGTGTATTTTTCCCTGACAATATCCCCAAAACAGAAGGACTTGCACAGTGTTTTAAGTGAATCAAAAAAGAGTGATTGAACTGTGCTGGAGGAAATGGGTAACTTACGTTAGAAAGTGGAACTATCCTGAGAAGAATTACAGAGATTTTTATTTTCCAGTCACGGCATTTCAGAGTGAAGGGAGGTGAGCAAACCTTCAACTACAGTTTAAAACAATGTGTAGTTACTCTGGTTTGATTTACAACACACTGACCTGTTCATACAGGAACCCATAACACGACAGTCTCACAACCCAAGTCTTCACACCAGCTGAAATCTTGACTCCACACAACTAAAATGGACCTTTGTTACTGATATCAGTAGAGCCAGATTTTCTCTCTTGATGCCTGAAAGGCTTGAAAAATACACTTGCATGCAGCTTTGCATCTTTGTCAGGCTCTTTGTGCAACATCAGATCCCATGTTTCATTAGGATGCAGTTTAGGTAAAAGCAACTCCCTTCACCCACCAGAGACTAACACTGGGAGCATTGCAGAGCTACAAGGGCCTAGCTCAAAAAATTGAGGATGCTCATGGATTTGTGCTTCTCATTAGAAGTTCTACAACATAATAAAACAGCAAAATGAATGTTGCAACTACAAAATTTAAGTTACCTTTCTGTGAATGCTGTAAATTCTGAACACTTGTCTATTAAAAGTTTTTCAAGCTGCAGAGAGAGAAAGAGAAAGTGGTTTTGAAGTCATAGCCATACACACAGTTGCCTTACAAAGATAAGTAATGCTTGTTTGTTAATTGAAAACCCTCCCAAAAGATAATATTTCATAAGAACACCCTTCTTCTACTTTTCTGTATGAAACAGGTGGAGATAAAAATGAGGTCAATAAAAAAGTATTCTGTTTTTTATGGTAAAATTCCTTTGCATGGTAAATGCAAAGGAACTCACAGAGTGGGTGTCAAAATACTTTAGTCGTGTAGTCTTGAAAAGCAAAACTTTTTTTTAAATGCAATTTGAAGACATTATTAACATTCAGAATCAACCCCACGATAAAATAGGATCCAAAACAAGTCAAGAATATTTCCATTGCTGAAACGGGATGGGAAAGTCTTAAACCAGAATCAGCGTGTAAGGATTTCTTACAGATTATTTAAAGCAAGTTTTAATTACTACAATAAAACCAACATTCAAAAAGCAGGAGAAACATGCCATCAAGGCATCTTCTCACCTGGTTCATTTCTTCTGAAGAGCTCCTGGTGAAGGTGTTGTACTCGTTGACCATGGAACGCACGTGGCAGTTGACTCTCACTGTCATGCTGTGGACCCTCTGCCACCTGTTCTTCTCCAGCTTCTGAGCTATCCTGGTCAATTCTGTGCTTATGATCCAAGCCCTCTTTAGCAGAAGCTGCAAGTTATCACAGGGGCTGTACTGTGAGGAAAGGATGAGTTCATTCTGTTCGTCCTTCTCAATGCTGATGGGCTTGGACTGGAGAATGCACATACATTCACAGTCTGTCATCAACTTCAGGTCCTCCATCCATCGCTGAACAGAGTCCACCTGGATTAAGTGCATGCTGGAAGGCAGAGAAGGAGGGGGAAGAATGAAGTAAAACAAAAAAATCCATAGAATAACCACCAGCAACACCATACAGCTGCACCCACAACGAGGTTGCAATTGATTGACAAAAGGAATTAGTTGAACAAACAATTTGCCCATGGTAACACAGAGAAATATTTATATCTTTTTTCTAAAAACAGGTTCTAGATTTCTAATCACTTTTACACCACATAACTTGCTATAAAATTATATCTAAAAAATCAATAGTTATTAGAGACAAGTAAACGGAAGTTTAAATTCAGTTTTTTGAGGGAAAACACTTCTTGTACATTCAGAGTTTAATGTGGAGAAGGAGCAAAACCATGAATGTGTTTTCTTGTTGTTTATGGGACTGCCAGGTTTTTCTAGACACTGGGCCTATTAAGTGCTTAACATAAAATTTTACCTTGCAGCATCTCTCCAAAGCTCTTCCAAACTTACAAAGCCAAACCAAGACAGTGAACAACAATGCCAGCAATATCTATTTGTTCCATGTCATAATCCCTGAAACTAGAGCTGGATTCTACTTCCAGACCAGACCTTTACCTTCCCCCTCACCCCTTTCTCATTGCTCTCTGTACACTTTGCACAATGATTTCCAAAGCATATTTTTTACACTACAACAAACATGATGTGAACCAGCAAGGCTGAAAAGCCCCTTGACAAGTGTACCCTGACACAAGGGCACTGTGCCTGTACTTTGTGCCCTTGCACCCTCCAGCCAGTAAAATGTGGTACCTGAGGCACAAGTTGCACTGATTCTGAGCTCATTTCTTGAGGGATCACAAAATTTCAGAGACTTGAGATGAAGATGCCTTCATTTCTTTCTTATAAGATACCCAAGTCCTAATAAAAGATGTTCATCCTCAGCTCAACTGTACTAAAAGTTTCCAAAGAATTAAAGATGAAAGGTAAAGAAGAAATTAGATCAAGTGAAAGCAATACTGAATTTAACTATTTTAAAAAATGGATTTAACTATTTTTTTCAGACTTCCATTGGTATCCTGCAGCTAGTTTGACAGTGTAGTGGATTGTTGCCTGCTCCCTGGACACATGTGCAGATTTTTATGATGCTATACCAGAAAGGACAAAGTTTGTATTATAGTCCTCATTCTTTTAATTCAGATACTGATTTATTACAACTCAGCAGCACAGCAGTAATGTTCTGTGCTGTTATATAAAGCCTTACTGCTAGAAAAAAATCTGCAATCACATTAGCTAAGCTAGGGAGGACTTTTCAAAGGCTAGGAAGCCTTTTTCAATCCTTGTGCCTCCATTTACAGAGTGAGCACCAGCTGAACTTGAGAAACACCCTGCCAGGCCACTCCAGTAATATTCCATAAATAAACAAAATGTATTTACATACTCAGGAAAAGGAGGCTCACCACAAGCATCATTTCATGTAAATCGACAGCAAACAAGATACAAGAAATCAGTTTCATTGATCCAATCTCCCTTTTCACAATATATGATGAAACTACTTTTAATTTCAAACTTTACAGGCTACTGCTATTTAAGGTCTTTATTTCACTCAGTTCTGAATATTGTGTAATTGCATTTCATGATCGATTGAGGCCCACTTTCTTCTTGCTATGTGTAGTCTCCTTATTGCCTTTTTGGATCTGAAGCAAGGTTTCCTAATAAACAAAAACAACAACTTTGGAAGTTAGAGGCCATGATTTATGACAATGTGCATCGTTTGCATGCAGAACAGGATAAACTCATTTGACACAGAGTAATACATCTTTCATTTCCAAAGTGCACTGTGATAATTGATTAAATCTCTGTTTAGTAAGTAGAAATAAACTTCTACATTATAAATTCACATAGATAAAAAACTAGAATAGAAAGTTAGTGAGGAAAAAGAAACAACAAAAAATTCATCATTCCTCTAGTCCCAAAAGTCATTATTCACTCTAAAGAGAAAAAAAGACAACGTACAAAAAAACCCACAGATGTTAAAGAAAATCTCCTTTTCTTCTGTTTCTACTAATTGACAGAAGTACAACTGCAGAATGTAGGATATTCTTTCACTGAAACTCAGTATTCCTTAACTAACAACCAGAGCCAAAAATAATATCATTCATCTCTTTGCAGAGGACCACAGAAAACTCCCCCTGCTTACTGTGTCAGCTTTTCTGACACATTGTCCTTTAAATTAGACATACATCATTATCACTTGAATGAAATACATCAATGATTCACCTTCATCCAAATCTCACTGTATTTAGAGAAAATCTTCATAAGCATTACAGATTAACTTGTAGACTCATTTTTTACATATTAAAATAAGGGTAGCAAAAAAAATGTGATCATCCTTAATTAGCTATTGGGAATCATATTCCAGATAGCATTTACTGAACTCAAAAAACAAGTTGGAAATTTCCATTTTGTCTTCCCATTACTGAAAAACAAAAAAAAGAAATCTACGCCTACAAAATAAAAAGAACCATAATGGTTCAGACAAAAAAAACCAAACAAACTCTGTTTAGCCCATTATCCTGGTCCCAACATGCCCATTAGGAGATGCATAAGAAAAGATTATAAGAAACGTGGCAAGAGCTGAACAATCCCTCCTTCCCATCTTCTGGCAATTAGTGGTTTAGGAACTTCCTCAGCCAGAAGTTGTGTCTGAGCAGGATGTTTTTACAATTCATGAAACAAAAGTAGCCATTAATCCCTTTTTGAACTCAGTTAAACTCTTGGCCTTTGCAACATCTAGTGGCAGTGCCTCACATTGTTTATTTTTTTGTATGAAAAAGTGTTTCTTATTGTTTGTTTTAAACTTGCTGCCTGGAGATAAGAACACAAACACTTTAGTTGCTATATTCTGAGATGCTGTAAATGAAATGACAATTCTGTATTTGCCCTCTTCATGCAATTCATTATTTTATTTGCTCTACACCATCTTCACTAAGTTATTTTATTTCCATGGCATAGAAACTCAGTCTATCGATTCTGTTCCCTTATTAGACATTATTCCAACCCTCTGATCATTCACTTGCCCTCCCCACCTTTTCAAAAAGCTTTCTCCAGTTTCCCTATGTCCCAAGATATGATAGGAGAAACAGGACACAACATACAAGATTCAGATAAATTTTTTACATTTGAAACACATTTTCTGCACAGTCCCTACTTTCCAACAACTTTTAAATTAAATTTGTTTTTACTAAAGTGTTTCCCAGAGGGCTGTTTCACTTTTGCCTTTCTGAAAATAACACTTATTTTGATTTCAGAATCCTTTCTGTGAGTGATAATACATAAGGTAGAGTTCACTATACATGTGAAGAAAGAAATTGTGCTTCAGCTCCCCTTCCCTCCTCACATGCAGTACTTGATATTCATTAAGTTATAATTTCTTCTAGCATGTTACAGTCTTGTATTGTCCTGCTTTTATAGCTATTTTTCAGATCATTAAATACATTAAACAAGATTTGTTCAAGCATAAGAGACCTTACTAGTGCGATTTTCCACAGTTGTCCCTAATTTAGCAAAAACATCTGGTTAACTGGCTGAGACCCTGATGTTTATAGAATCAGAGAATCATTTAGGTTGGAAAAGACTTCTAACACCATCAGTTCCAACTATTAACCCAGCACTGCCAGGTCCATCACTTAACCACCTCCCTAAGTGCCACTTCTACACAGCTTCTAAATACCTCCAGGGATGGGGATTCAAACACTTCTCTGGGGAGTCCCTTCCAGTGCTTGACAACAATTTCAGTGAAGAAATTTTCCTTAATTTTGAATCTAAACATCCCCTGGGGCAATCTGGGACTATTTCTTCTTGTCCTGTCACTGGTTACTTGGGAGAAGAGGTCAACCCTCACCTTGCTCCATCCTTCCTTCAGACAGTAATAAAAACACAGATGCTCCTCCTGAGCCTCCTTTTCTCCAGCCCAAACACCCCCAGCTCCCTCAGCTGCTCCTCACAGTTCTTGTGCTCCAGACCCTCCACCAGCTCCATTTCCCTTCTCTGGGCTCACTCCAGCCCCTCGATGTCTTCCTTGCAGTGAGGGGCCCAGAACTGGACCCAACACTTGAGGTGTGGCCTCACCAGTGCCCAGTACAGGGGGACAGTCACTGCCCCAGTCCTGCTGGCCACAACATTCATCCAAGCCATGAGCAGCCAGTTTCTCCAGTGGAATGCTGTGGGAAACAATGTCAAGGTCTTTACTAAAGTTCAGGCAGACAGAAAACATGTACAGCCTTTCCTCCATCCACCAAGCAGGTCACCTTGTCAGAGGAGATCAGGTTGGCCAAGCAGGACCTGCCTTTCCTGAACCCATGTCTGATCCCCTGGTTGTCCAGGATGTGCTGCTGTGTGAAAGCACCCAGGATGACCTGCTCCATGGCCTTCCCTAGCACTGAGGTCAGGCTGACAGGCCTGTGGCTCCCTGGATGCACCTTCCAGCTCTTCTGGTGTCACCTGGGACCTCTCCAGATAGCCAGATGTGCTGGTAAATGGTGGAAAGTGAGCCAGGGAGCACTTCTGCCAGGACCCTCAGTATCCTTGGGTGGATTCCATCCACCTCATAGACTTTTGTGATTATTTCCCCTTGGAACATGTGGGCTTCATTCTATTTCCTGCCCCTGTCTTCCACCTCAGGGGGATGAGAAGCTGGAGAGCAGCTGGTCTTACTGTTAAAGACTGAGGCAAAAAGGCACCTGAGCTGTTTTCTGAGCCTCTGTCACCACGTTTTCCCTCCATATCCAATAAAGCAGGAGATCCTCCTTAGCCCCCCTTTTGCTGCCAATGTATTTTACAGAAACATTTTTGTTGTTTTTTTCTTACAGCAGTAGCCAGATTAATTCAGGTTGGGCTTCAGCCCTTCTAATTTTCTCCCTGCATAGTCCCATGGCATCCTTGTAGCTCTCACCAATGACTCTCCCTTTCCTCCAAAAGTGATAAACTTGCATTTTTTTTCCTGAATTCCAGCCAAGGCTCTCTGTTCAGCCAGGCCAGTCTTCCTCCCCATCTTTTGGCACCCGGGCAGAGCCTGCTCCTGTGCCTTTAGGATTTCCTTCTTGAAAGGAAGATGTATGGATACATAGATGGATAGTGGTTCCCCACTAGTTAAAATTACTGAATTTAGTACACCATGGCATATTGACAGAAAAGCAATTTATCTAGACTCTACATTATAAAAGCAGCATTTAATGTAAAAACAGTTGTAAAAATAATTCAGTGCAAAAAGAAAATTCAAGAGAAAGTCCCCAATATTTCTTAAAAGTCATTCTGTTTTAATTGAGGTTGTAAAGTATTTGACACAGTTTTCAAGAGCACTCAACTGAACTTGCGTAACAAGTAATTTGAATACTCTGAATTCTAGTGTGCTTGCCAAAAAAACCAGCCTTTTAAAAATTGTGTAATTTTGAAAAAATCCTCTGGTGTCACTGGCCTCAGCCAGCTTAGAACAACAGCCTAGAAGTGTGTTACTTCAAAAAATGTTAAGACCTTGCTTCATATAGATGTTTCTGCACTACATAGCACATTGCAGGCAAATTTCATCCTGGGTAAAGACATTAAAAAAATACTCCTGTTTCAAATATCTAAGAAGAGACACATGATATTCAAAGTTCTGCTACTAGCATTTCTCTTTTCCTTTTAATTTTTTGTTGTTGTTGTTGTTATTTTCTATCATCTCAAGTAGTTTGTTAACTAAAAAAATCATGATTTTTAGGATGGACAAGATGGATTGATAACAAAAGGATTGATCTCTTTCATGTTGGTGTTACACAAACACCAAAGTCAAGAGTTAATAATTGATCATTTGTTTAAAATTTTCAGCTTGAAGCTCTTTACCACCACTTTACTGGCAGCACATACACTCCTGTTTTAAATTGCAAATGTTACCATGAAAAAGAGTTATACCTCCAATTTAGCACTGAGTTTCACTAAGTGCAAAAGTTTCATGTTTTATAACATGGTGCGAAGTCTGAGCTGATCAATTCACGTGAGTAATTCCACTGGTCATATTTATAAAGTGTAAAGGCTTCTGCTCAGATTATGTTTTCAAGGCTTCTCAGCCTTTTTATCCATTTTCACCTAATATGACAGATTTATTACCAATCCTAATGATAGCATTTAGTACTGCTTCCAGATAAGCCTATGGTAAAAGTCAATGCCAAATCTTACAACAGTGTTCAAATTTATTATTCTAATTAGTGGTAGGTAATTAATTGGCAACAAACAACTTACTGAATGAAATTAGCCCCTTCTTTGAACATAAATAATCTCTAATTTTTTTCTAATTCATCTTTTCAAAATTATTCATGGGTATGCAATATACCCAGGGCCAATTTCCACATCAATACAATGGCCAGCAGAACTCAACTCTCAGTGGAAGGAGAGAGTGAAGAGCCACAGAGACAGTGCTCATTTATCTTCAATTGCTTTACATGACATTAATCACATAAAAGAGCCCTGTAGATACATGATATTTTATTTGCACTGATTTTGGCAAAATTTTGTAGAGCTAGCTGGAGAGATGGCTTAAAACATACAGAGTAGCTTTAAGATAGATAAAAATCAGATTCCTGGTTTTTAAGTGAGTGCACTTGTTGCGCAGATCGTTCCTAAGGTAATAGAATCTCACAAATACTTAGGTTTTGTGATTGATGTAGCAAGATAAAAGTGCAGCCAAATAGTTTCCAGGGTGTTCTTTTCCCCCCTTAATTTTACCTACTCCTTTTTCCCAGTGGAACACTAGCAAGCCAACTTCACTGTGACAAAAGATGACTTTAGCATGAGTTACTTAAACATTTAGCACACATGGATAAAAGCTAGTTCCTATGTTTTTTTAAAAAAAAGTTAACAGGCTATATCTAAGTGGTATTTAGTTCGCCTCAGTGATTACTCAATTGTTACAGTCACCAGAATCTAACAACTTCCCCCAAATTAAGTCAGTAACAGATCGTGAAAACTACAGCACAAATATCTCTCTAAACAAAACAGCTTAAGGAAAGGTGCACTGCATTCAGGCAGCTGCCCTGAAGTGTTTTCTGGAACTTTGTCAGCCAGCAGCGATTAACCTTACATGTTTTAAAATTTCCCTTTACTTCAGGAGTGGATTTAAACCACAAAGAAGTAAAAGAGATGTGACCACTAGCCTCAGGAAGCAGCGTGCCCAGGGGCAGAATACATAAATATTGGCAACAAAACCAGAATTACTCAAAGATCATCAGTGTAAAAAAAGTCTGTAAGGAAAGTAAAAACACAGTAATCACTTGTAATATATACTATCTGATGTGTGAACTTAAATTGTTTCATCAGGCCTCTCTACAGGGCCATATAAATAATTTAGTGTAAATGCTGCACCAGTGTTCTCTCCTCAAATCTTTAAGTTTTTCTGAGAAATCCTCACTGTAAGTCGTCCCTCTAAAAATGTCTGGAAATATTACACCAGCCCAGAATTGCTGGCACACTACAGAACATAAGGAAGTCACTCTGTGAAATCACAGACTAAGTCAGCTTGCTGAATAGTTTGTGTAAAGTCTAGGACAAACTTATCACATAATAACTTTCTTTACATGGGTATAGTTTAAGTAGACCCTGTCCTCTCCAGCCTCCATCAGCTGGAGGGATACTGAGGCACAGCTGAAGCTGGTTTTCAGGAGTTGTACTTCCTAATTTTAGCACATTACATTGCTAAAACAGTAGCTGTCTTGACAAACACACAAGGCTCTGAGCTCCCAGAAATTAAGACCACAGTAAAAGAATATCATTTCCTGAGAGAAAGGAGGAAAATGCTAGAAAGCTAATGACAGTAAATGGCTGTTAATTGGCCTCTTTTCAGACAAAGCTGAACAAAGAATAGGCTAATAGTCTCACAATGCTTACCAGCCAAAATATGTCTGATTTATATTTTTATAGTACCATTAATTCATACTAACACTGAATATTATTGTATTTGCATTGTTGCTATAAGATAGTAAACCAAGGAAAGTTTTCAAACCCACTAAGCTTATTGAACCCTGGGATATTGGCACATTCAGATTTAACAAACTGTTAAGGACTCAAATAAGACTAAATGAGCTTTGGCCCAACTTAAGGAGCTGAAAATTTAGAAACAGGCAATTTTAGCCACTCTTAAATCTGAATGTGAGGGATGGGACAAAAAAGAATCTGCTGACCAAGTTTTGTGAAGGATATTGGTTCTTCTGTTCAGCATGTTACCTGATGATTGGTAAAAAATTACTTCCCAGTGTACAGACAAAAGTAGTGCTGAAGATGAAAGATCCCATGACTCAAACTTCTTTGCAAATGACAACCTGGATCTTGCAAAAATGTGCAACATTTATAGTTTTCCTGAGAGATGAGATAGCGGAGGTGAGAGATCGTAGCTTTGTACACAATGGCTGAATCCATGACTTTTGGCTTCATTTAGCCCAATGTCAGAGGAACAGTGCTGCCTCATGGAACCATTGCATGACAGATCTACTCAGAGCACCCTTACAGATTCTTCCAGCAGTTTAAAATCTGGCATGGTGACTGAAGCATGCTGACAAACTTGAAGGGATGTTGCCATCAGCACACATTTAATTCACAGGTTCCCAAGTGCACACACAGCTCTCGCTCCCATAAATAACGGGGCATGTTTCCTGCCTTGGGAAGGAGAAAAGTCAACAAGGGCAGCAGCAGGAGAGCATATGCTCCAGAGAGCTCATCCTGGTTCACTGCTTCCCAGTGCTCAGGCTGCACTTGTTATTGGAGGGGACAATATTTCTCATGGCTTCATAAGAACAATATCCTGCAAAAGAGAGATGCCTGGCAGGGAGGGAGAGCCAGAAATGAAAGTGAGAAGGAGAAAAAAACATTGGACATAATTTGGGGCCGTGAACAGTGAAAGTGCTCAGATACAATCACAAGCAATGACTAATTTGGAGACTAGCATGAGAGTCCATGAAAATAGCACCAGTGCCTTGTTGAACATTGTTTTTTTCTTCCTCCAAATCTGCCTTAATTTGTAGTTTAATAACAAACAGTACAGCTCTCTGTGCCTTATTCAAAGGAGTTATGACATGCATTATGAGCAGCAGCATTAGCCTCTCACCTTCTACTATTTACTCATTTAAGGTCTTAACCCTACTGATTAAGTAAAGCCTGGATTACTTAATGAAGGGAGCAACAAGCATTTTACAGGGAGCTATGAGATCAGTATCGCTCAGGAGACTAGAGAAATTTGGAGACCCTTGTTCACATCTATTACACAGCAGGTCCAGCTAAAACTGTCAAAAAAAGGGGTGAGAAAAGGACTGCCTGATGTTGACTTTTCTAAGATTCCCATCAGAATATTAACCCTTCAACAGAAACACTAAAAAGATGAAAAGCACCAACACAGTGGCACAAATACTGGAATGAGTTGGAAAAAATCTCTTAGGTGGTCTCAATCTAATAAGAATGCAGTTTCTGATCAAACAAATTCAATATTTGTGCACAGGCTTATATATTTCTGCAGAAGTCAGAAAATGGAAAAGGAAATCTTATGCCATCAAACCTACACTTCTGATACTAGAAGAAACCAGAGCAGAAAATTTGTTCATAAAAGGCTTAAAAGTCACTCTAAAAATAATTTAGAGGGCTCAAATACATTATAATAAATGGCTGTTCTAGAATCACAGTGGACATTTGGTTGGAAGTTTCTTATTTTTAATCTAAATTTCTTAAAAGCCAGTTCACTCCCATTTGGTTTAATATTACTTTTTGAACAAGATTTTATCATTGAATACATTTCTAGAAAGCAACCACATGTTCTCAGCTTCTAATTGGCAAGACTTGACAAGCAAAATTCTTCAGATTCCTTTTAGGAAACCATGTCCTTTCCAGACCCCTGCTCTGAATAGATTTTTGGTTCTTGTTAATTTTTTTACTGAAAGACTTGATGTCATGCTTGATAGAAAACAAAGTCTAACAGTAAGTTTCAGTGATGTTAGTATCCCCTTGTCTCCACCAGAAATCTCATTTCATACAGCCCAGTTCTGAGTTTCTGCTTTTATCACCACATCTTACTGGCAAAGGCAGTCACAGTCATCTTAATCAACCATCATAAGTAGGTCATCCTCATATTTTTTTTTGTCATAGAATAAACTACAGGTCGTTGCAGACTTTCTAGTTCCCAACCCCCAAATGCATAACCTTGAGATTTCAATTACTCACCCTTTTTCTTCAGTACTTCAATAAAGTCCACTTCTAAATCTCTTTCAAAAGTACCTTTTGTCACTACTCCTTTGTCTCATAACTAGTTTTCAGTATTTAATAGTAAATACCATGTATATAATCACTGAATTTCCTTTGTTCAGAGGGAACAAATGATAAGGTAATTTTTTTTGCCCTAGAGAATGATGGGTTATTCATTACTATGCATCTTTGGCAGGTTCATTCATTGGCATCCCATTTCCTGCTTTATTCCAAACCTTTAACTACTCTTTACTAGGTTTTCCTTTTCCTTTCCGATTAAATCTTATTCCACCCCTTCTCACTTCCTAGATACAAACATTATATTTTGTTATTTTACACCTGGAGTCACTACAAAATTTTTTTAGTAAGTTCAGCAGCCTAAACAGAATAATTTTCCTGCCTTTTGTACATTAAGTTGTGTTTTGCTTCTATCTTGGACACATCTTTCTCTTTCCATTCACTAGACAAATTCCAAACTAGGTGGTTCGTACTCCTGACTGCATTTCATTTTCATTTGTACAGGTGTTGAACCTAAGAAAGCCAGGCTAAATGAAGGCTTAAACACAAATAAAGCAGGTTCAATAATTACAAACAACAGGAAAAGCCAGACTCACACCATGTCTGCATTTCAAGCCACATCTAGAAACAAAGGCTATGCTATCACTTTTTCCATCTTGCTTTGCTCATGATGACAGTGTGCTGTATCATAAAATACTTGAGGCAAAAATACTTTCACAAAGCAGGCCGGTATTTTTCAAGTGAAAATGGGAATTCTGAGCCACCTTGCTATAAAGCATATTTCCATGGAACAGCTGCAATGCAATATGTCCCAGCCTTTTGGGTGATAATCATGGATACCTGAGGATTGTAACATGAGCAGCAAATGTGAACCACCAGTTTTAAGTGGGATAAAGAAATGCAGTTTCAACACTCCTTAAAATTGAAAGTAAATTCCCCCTCTGGCTTCAGTGGACTTTGCACGAGGCTTGGGTGCGTGGCACTCATGATTCTTTTGATGATGTTTAAAATTTATTTCCCCAAGGGAAACAATCAAGGATAAAGAATTTTGTGAACGACATAATCCCACATCGGAATTGAGAAAAGACAAGATATTCACTGAAAATACCAATGCAATTAATGGAGAGTGTTCTCGGGAACCTGATGGCTTAGCATCATCTCAAAGTCAAAAAAAAATCAGCGTCAGAACCTGTGGTTTCCCAGGATGCTGTGGGTGTAGGACACCATGGCCCTGGAACCCAACGAGCCCAGCAGTGTCTCCGGGGCAACAGCAGACGGTTGGTGGCACAGGGAGGGGCTGCAGCCTCGCCACGCTCCCTGCTGACAGGAACCTGCTGCTGGTAAGTCACCTCCCACCACGTTCAGCCAAGGTCTCTCCAACATCCACAGGCATTTTGTAGCAGAGGGAGAGCCTGACAAACTCTCACTTTTAAAACTCGTGTGAACAAGTGAGAGCGTGTGAGCTCTGCAGCAGCAGATGCTTCACAGCACTCCATCGTTCCTTGTCTCCCAGCAGAAGGTCCTACTGCATCCAACCTGCCCTGAGCCACCCTGAGCCCAGACAGGACAGTTGGGGAATGTCTCCCTCATCCACCTGCCACCAGCTCGTCAGGCCACTCCTCCCCCTCCCTCCTGCTTGGAGGACTTTGTTTCCTGTTTCATCTAAATTTCTGGACTTCTCTCTCCTCAAACATGGCCATTTCTTTTTTGTGTCTCTGTGTCTCACACCTTCCCCCTCACCACGTGCTGATGGAGCCTCTTTGGGCAGCTGAGGTTGGAACTTGCAGCACCAGGCTTGCACTGAGGAGCACCTCTGGCTTCCAGCTTTTTTCAGAGCTAGAAAGGATGCCAAAGCTTTTCTGCCAGTGTCAAGCTGCTAATTTTTCTTCTTGAGAATCTGAAACTTGGGTCATTCCACCTTTCTTTCTCTTTCAAGGAAGGATCTGCCATGGTCGTGGGAATGTTCTGGGTGCTCCTTTTGCTGACAGCAGCTATTGACATCGACCAGCTGCTCTTGTCCCCTGAAGAGAAGGGAATTGTCCGTGACAGGGAAAGAAGGGAAGAAATCCTTCGGAGGCTGAGGGAGCACGAGGTGAGCATTAGGCTGCTACACTTGCGCGTGAAGAAGGAAATTGCAGAGCTGGAAGCCAGACAGGAGGGGCTGATAACACCTGCACTGGCACTGGAGAGAAAGATCCAACAGTACATATACAAAGCCCTTTTCTTGGCTGCCTTCACACTGTTCAAGTTCTGGAGATAGCATTTGCAGGAAGTCACTTGTCAGCAGAGTGGAGAAGAAGAGACTGGGGAAAGCATGGAAAGGAGTGGCCTTCCCTGACAGGAGCCTTTGTGACTGAGTAGGGGCACTCACATCCACATGGACAGGCCTGTAGCAAATTGTTTAGTTACAAGGAGTCTGGTTCCATTCCCTTTGAAATCCCTTTGCTCCACTAACAAAATCTTTGTGCTTTAATGTATTAAGCTTTTCCTCTTTTTTGTATTGATCATTATAAATTCTAGACTTCTGTTTATGAAATAAAACAGATTAAAGCAAAAGAATAAACTTATCAGAATTGTTTGCTTGCAACCAAACAGCTTCATTTCATCTTTTGACCTTGGCATTTTCTTTGCATTGTGCATTACTATTACAGGCCAAACTACAAACACCATAGAAATTGAGACTGTGTTTGCAAAACAATACCATGGATGTGCAACACATTTTTACTATGCTAAATGAACAGAAACTTAGAGGAAGATGGTTCAGAAAGAAGCTAAAGATAGTTTGACTGGAAAGCAGGGGAAAAAACAGTTTAGCATTGTTTCCTTCTGCAATAAAGCAGACAGAGTTTTTTGTTTAGATTGAAGCCTTATACTGTCATCCAATGCTGGCAAGAAAGAGTAGGTGACAAAAAAGCTTAAATATGTTTGAAGATGATGACTTAAGCAATGATGACAAACCATCCCTAAACTGAACATTTAATCTCAAAACCATACCCTTTTAGGAAGGAATTGTGGGAAATACTTTCTTCACTGGTATCAATAGATTTTCCTACCCTTTGCAGTTAAGAAAGGCTTTCACTCCTTGAATGCATTACTGGACATTTGAATGCATAGTGAATGCTTTGAAATTCCAGGGTTTGGAGGGTGCACTGCAGGGTGCAAGGAAACACTGCCCAGGCATGGTGGAGGTTGTACATCTGTTTAAACAAAGGAGAACTCAATAGGATTATTTCCAAGTTTGAGTCCTTTCCCTTCCATAAGCAATGCTCTTCACAGAATATATTTTTCAAGTATAAATACAACACCTGTGATGGGGAATGTGTATAAGCAGTGAGTATTTTTCCAAGATGGCCAGAATGATACAAGAACCACCACCCAGCAAACTGAGGCACCCAGGCAAATCCCTTTTTTCTGGGGGTCTGGGCTGACCATGCAGGTTCACTAACAATGTGCCCTTCCCACAATGCTTTCTGAGTAACTCTTGTTTAAGGTGGTATGCTTTGTGCCTTATTTCATACCAGAAAAAAAAATACAATATTTTTCTCTTTTTGCCTTACTCATCTATACAAATGTGATGGGAG
This sequence comes from Rhipidura dahli, assembly GCA_013399225.1. Classification (NCBI taxonomy): domain Eukaryota; kingdom Metazoa; phylum Chordata; class Aves; order Passeriformes; family Rhipiduridae; genus Rhipidura; species Rhipidura dahli. The sequence continues at coordinate 505,670 of VXAC01005860.1, read as the reverse complement.
GCTATACACAGCCAGACTTGTATTTTCTGAAATCCTTAAGGTTTTTGTGGCCCCCCAGCCACAACAACGTTATTCAGAGCAGAAGACCAATCTAGTGGATATGTTCAAGCAGAAATTTCAAAAGTTGGGCTCCACTCTTTGCTTTCCTACTAATACTCTGTGAAGTTTTATTTCCTCCTGCCATCTTTCTCTCCTGCTAAATTCTCTTCTCTCCTCTGCTTAGCCTAAGAAGTGACACTTCCTTGGTTTTGCACTGAGCATTGCACACGGTGTTCTCATCTTGACTGGAGCTTCCAGATGCTACCATAACACAATAGAGGTGAAGGGCAAAAATTGAAAATTTTTCCAAGCAATCCTGAGAAGAGTCCTGAGGGCCAAATAGGAAAAGGAAAAAGGAAATGGGTGGTTATTTTCACCACTGTAGATCTGCTTTTGAATGATGGACAACAGCTGAAGTGTGAAGAATGCCTGAACTAGAACACTCTCATAAAAATATAAAATCCAAAGCAATTGGGTTCCAAGACCTGACACAGACAAGAGTTCAGGAGGGTCCTTCACAAGACTGAATGAGGTGAAGAAACAAACACAGCCTGGTTTCCTGGCAAAAGTAAAGATGAGTGGGTTAGGAATCCCACAGATGGCTCATTCCAGGGAAATAATTCATTAGTGAGGACTTTTCACCTCACTGCTGTTCAGAGCTACTGATAATATCAGGTGTAAAAGAGGAGCGAGGGAGGGAGAAAATCTGGCTGACAAGAGCCCCATTGCACAGGTGCCAATCTCCACCTTCACAAGGGAGCAAGTGAAAAGAACTACAAACCCCTGAGGACAGAACCGAGTGGCTTTTACACAGACTGAGAGCATATTACAAATGATGACAAAAAGAAAAGTCAGAATAAGGATTGCTTCTTTTTCTTCCTTCTTAGTGAGTAGAATGAAGCAGAATATCTATTTATTCCTCTTCATTTAGCAAGAGCAGGGTTTGGGTCACTGTCAGTGAATCTCTGGCACAAAAAAAAATTATCCATGATTCATAAGGGTATGCAGGATCCACATTCTGCAGTGCATTAAAAACAGAACAATGATGTTTTCCCCAAAAAAAAAAAAAAAAAAAAAAAAACATCATTCTGGTATCACTGAACAAAAATAAGCCAATTATCTCTTCTTAATTATTTATTTAGCAATAATAAACTCTTACTGGCCATCAAAGAACCTGGAAAACAGCTAACAGAGCGTAAAAGTGTAGTGAACACCATTATTTTGCAATAATACATCCCAGGTTCAATGAATTAGTCTCTGGCACCAAATATAAATAAATGGATGTTTTATGGGAGTACAGTATTTTGCATTAAAAAAACCAATTAAAGGATGAGTGGAACTAGGTTTCTGTCCTCTTATAATCCTTTATGGTACCACACAGCACATCAAGCAAATCGGATTTGAAAATATATCAGAAATGGAAGCAAGGAAATATTGCACCATATTAAGTCTTTTAATGTCCTCAGCTTTAGCTAAAGGAGTTTATTTCATACAAATTACTGAGAGATAATTTCCTCAGAAATGGAACATACATGTGTGAAAACACACACAAAACAAAGTTGCTTATTTACTGAATATTCTTTTAGTTTCCCTTTTTCAGCCTGTATTATGAGAGTAAGGTGTTCACAGGAAGGAAAAAAGCTGTGTTTGTCTGATTAAAAACCCTCTTCTGCTGCCATCACGTAAACAGAAAATAACTAACTTCACTGTATAAAGAAGCAAATAAAGTAAAACACTTTTTTATGTGATTTCTATGTTCTACTGTTATTCAACATGCAAGGATAACTCAATTTAGCTTTATTAAAGACTTTTCATCACTTCATAAAATTTGCAAAGCACCTGCTCAACAGCTTTTCAAGCTCCAGTTCTCAAGCAAGATGTACTTTTCTGTAGCTGCCACTAATACAAAAAAATCAGGCAGGAATCTCAGCACTAACTAGTCACATCGATCACAAGCAAAAAGATCTGTAATTTGGATTCCACTTCTTACCTGGCACCTGTTCCTGGAAGGATTCAAACAAAGTCCTGAAACCCAAATACTAAATTTAAAGCATCTTACAAGCTTATCACTGTGTATTTTTGGCCATCTCTAAGTTGGAGGGAAATGTTGGTTCTCCCTCTGGTATCCCTCTCCCCCCAAATTTTTATTCCACTAAATTAGTTCTTAGACTAGACATTATCCAACTAAAAGAAAAGCAGCTGAACCTTCCTGCTGCCATCAGAAGGCAAAATCCAATTATCCAATCCCTGCCTGTGGAAAGATTCATCGTTCCTCTTCAATATACTACAGAAATTAATTTGAATTGACGTGCTCTCCAAAAGGCACTGATAGGCACCTCTGTTCCCCAAAACAAACAAGATAATGTCTCTGATTTCCTGCCTCTTACTACTGCTGTGTACGGAGAGCAAAGACACCCATTTCCAGTGGAGAGAAGAAAATAAATGCCAATTAATGTTTTAAGGATGATAAAAAAAAAAAAATGTGAAAGAAGGCACAAGCAAAACAACAGCAGTTCACCACAATTTCACAGTTTAAAACTACCTTCAATTCTCTATTTAAAGGTGGGAGTGGAGGGGAATCAATGCTGCATGCTGCTAACTTACTCCAACTGAACCAGTAAAGACATCATTAAATGTCTTCTGTCTGTATTTTGTCAGATGTGTACTGATGACCAAAGTTGTTTACTTATGTTTTTTTCCCTCCCCAAGTTTTTTACACCACTACAACCCCACAGACATCTGACCTGAACTTGGAAGTCTGGAGGACTTGAGATATTCCAGATTGCACCATTCATGTCAAAGTCTCATAGCAAGGTTTTAAAGAGCAATATTGATATAAATGTCATTGGTTCCACTGAGACTGGAGAGTGATGAGACCATCCTCTTTCTCTATTCATGAAATATCACCTTTGTCTCACAGAACCCTTGATATATTAAACATATCTTTGGGTTTTGCACCAAGCATAACCTTACTGGAACTAGATTTTCCTGTGTTCACAGCTACCTGGAATGATGCCTGGTGATAGCAGGAGTTTTAATTAAGTCATTAACTTGTCTCTGTCCATACACACACAGTTGAAATCAATTCTCATGATACTTCACATATTAAAAGTAGCTACCAGATGGAAAAGACTACAACCCAAATACCAAAATGCTCTTTAACACATCAGATCTAGAAATGGTTTGCTGTTTTCTGAGCAATTTTATTGCTACTGTCTCCATCCCATTCTTCCTTTTTTTCTCTTCCAATCAGATCTGTTTTTACGCATCAGACTTGGAGTCACAATTAAGGGTCCACATACATGGATTCCTGTGGGTCAATACCTGGCCACATATCTCCTCATTCAGATCACTAAATTGTGTTTTTCACATATTTTAACCTCATATTTCATTTGGTAGATATTTGCTGTTCTAACATTTGCCTCATGCAATAAATCCTGCTGGAACTGTTTGCCCATCCATATATATATATATGTATTTATCCAGAAAAATATTAGGGCATTTATAACCACCTTGGGCTCAAGCCCCCATTTTTGAGGGTTGTTCTCACAGAGAGAAGCTCTCAGTGGAAGATTTTCCTCTGCTTCTTTCAAATAATTAAGTGGAATAGGTAAGAAACATCTTTGTGCAGAGGTAAAACAAATAAAACTGCAATTTCAAACATTCAAACAGAAGAACCGTTTCTCAGCCAACTTCACTCAGAACTCCAGTTAATTTGTTCTGCAACTTCAGCTTTGGGAAAAACAAATGCAATACCTTGATAATCAGTCCCACAAACATTATTTCCCTATTATTTCATTTTCAGACCTAAGCTGTTGAGAAATAGTCACCTTGCACAGGCATACAATTCATTCAACTTTCTACCATCATATTTCCTGAAAACTGAAGAAGAATTTCCCAAAGGGATGCTCTAGGTCATGCTGAATAATCTCTGTGTCACTTGACCATTGGTTAGGATATCCTTTCATCACTTTTTTACGTGTGGCTCAGTGAACCACTTGGTTACCCCTTGCATAGGTGCCTAACAGTGACAGCACTCTGCGCTTTCAGAATGTTTTTCAAAACACCCAGAGAAAAACAGCTTGGAGAATAGTGTTGAGACAAATAGCAGCAGCATTTTGCTGCCCATTAACAAAAAGTTTTACTATTTCTGACGTGAAAGGATGCCTGAAATCCTAACACATCTTCTCTTACATAACTGTAGTAAATAAGCTAATCTGTACCACATCTATTTGACTGAAGTCAAAACCTTTGTCCTAACGAGCTGCAGGGATGTATACAGAGCTGTGATGATAATAAGCTGTTTTCACCACTGATGCTCTCTGAGATATAAAACTGAACTCACTTCTAGTTATAGATGACTTAAGGACCTAAACTGAGGAGCAGCATTGTTTTACTCAGGGGGTAAGAGTGATTGGAGGCTCTTTATAAGTTCCAATAAAACTAAGGTCAATATGCCTGCAGGAAGCAGGTCCAGTTCCTGTATCACATCTGTGAAATATTTGCCATCTTCCAGCATATCCATTTCCTCTTCCCTGATTCATTTAATGCTGAGCTGGTCATATTTGCAGAAGGCATTTCTTCAGAGTGTGAAACAGGTGAGACACAGGAGAAGTGCAACGGGTGACTGCATACATGATGTAAGCATCATTTTAAAACATGAGCACGTGTCCATGTGCAAGCACACATTGAGGGGGATCCAAATGAAATGCTGAAGAGGGGAAGAAAAAGGGATACAAGACTCAGAGCTATGTGAACTAATTGTGAACTTTCAGTACCTGGAGGGAGCCTACAAGAAAGATGGAGAGAGCCTATTTACCAGAGAATGTAGTGACATAACAAGGGCCAATGTCTTCAAACTGAGAGTAGGTTTAAATATTAGATATTAGGAAGAAATTCTTTACTGTGAGGGTGATGAGGCTTTGAAATAGATTGTCCAAGGAGGTGGTGGGTGCCCCATCCCTGGAAGTGTTCAAGGCCAGGTTAGAAGGAGCTTTGAGCAACCTGATATAGTGGAAGATATCCCTGTTCAGGGGGCTGGAACCAGATGATGTTTAAGGTCCCTTTCAACCCAAGACATTCTAATATAAATAGTGGGATGACCTCCCCACATAGCTTTGGTTCTCTCTGTAAGCTGTCTCTCTAAGCAATTCTGAGAAAATCTCAGCTCAAGTGTCATTGTCAAAAGCATCATGTATACAAAATGAAAAGGGCAGTGATGCAAAAACATTCCTTAAGACACACTGGGGGGACAGCAGGAAAAAAGCTATATGTAAAAAGTAAGTCTTAATCCCCAAAGTGGATGGATCACTGAAAAAAATACCTACAAAAGACAAAAGCAAACAGAACACACAGAGAATGACAATAAGTTTTTGCAATTCATGGGGCCCATTTCACTTCTTCCAAACATAGTTTTAGGCTTCTTTCTGGAAACACAAAACACTGCACATATTTGCTAGAAGAGTAAATTGAAATCAAATTTTCTGTGCTTTGGCACTATAACAACTGCATTAAATGTATGTCATGGATATCCCTATTCTGTGTCAAGTTTAAGAAGCCAGACAAATGCTGACCTAAATTTTAACTGAAAGAACATCAGAGCTGTCCAAAAACCATTCCTGTTTCTTCCACAAACACATACATAGGCATTTAATTGGTGAACAAAGAGCAATGTCACTTTTTGGATGCTGGAAAATTCATCAAGATAGCTGTGGAATCTGTTGAGGTACATAAATTGATATCAAGCTGTTTACTTAAGTGATAAAACATGTTCAATTTGAGCATTTACTGAGCACCTTGCATTTGCAGCAGCTAGTACAGTAGAACAATGTTGGGACCAACGTGCACTTTGAAATGCTCTCTCTTTCACAGCACGGCAGCTGTGCAGCAGTTTAGTCAGTCGGACTCTTTTTCACATTTCACCAATAAAAAAATACATTTCCAAAGTTACCGAGATCAACCTCTCATCCAGCAGTTAAACAGAGAATGTTCAGTACAATTCCAGCCCTTTGGAGCACAATAGAGTATCCTATTTTTCCCTGGCTGCAGCAGCTGACTGCTTTCCAGGTTGCTCCTGATAACTTTGGCCAAGAGCAATAGAAGGGCAGACTAAGGCGGGAGTGTTCCCATCTGATCGCTTCCTGATTCACCCCCACAACACAAACACAGCCCTGACGCCTCCACATCAGCACTGTGCCACAGGAAGACAAGCTTCAGAAAAGTTTGCTTGCTTCTAAATGAGATGGAAAAAAAATTAGCTTTGTGCCCGAGCCATCACTGAGAGAAGTTTCTGTCAAAACAACAAAAAAATGAAATTATGAAGATACATGACCCTTCCATAATTCTCCCCCTGACTTCCCACTGCTTGCACTGAACTATAAGAAAGTGTTAAACAATAGTAGCTTTAAAGGATTGTTACTTGAAATCTGGAAGCCTGAGAACTTCCTTAATGTTCTCCAGATTGAGAACCCAACTCAAACACCTTTAAATAAGAGACTCTTCACTGCTGCAGACTGGACACTTGTAATATTCACAAGGTCTTAAAGACAGGCCAGCATGGCAGATTTTAAGTTTGAAACACTAACTTCAGTATTTTAAGTGAATTCCTTTTGCAAGTTGCTATTTAAAAATTTTTAAATGTTTAAAAAATAAAGTTAAAAGTGTTATTTTGCATCAGTGGCACAAAGCATAGAAACCTCTGTCCCAGAAGTCAAGCCTAGCCTATAAGTCAGCCTGTGGACATCTGTGGCTCCCTTACTTTGGGATTCTGGCAAGCAAGGTTCACAATCTGAGTAGGTATCATTAGCTGATTTCACTGCTTCCCAATTCCAGTATTTGCCTGCCCTTTGTTTCAGCCTACCCCACGACCACAGTTATCCCAGAGTTATGTGACACATAATACTCAAATCTAATTAATAATAATCAAAATGCTGATTTGTGGGCAGCTGATATTGAACAAGATATTTTTTGCTCTATAGCACTACCCAAAAGTTTACTTTCACCCATCTTGTCATCCATTGAACAACCTCAACTACTTGGATACCATTGCCTAGTTCTTCCCTTTTTCCTTCAATAATTTTCTCAGCTTTTCCCTGCTTTGCTCTCATTTAATCTTTATCCTGACATCAGTGCTGCTGACATTTAAGATATTAGAAAAATATTTCCATAACTTCAGTTGAAGAGAATATTCTTGATGTAGATGTTTTCTATACTCCCACAATAGCCCTGAACCTAATTCAACAATAAAGCATCCACAACTAGCAAAATGCAAAATTCAAATACCTGAAGCATAGTTTACACATGCAATATAATGAAAAGCTGTTTCTTTAGAAACAAGTAATATGTATAGTCCTTTATGCAGATTGCCCTAAATAATGTGTTTGTATATGTGTGTACATATATTTTCACTTTACCACATTCTCTGAAAGACTGTGAGGAGCAAAACAGAACAACTGGAATTGTTAACAGTCACTTTTCAGCTTAATGTTAAACTCCTGTTTGCACTCCAAATCCCTCAGGGTTAATATGAGCTCATAAACCCAACCACTAACAGACACGAGCCAATTTAATGAGACCAGAAATGGGGTCACATTGACCAGCACATTTTTTAAGATCATTATATTATTTGTCAAAAAGGGAAAATAACAAAAAAAAATATATTTACAAAATTGAAGCATTGTCCTTATAGCTTCCTTAAATTTGATCATTACAGGCTACTGAACAACTGATTACAAGATCCTCTCAACCATCCTCAGACAACAGTGGAAAGATTAAGATTAAGAAAGACCAGGCAATTAAGTAAGGAAGAAATTTCCAGGAAACATGAACTGAAGTGAAAAATACTGTATTTAATACAGTATGGTACTAGTATTTGTCCTACATAGCTGAAAAGACAAGTCATAGTAAGACCATTAAAATATCCTTAATGAAGGAATTAATTTTTTAAAAATTTAATTGTGGGAATGATCCTCAGAAATACCAAGGTAGAGGTACTTATTCACCGTACTCTGTTATGGCCATGGCTGTAAAGAGAGTTTAATGAACTCACTTGCCAGGAAACACCACTGTGAAAACGATGATAAAATGTCACATAAGAGAGGAATAACTTAGCTTTTGTGAACAGAAACATATTTTTTTGCATTTACTGGAAGCAACTTGTGGGTAACATTGAACATTTCCCACGTGCCACAGGGCAGGAAGATGCTGCGCCCACAGCAGGCATAACAGGGCAGGTGAGCTCATAACATAGTGATGTAAAAGAGCCATTGAAATAGAAACACATGGAGATAGGACAGCAAGGACTTCCTTCGGGTTTCCCCAGCTGAGGTGGAACACAAAGACCTTCACAAAGAAGGTGAAGTAATTTGCCTGAGGCAAGAAGATTGATCAGCATTACAGCCACAAGAGAATCAAGAAGAATGATGTCTCTACTGCTAAATAAGTTTCTGCAAACCATACTGCCCTTTTGAAGACAAAGGACAGCATCATCTTTTCTCAGAAAAAGTCAATAACTAATTCAGTGAACTTTACTCCTTGAGCTTTAGGATTCCTTCATTAGTCTAATCTTTATTTTCAAGTGTCATGAAGAGTTGTTTTCATGTTAAGGAGGATGACTTGGTTCTTTCCCCTCTTTGTTAGAACAGTAAAGGTGAAGGTCCCTGGAATGCTTGAAAGTTGCTTCAATTTTGTACAGGAAAGATACTTTGGATATACTGAAGTAGAAAGATAGGATTTCATCCTTAATTTCCTTCCAGGGCTAACTAGAGCAATTGCAGCTACATTACCAATGTGACAACACCAGTAATATGGTCTAACTGCTAAAAGGAGAGAAAATTATGGAACTTTTGATACCATAGTATGCCATTTGATTTCAGCTTAGTCTACCTATTATGATAGTAATTTACAGTTTTTACCTCCCTTAGCATTAACATTTTTCCCTTTCAGTTCACAGGTGATATCCATACACTTCCCTGCAAAAAAAAGAATCATACCATTGTTTCCAATGTTATGCCAGCAAGAATACTTTTGCATGTCCCTTCCCCACAGCAAACACTCTGGGTTCAGAAAATGTGCGCTTGGGCTTCAGGCTCAGTATTATTTTTTGCCAGGAAGCTCACAAAGACAACACAGCACTCAAGCCTGTGGGGTTTCTAGCAGCTACCCATGGCTGAAACATTAAGACACAAAAATATAACATTATTGCACAGCAACTCAACCAAAAGAGGAGTTATAGTGATGCCTTGAGAGGCCTCCTAGAAACAGAGGCCAGACAGGAGTAAAGGGAATAAAGGTGGGGATTTATTGGAAAGGCCTTCAAAGGTACCCCTGGGGAGCCAGAGGCTGCTGCCCAGATGGGCCCCGAGATGGAGCCCAGGGCACGAGTTCTTCACACTTTTATAGGTTTGGTTCATTTGCACATCAGGGTTAATTCTCCAATTAAAGCTTCAGTTTCATGTTGAAATTCCCCTCAGCTTGTCCCCCTTAGAAGCTTTTTGGTTCACACTTTTTGGGCCCAGGGCAGTCTGGGTGTCCTTGGAGAGCAGCCCCGGAGAGGCTTTGTTGTGTCTGCCCAGCACCGAGAGCAGCAATGAACAGGATACAGGAAACTCCAGAGTTACACACTGGGCAGTGCAGGATGTGAAAAATATAAAAGTTAAAACCCAAGGCATCAATAATAGGGTTTTAGGTGGGTTTTTTTCTAAGGATGTATGGCAAATAAGCAAGATACCTAGGTACTTCACTTAAGATTGCACCAAAATCAAACCGTTTCAGGTTTTGACTTTTTTTTCCAGAAAGACAGATAATTTAGGGGATACCACCTGTGAACTAAGAAGGAATACTGTTAATGCTAAGGGAAATATAAAGTATAAATCATTATCATAATAGAAAATGGCAAATTCTGAGTAAAAGTATAAGACGTTAATATGAATACAATTACTTTATAATTCAAAAAAATTCTATGATCTTCTCATAGCACATTTAGAACATCCTAGACTTCTAAGAATCCATCTACCTGGCTAGGAGATTTCATAAAACAAAAAACTATCAAATTGCAGTAAAAATATGTGGTAGACTGAAGGAAATCAGAGCATTTGTGTCAATGCATCATTCACGTTGTTAGCTTAAACAGGAAAGAAGACTCCCATGTGCAAGGTAAAACCTTCAGTTTAACACAGCAATAACTAGCAAGTCTGTCTTCTGAAAACAGAGCACTCCAACAGGAGTCATGGCAGATGCCTAAACCTGATCAGCATCACTTCTGAAACTGGTACAGGAAAACACCTTGATGAAGGTCAAAATGCAAGGAAACAAAACAGACCACAAATATTTGAATTGTTTGAAAAGGTCTTGCTAGGATCAGTGAAAGCAGAGAAGCACAAACTGTGGAGTCAAAGCCATAAACCAATGGCTAGAAGAGCAAGCTACAGGGTGTAAAATTGACAGGATTACTAATTTGATGTCACAATAAGAACTTTGTGCAATAGTTGTGAAGATGAAGTCAAAACCCACCAACTATGCCTGGTAGATAAGGTAACCAAACATTCAGGCACAGTTCTGTCACTGTGATTTCAGAGACATTAATCTGAGGGTTAATTAAAATTAATTTCTGAAAAGGATACCAAGTCCCAAATACAAAAAATTCACTGTGCAGATGGCAACTGCTTTTTCTCTAAGACACTAAAAGAGAGGAGCCTCTTCTACAGACTCCCACATTTCAAAAATACACATTCTCAAAATAATAGGGAGAGTTTCTTCCTTTATAAAGGCTACACCAGCACTACTCTGAGCTCTTTACAGTGCTTGTGTGCCACATGCTAGGAAACATCACTGACCCTGACAAGGGATTCAGAATAAACTCTTAATTGTCTTTAAGGATGAAAGGCTGTCCTGGATCTTTAAAAAGTAGTTTCCAAGTAACAGCAAGCCACAAATATGAAATACCAAGTTTAATGAAGGAAAGGTCTAGTGGGGCCAGTCAGACAGATTGTTTAAATTCATCAATTTGTTCGCATTTTAAAGTCACCATAACTTCACAATTATTATGACAGACAAACTCAAATTTCCTTCAGGTTAAAAGCCAGAATTCTGTTGTGACTTGTGCAGTTCAACATTCAATATTTTACAGCATAGCTCTGGGAAGCAGTATAACATATTTCTACAGTGCATTATACAACTAAATATAAAGATATAATGATAAAACCATCGGAAGGAAAAGGTTAGGAAATATCTTGCATTCTGGCAGACTTACAGACCCCAAAAATGACCAAAGTACAACTGAAGTGCAATTATTTCTGCTGCTTGTTAGCTAAACTGCTGACCTACATTTTAACACCCTGAATAGAGGAACAGATATATTTTTACCCATGGATTCAAAGGGAGGGGTGAGGGAGGGGAAACTGTTGAGTTCGTATTCCTCATGAATGCCACCAAATGATGGCAAATCAATACTTGCTGCTTTACTAACATCACCCTTTGGACTTGGTCAGCTAGCATGCCTGAAAATCCTTCCCAGAAGAACCATACAGATTCACAAATCTGTTTTACAACCACTGTAAAAACTCCCTACAAACAACTCAGCTTTCAGTTTGGTTGCAGGTATGATATAAATCACTAAAGTCAAAAATACTTCATAGTAAGGTGAGCTCAGTTTCTGAAGCTATAAAATTATTTGCTGAATTGTTGTAGGGTAAACTGAGTGAAAGGAAAAAAACACAAGGTCATTAAATGAGGTATCATTAGTGCCTTGAGCTGTGCAATAACTGATTTTATTTCTTGTCACTAGAAGGTAATTTTATTGCATTATTGGCAAAGCACCCTCCTTTCTTCTGTCATAATCTACTCCTACAGCCTATTGCAAGAGGAAGTTTTTCAAAACACATTTTCAATTCCCCAGCAAGCATTCAATTCTCAAATGGTTTTTGAAAACTCAAAGCAGTGATTCATAGAGCCATGTAAGCACACTGAACTTGGAACTCTGAAAACTTTCTGCTCTACCTCTTGTATTACAAATAACTTGTTTTGTTTTGGTTTTTTTCTTCTAGTGTTTCTAACAGTCTTTGTCTGACTACTTTCAAGGAGCCACAACAAACAAATTCCTGATGTAATCCAAATAAAACTGATCATAGGGAACGAAGGATTCTAATTAACAGGGCAAGATCTATGCACAGCAAGAAGCTTGTAAAATACAAAATAGAAATAAAAATGTTTTTTCCTGCTTTGAATGAAGATCTTGTTAGACAGGAAGTTCAGTTTGCAGGCACAAGTGGGAAAAGCCAGAAATACAGAACAAGGCTTTGGTTATCAGCAGCAAGCACTGTAAGAAATTGAAATAGAAAGAATTCAGCACTTACAGAAGATGTCTAAAAATATAGGACATATACAACCCCAATCAGACAAAGCATTTAAAGCAATTTTACTTAAAAAGGATTTTATGATTAATTATAACTAGATAATGGGCTTACAATTGAAAACTAAGAGAAATGGTATAAAAAAAAGAAAAATTGAGGAAAAACTTGTGAGAACAAGCACTAAGAGATGTGGCAACAAAGTACAGAAGCCATGCAAATTGGGAATAGAAAGGTAAGAAGAACTGAGATGGTTAAAAAAAAAGAATAGACCAGAATGAGGAAAAAGAGAACAATCTTTATTCATGTTTATTCACAGAAGTCAAATCCCTAGAAATCCTCCCCTTGGGGATTCCTATCTAAGAAAACTCGTAGATAATGAAACAGCAAACCCTTCAATGAACTGACAGGCCAAACCAAACAACTCGCTGCCCAAAATTCAGGGCCAGAAAAACAATGGCATCAAAACCTACAGATTCCCATGACCTTATTAATATAAGGGGCAAGACATCTTTGGCAAGCTGAATGAAAAAAAAAAAAGAAAAAAAAAAAAGGATACCATTTTAGTCAGAACTCACTTTCTGTGACAGGATAACAAAACTTCCCTGCCTTTGTTTGAGAACACTAAAACCTATATTGACTACTGAAAAGTTTTAGACACTCTGCAGGTAGAGACCAATGGATGGATCCATTATTTTCCTGACAGTCCCACATGAACACAAGATTAAATATGTTGAAGGGTTCTGCATGTGTCTTACCCCTGAAAATCCCACTTTTCAGCTGTATAGGGGCCACATGAAGCTCTAAAAGTAGAAGTAAAATGCAATGGGAATGATACCTCAAATAATTCAGCTCCTGATCAGGTAGAATCCTCTTATTTTATAAAGGGTTTTTCTCCTTTTTTTTTTCTTTTAAACAATATTCACTTCTGGGACTATAGACCTCTCTGTTTTTCATCTCATGTCCATGTTTTCTATAAAGTTCTATGAGTTTGCCATCCTGACTTGGCAGAGTGACAAGCAGAAACAATTCAGTGCCTGCAGTATAAAGTCCTGAATTTCTCTTGCTTCTATTTCAAGTCACAACTTTTGATGAACATTATCTAAAAGCCAATTAATGCCAAATATAAGCAATTATTTTTTTCCTTCTATTTCATCATTTGCATAATTTCAATCAGTACTTCTTCCCCCACTGGCCAAGCAGAGTTGTGAAAGAGAACATGGTGCACAGCCCTTTCTGGAAGTACCCTTAGTTTGCTTGCTGAAACCATCAAGCTATTTTAAACAACTCATGGAATCATGGAATGCTTTGGGTTGGAAGGATCTTAAAAGATCATCTGGTTCCATCCCACCCACCATGGGTAGGGACATCTTCCACTAGACCAGACTGCCCAAATCTCCATCACACTTTTTTTTGGTGCAGCCCAGGATACAATTGGCTTTATGAGCTTTTAATGCACGTTGTTGACTTGTATTCAGGATTAGGGGTTTTTTTCAGTTTGTTTTGTTAATTTTATTTTTGTTTTACTCGGTTGTTGCTTTGGGGTTGGGAGGTTTTTATGAGGAAGAGGGGAAGTTAGTGATGACAATTGTGGTTGGGTTTTTTTAACCTAATTTGCATAAAAGATGACTCTTTATTCTTTCTGAAAAATTTTGTAATTATATTGTATTTCTCCAGTTGCAGCCCTGAACTGAACATATAATCCAAGAAGCCAGAACAGCATCCTATTTCACTTTTGGCCAGGAGTGCTCTGCTCTCTCTTTAGTTGAATGACTTCAGATTCAGCACTGTCTTGAGTTTAATTTACCATACAATGTGGAAAATATAAAAAACCCCATGTCCACAATGAAAAAAGCCTGTGTAAACTACAATTTTAACTCACTGAAAGCAAGAAGGCCAACGAACCTTCATTACACAGGACAAAGGGCAGGGGCATAAGTGAAAGGTAGGTTTGTACCAGATAGAAAAACCAGTGTAGAAGCCCCCCAGAAATACAAAAAAACAATACCGGTATAAAGAGGAGGCAAGGGCACTGACATTTTCCCAAAGCTACACTAAAAATAGTTGTTTCAGAATGGGGCTATGTGCATCTCTAAGGAATACACACACATTTCACATGTTATTGTGAACTGGCTCTCACTGAAGAAAACGTGATTTTTATGGTCCTGTAAGGTTCTTTACAAAGGAATACAGCTTTTGGAGAGTAACTAAATTACTCCTTTATAAAAGTGATCTATTTCCAGTTGTTTTCTCTCCTAAGAGACAAAATCTTCACTTAAATTCTCAACTCACTGAAATAGAAAATGAAGTTTCTGTAACAATAATTTGCATTTTTCCTCAGGATACTGCATAGTTGTAAATACTGTAGCCATAGCAGTCTAGATGTCAGTTAGAGCCAGCAGGCCTGACAGTGTGTTAGGAAGCCATTAACACAGTGATTCAATACTCTGGAGACTCCAATAGAAGCTGTGATTTCCCATAAATTCTAAGGAAAGAGGGTAAACAACAGCTCGTGCAGCACCCAGACTTGGTTGAAGGCCCCAGTTTTAAATTCCTCATTCAGCCAAGAGAAATGTTGACCCCAATGACCACTGTGGAAGCACTTGGAATCTGCATGTTCATGATACACTTTTCATATGGAGACAGATATTCTTGCTTAGGGACCTGCCTGGTTTTTACTTCTGAAAGATTATGATCCCCACATGGAGCAAGACGTGGTTGTGGTGCCACAGAGGATTAACCTCAGCTGGGTTTGAGGTACCTTCTCCCCATGACAGGACACGAGAAGTTAATTCAAGCCCCTCTCACCAAAAGCAGGAACACAAACTGGAATCCTGAGACAGTCATGCATCCTAGCCTTGGATACAGGAACAATAAAAACAATAATATTTGAAGCTTGCTATTTTGAAAATTCCCTTAATCCTTTTAAATTCCCTACAGGAGCCATATCACTCCTTTTTCTAACCCAGAGAAACTATTTAATCTTACAAAAATTCAATTTCTTTGGAAAAGCCATTATGTTGAGTGGATTTTGTTGGTTTTTTCAGCAATCAAGAAAAGCATTTTGTACAGCTCCTGAACTTTATCTAGTCCATACTTGCTTCATTCTACTGAATTCCTGGGGTAAAAACACCTTTTCTTATTTTCAGCTTCAGCCTTCTTTGTATCTTCACCTTTCTGACCACTGACAACTGCAGTCTGCCCATTTCTTACAGGGGCTTTACCTGAAACAACCATCACCTTTAGGAGATGGGATTCTTTTTCAAAATAGAAATTTAAAAAAAAAAAAAAAAAAAGGAGCTTTATATTTTATTTTGGGTGAGGGAGAGTACTTATGTATTTAGTTGTAAATTTTACTATAGAGAATTTCCCTGCTGAGTCAAGCTCTTTGTCAAAACATAATGCTTGCCATAGAGGACTTTTCCAAATCACTTCTTGTGCTAAGATGCACTGAAGAGTCCTTGTAGGGTGCTGTTGTTCACATAACATGGCAGAGCTTTGCTTCCCCAAACACTGCACACCTGACTCGCAGGCACTTCCCTTTTCTAGAACTCACCAGCCTACAAAATTCAGTGCTTTTCTGTTCTGGGCTGCTGTTACCTCTAGGTGCATTATTCCTACTCCACATTTCCAGCTGCTAGCATGGAGAGACTCGTGGTTATTTCTCCGTTTAGGTACTGGCAAACAAATCTTGCCACCATCAACACGGATCAGCCTTTGGCCACCCACAGGACCTGTTCCCTTGGCTCTCTTTCCAGCTGGTTTTCTACCACTCTAAGTCTCAACTAACCCATTGCTCTTGGCATACCTCTATATAGTGTTTATTCCAGAGGAGAATGTATTTATATGGCCTTACTCTGACTGTGAGTTTAATGGCAATATCAAAGTATCTGCTGGAAGACTGAGGTAAGAAAATGTAGAGAAATACCAAATTACTGATGAAAAAAAGCATCATATTTTGAGATTCCATGTCAGCAACCAGTTAATTACAATGAAGTATTGAACTCTGACCTGAAGAAAGACTAGGGAAATTACTGAAATTTAAATCCACTTTATTTCTGATTGTATTTCTCCATTTAACATGCCTCACCCTCTTTCCTCCTAAACAAAAACAAAACAAACCCAGTTGTGCCACATAATGACCGCAGGTTATTGTATTTTTTCTTTCTTTCTTTTAATGGCACCTCTATTATGCTAGAAGCAAAACTACACTACACAGAGACAGCTACTAGATGGCACCCAACAGAGAGGTTTATTTTAAATCTATTGCTTAGCAGAGTCACCAGTGTCGGCACCCAACAGAGAGGTTTATTTTAAATCTATTGCTTAGCAGAGACACCAGTGTCTCCACTCCCAACAGGGCACCACAGACTGGAGACATACCATAACCTTCATATCATTACCATACCTGCACCAGAACAAAGCCAACCACGCTAAATAAATTTATATTTATGGTTTTCAGCAGTCAGTGCAGAGAGTTCCAGTCACTTCCATCATGACTAAGAACCAGTGCAGTAACCAGGGTCACATTTCCACTGCAAACATGTTCATCCATTTAAAACAGAGGCTGCAGAAACTCTGCAATGATTTACCTCAAGATGCCTCAAGAAATTGATCTCAGATTTCCCTATTCAATCTCCAAATTCTGTAGGAATATTACCTAATAGTGAGTTTAAAAACAAGCTTTTAAGAATCTTTGGAGCCTCAAAGGAAAGTGCAGCTGCAGCCTCAGAAGCATTTAATCCCTCAAATCTGGATGATAAAGAGCACCACTTACCGCTGAACTGGTAAGGACAGGGAATCTAAGTGGTCCTCGCCCTTAAAAGCCATATTTATCCTGTTCTTATGTGCACTTCCCCATAGGCTGGAACCTAGAAAGAAAACAAACAGGCATTTAGTAAACCCAGGGAAACTCAGGCATCTTCAGCCCAGGCTGGCATGGCATTGTCCTGCTCTTCTGTGGGGAGGCCTCATTAAAACAATTAAAAAGGCTCCCTTTTCCACAGGTACCCCACAACTCCAGCAGATAACCAAGGCCATTAAGCACATTTCACAGCATAAACAGTGTAGGGCTTGCATAGGCCTGAAGATTCCGGACTATAGCACAGGTCAGAACCATCTGGGTTTAACATTTCTGAGTTAGCATTGAGGTACTGCCCAGCCTCATTTATTTTATATTAGCTTTAATGCTAGAGAAAATTTATTGAGTATTATAATAATTCTTCATGTTCTTGTGAGAAACAGTGCATGTGAGGTCCCTCCAAACCTTAATTATTCTGTGATAGGACTTCAGGACTGTTAAGTACTACATTTATAGAAAAGTCCTCGATGTCTAAGTTACTGAAGTATTTGACCATTCCACATTAAACAATTTCATTTTTTATCCATTTTAAATGCTGCACACATATTTCTCCTCCAACATTTTTCCTTTATTCCCAGTGACCAAGAGATGTAGCCAAACATTATTGTACCAGAGAGAGACAATAGAGGAGAAGAAAGACACCTCATTTTCACAAAAGGAAGGGGTGCTCTTCTTTTGATTAACCTCACATTATATTAGGGCATTACCTACTATAGGTCAATCTGGTATATTCACAGTAAAAAATCATAGAGGATTTATGCTACCAAAAAAGGTGAAGTCCTTTTCACTCACACACATGGCTAGAAGAAAGTTACAGTAAAATATTTGAAGGAAAAGATGAATCAGTGACTCAGGAAGAACAAGGAGGAAATGAATTTTTCTGGATGAGAAGACAGGAACAGTGGGAAAATTATGCTTTCCTAGATGTGTAGAAAAAAACTGGGATCAATGGATCTCACTCCTAGAGAAAATACTTTACACAGGAAATTATTGTTGTTTGCATCACCAGCTGAGGCAGAGTGTCTTTGATGAGGCTGCCGGTGAAATTCTGCTCTTTGGCTATTGGCTGCACTGTGCAAGCTGAGTCAGCCAGCATTCAAGATATTTGCCACCCCAAATTGCTCTTAATTGACACAGAGTGGCCCTCATTGCCTTTCCAAGCAAAGTGATCTCATTACTAATGCATATCCTTGATTTTTTTCCCCCCAAGACTTCACAAGCATGTCCTGAGTACATAAAAGTATTACAACCAACATAATGGGTTCACATGCTCTGTCCACTGCCAGCACCAGATTGCTTTGGTGATGGTGTCACCTGGTGTTCCCTCCCTACCCCCCACGTTTTCCTTGGAAATAACAAACTTGATATAATCCTCCTTTAGATGTATGGACTAAGAAGATTGAAATATAGGAGAAGAATCTCTTAAAAAAAAAAACCCTTAAAAAATAGTTGAATTTTTACTGAAGTCTCTGGTTGAAAAAAATTGCAGGTATTTCATAGGCTTTGACTGAAGGTTCATATGCCCAAGTATGAAAATATTAGTATGTATCCTTCTGCTCCTGTGACACACCAAGGTCTGAAAAACAAGCTTACTTTGAGGGGTAAGAGGAATTTAAATCCTTTAGTGTATGATATACAGATTTCACTGACAAATGGAATAGATCAGTTATCTTCATTTCCACTAGTAGATTTTTTTTGTCTTTTTAAAAGCATTTAAGATTACCAGATAAAAATAATCATATAATCATATTTACTGGAAACAGCCAAATATCACAATAATCACTGTCTTCATTTGGAGGAGATACCCTCAAAGCTGAACACATCTACATAAAATCTTAATCTCCAAAATGAAGTTTCCCCTTCTAAATCTTATCATTTAAAAGACTCCAAAAACCAACATTTCAGCCTGCAGAAGTACAGATTTCATGGACATTAGCTATGTGTTTTTGCTCAGCATTAGACCTGGATTTACCTTCTTGTGCTACCAACACTAAATCAAAGGCTTTCCTCTGGCAAGCAAAAGCTACTTCACCATTAGCTCAGCCTACTACCAATTTCTGCACATACAAATCAAAGCACCTGCTTGTACTCCATTACTTGTGCTCAGTGACATAATGTACACAGACATAAAATAGATTATTGCATGTCCTTGCTCCCCATAAATTAGAAACCTGACAAAAACGCAAGTTTTTATATGCTGTCTTCCCACAAAACACACTTTTATATTATGTCTGAGAGCCTTTAAAAACATTATCAACTCCTACTTAGAGGTTACTTACTCTCCAGGAACAATAGCATAACGCCACAGCAATATCTTAACCAAACTGTCTGGTTCGAGACTGTGATTAGATATTAGCTCAAATCTTCAATCCCAAATTAGTGTTGGCAACATGAGGAAATGCTCTCCTCAGGCACCTGGCCATCTGCCAGAGGATCCACTGTACCACCAGGATCACAAGAGAGGTTGAAACACCAGTGAAATGTGGTACAGGCTCCTGGTGCTGCTCAGAATGGCCTCTCTGCCTGCTGGGCAGTTGCAGCATTCCATGGCAGATACTGTCCAGTTTCCAGTGTTCTCATTCCTCTTTCCAGGTAAGACCAAGATTACTGCACTTCCTAGTACAGACTAGGAGAGAGCTGATGACTCCTCCTACTTAGCTGATTCTGCTTTTTATTTCAGTCCACAGCACAGTGAGGAGCTCTAGTCAGCTCTCCTAAAAGCAAACTCCTCTACTCCAGCTGGCTATGGAGAAGTTACTCACACACTCACTCACTTTTATTAATTATATACATAATAATAGGTAACATCAGTAGAGCTCTGTAGGAGAGTCTAATATTTTTTTCCACTGGCTTCTATGACCAATGATTAGGCCCACAGGTGGTCAGAGATGTATAGGTAAACGTGTATTAAAAAAAAAAAAAAAGACAACACAAACCACCAAAAAAACCACTGCTTGTTGTTTTCAATATTGGTAATTTTGGTAGAAGCCTGAATGACACACTGCCATAATAAAATTTTATTCTTGTGCTATTATAAGGCCTTTTATTTAACACCTTCTACAGGGTTTTACATCTGCACATAGGTTTGTATCACAACATAAAGGCTTACTCTTTTAATTTGTTTGACTCCTTTGGTAGGTAGCAGTGTGTGTGCTACTGTGAAGTTACATGTCTTCAAAGCAGCAGGCTCTGTGTCCGGCATCTTTGTCTTGTCAACAGTGAATTAGGTTTTGAGATGTTATTTCCTCACAGAAGAGATGTAGATAAGCAAAGCACAAAGCACATTTCAATCCCATCCAAGACAGGCAGCCAAAAGCTTTTTTCAGAGAACAGGAGTTCAGAAGAGAATAATGCATCACACCTGAAAGAGCATGCAAGCACTGCTCTCAGAAATCAGCAAAGTGTCAGTAAAGGATGTGACCTTCATGGCCAGAAAAAACCCCAAAAACCACAAAAGCAGGAAGAGGGATCTTGCTCATAGACAGGCACCAGCAACTTGCCAGCTATCTAAAAACAGCTTAAAAAACTGTCAAACAGCCCACCTGTAAATTAAAGGAGAAGTCTCATCCCAACTTACACCAGGCCTGGCAGCACAGGGGAAACCTGTGCAGCACCTCATTAGCAGAGTGCTGCAGCTGGCAGCTGCTATCCCACTCTTCCACAACAAACTCCTGTGGCCTTACAAGAACTCCCTGCTGGGAGCCTCCTGTTGGCTCCAGCCTGATTTGCAATGGAAAGCAGCTTCTACATTGCCACATGACTTTTTAGCACCCTGCAAGACATGTTATTTCTGCTAGGAAAACAAATTGCATCTTGTAAAATTCTCCCAGTTTAAATTTCTTCTCCATCAATCAGTTGGTTAGGTTATATTTAACAAAATGGAAATGAGGAGGGTTCTAGCATAAGGATTCTTTTAGGAGCAACATGCATGCCCAAAAGTATCCTGCTAACAGCATGTTTTCCAGGTGAACTCACTGTGACTCATTTCCTTCTACTACTGATAGATCTAAAGTTCTCTATCACAAAATGATATCCTTAATAATTAAGCCCTGAAACATCACACAATTAAATTCACATTTTTGAGTTTGTTCATGTCACACATGTTCACCCTTGCAAAGGCTCAAATCAACAGTCAAATCTGTGAACTTTCACCAGGCCCTTTCTAACCCCTAACATCATAATTTCAACACTGACCATATCTTATAATAAGGTCAATCAAGAGCACCATTTCTTTTTCAGAAGGAGACAGAAATCCACACATCTAACCTCTGATTATTAATAATCATCTGAATTAGAAGAGCATGTTACATGTAAGCAATATGGTTAACCTGAGAATAAGAAGTTATTAGCTAAAAGTAATTTCAGACCAGATACCACTTGATTAATATGAACAGTTCCTGTCTGTACTAAAGTACAATCTCTTTTCTGCCAAACAGTGCCTGCCCTTATTTTACAATTCTGGGAGTCTGGGAATCATTAGTTATTATTCTCCTATACGCAGAATAACTGTTAATGGAATGCCACAAATCAAATTAAGAGCAAAATTCTGACAGCATTTATGTGAGAGGTCAGAAAGTAAATACATACATTCTGTCCTTCAGCAACACATCCAGCCCATCAGAAGTTTCTCCACACTAACCCTTTAGGAACTCAAGATCCTGTGTCATTCAGTACTGTAAGAGGCTTATATAGACATGGATTAATTACAGTAGTGAGAGCCAACTCAAAATTAAGCTGGGTGTCACAAATCTAAGAAACCATAAAACCAGGAGCAAAAAAAATGAAGAGCCCTTCAAACGGTGCATTAAAATGGGTTGTATTAGCATGGGATCACATACACAGATCCATGGCCCACTCTCCTAGAATGCAAAATGAAAACTAGGAGGGAGAGGTGGGAAAAGGCACTACCTGTGGCATTCATTCACAGCAGCTGCTCTTGCAGAACCAACAGTCAGAGAAAGTACTGCTGGACAGCTTATGCCCTACACTTCAAGTACAATCTGAAGTATAAACCAGTTTCACTCACAGAGGGGTTTTATTTTTATTGCATATTTCTTTCCCTCTTTTCTCTCGATTTTCTGCAGAGAGAGAATCTCATTTTAAATGAGTCTCTGTCTTTGAAAATATTCCTTTTACTATATCATAGAACACTTGGTTTTGGAAGGAACCTTAAAGATGATCTAGTTCCAATTCCCTGGGTTTCAGTAAGGTTACCTTTCACTAGACCAGGTTGCTCAAAACCTCATCCAACCAGTCCTTGAATACATACACATAGAAAAAATATTTTTTCATTGGCATCTATTTAAATATTTTCTTGCCTTCACTTATATTTTCATAATTGTAAAAGTATGTCTTATTATATATTCATTACTAATTTCTATTACATTAAATATTTTTAAAGTATAAATTATAAAATATATGGAGGTTTGGAGACTGTATACACACACATTCATCTAATGCAGTTTTTTCAAGCAAACTGAAGTTTGGGCTATTTCTTTTTTCTTCTGGATATTTCTCATTTTATCCTTGTTTTACATATCTGTATTTTGGAAATATCGAGGGGGATGGAGAGGGAGAAACAAATTAACATCTACCTCAGTGTCAAATAGGCCATCCTAAAAATTACAGACAATTATTGTGTAGATCCTTCAGGGTGGAAGAAAAAAACCAAAGAACTCTGAAGCCAGTACCATTCCTCTGCATGGAGAGTTCAATTCCTTAATTCCTTTCCTGTTTTTAAAGACCTCCTTGAACATAAAGAAAAAATTGTTTATGAACACCACAAGGTAAAATCCTGCTTTAAAAGCAAGATGGACTGGATTGCTCCTTCCATATCTTTATTTTCTGTAGTGGAGCATATGAAACACACTAAGTAGAATATATACAATGCAACTAGAATTCTGATGGCATCAAGAGGAAAACAGACACATTTATCTAGCTTTCTCCAAGATTAGGAATGCAGATCAGTAATCACATGAACAACAGTAAGTCCTTTTGCCAAGGCATGAGTTTTTTTACAATGCATCTTTAGCAAGTTTTCCCATTTAGATCCAAAATATCCAGAAATATCCATCATCATGGACTACATTATGAAAATATTTCAAATAAGGAGATAAAGAAGGGCATAACAGACTTGATGACTTCTTTTCATCCATTCCCCCTCAAAATTATTTTAGGCAGCAGGCCACTAGAACAGTCACTTGGCATCTTTTGGGTTTTTTTAATCTTATCAAAGTCTTTAAAATCTCCCCGTATGAAAGGAGCACACCAATTTCTATAGCTGGCAGTATTATGGTCTGATTAGTGGTCACATTTATAGCAATTAGCATTTTAGAGGCAGTTTCACTGGAAAAAAATTTACTTTTGAGGTCCAGGAACTGAATAGTAAGTGTCAGGTTGGTGCACTCCAGAGCTGTATTTTACCTTTTATGCGGTGCAGAATAATCACCATATAAAAATGTTTATTGGTTCTCAGAGCAGCAGTAATGCAAGTTGCTACCATGGCACTCTGAGGGGTACAACTCCTTGGTTTTCACACTTCCCTTGCTTTCTGACAGACAGCACAGGGCTTTCCTGTTTCCTTAACCCAAAGAGCCAGTTGGACATCACCTGCACGGACACCGGTCTTGATTCAAACATGCACAAAAGGGGCAACCCTGTTCCTGGTCACAGCCTCTTGGCTTCAATGACATTTCTAGAGGAGCAGATAAAAGAGGCTTTCAGCACCTAGTTTTCAGATCAGCTGCCTTCATGGTGGGTTGCTCTCAGCCATGGCAGTGCCTGCACCCAGGGCCAATGCATGGTACAAGGGCTTTCCCTTCCAAGATGCCCAGCTGCCATCAGGCTGAGCAACAACTTCCCTCCAGCCCCTCCTTTTTCTCACCCCCGTCCCCAAGACTACACAAAGCAGCAATCAAGGGCATGCCAGCTGTAAATTCAGCACCTCACAGCCATGGTTCTGAGGGTCCCCAGCTTCCCAGTTCTGTGATGGGAACCCTCAGCTGGGGCTGGCTCCCCAGCACATCCCCTAACATAGAATGGTTTGGGGTGGAAGGGACCTTAAAGATCATCTCATTCCAGCCCCCTGCCATGGGCAGGGACACCTTCCACTAGACCAGGTTGCTCACAGCCCCTTCCAACGTGGTCTTGAACACTTCCAGTGATGGGGCATCCCACAACTCTGGGCAACCTCCTCTAGTGCCTCACCAGCCTCGCAGTAAAGAATTTTTTCCCAAGATTTAATCTAAACTTGTTCTCAGTTCAAAACCATCATCCCCCCTTCTCCTTTTACTGTGTGCCTTTGTAGAGAGTCCCTCTCGAGCTCTCTTTTAGGCCCCTTTCCAGTACTGGAAGGCTGCTCTAAGGCTCCCCAGAGCCTTCTCTTCTCCAGGCTGAACAGTGCCAATTCTCTCAGCCTCTCCTAACAGGAAAGGTGTTCCATCCCTCTAAGACTCTTCATGGTCCTCCTCTGGATTCACTCCAGGAGGTCTGTATCCTTTCTGTGCTGAGGACACTCCCAGTGTGTTATTGGAGGTCAGAGGTTTGTGTTGACAATAAAATAACTCAGATGAAATTGCCCTGCTTTGGTTTCATTTACCCCTGACACCATAGCCAGAATTTCATCTTGCCTCCATGTAGAGAGACCAGAAATAAAAAGGCTGTTTTCAACCAGCCACTGTGTAGGGCACAAGGGAAAATAGGAGATTTTTGCACCTTAGATGGTACAAACACAGAAGTATAGACTGTGCTACCCAGAAGAAATGTCTACAGATTATCACAATTTTCTATTATTAGTTAACATGGCTCTTCCAAGTGTAATGAAATTGGAACTAAGATTCATTATTTCCCTACAAACATGCAAAAATTCCAAAAGGGTCTTAACCTGAAAAGAGATAAAGTCCTTTCCCTATTGGGGCATGAAGAAAAATAATTAAGTGACTTACCCAAAGTTAAACATGCTGCAAGTACAAATTGATACAAAATATTCCAGTGTTCAATACTGTAAACGAGTACACAGAGAAGATAATGCTGTATTTAACCACTTCAAAGGGAAAAGGATGGAGGCCTACACAAATAACTCACTGCAAGGAAATAAGACAATATTTGCACATCTCTGCGTAAAAAACATTACCTGTAATGAAAGGATTTCATCTTAATAGCCATTCCTGTTAGTCAGACAGGAAGTCTAAAAGACATCTTTATTTACATTGATATTCCTCAAAAAGAAAAAAAAACACCTGACATTTTAACAGAGAAGAGCAAGACAACATTATTAATTCAGGTTATAGCCCACACTAGCCAAGGCTGTATTGGACTAGCACCAGAAGTCATTACATGGCAAACAGTGGTGGTATTTTCACAATATTTGCCAGTGGTGATTAAGTTTATCATTTTACGGAGTTAATATCAAATTGCTCTTTTTTGGTCATAACTCTGAAAACCTTAAGAGCAGCTTTAAACCAGGACAGATAAACACACATTTACCAAAAGGCTACCCATTCTTGGCCTTATGTGATTGTGTTATCTAGTCCTTAAACCACTTCTCTATTTGAATTACTAATAAACTTACTACTTCTTTCAATAAACTTCAGCATAATTTTTTCACCTTTCTAAACATACTGGGGGAAAAGGAAAACAAGGACATCGGAGAACTACAGAAAAGTTAAAAGGGAAAAAAGTAGAAGAGAGAGATCAGTTAGTGCCTGCTAATAAGACAAAAGAATGCAAGAGCAGGATATCAGTTGGGCAACAAGAATACAAGATGGGCCAACACACCAAAGAAAATGTAAAACACACGTGGTTGACCTATGTATTTTCAAGGATCCCAGCTCTCTTCATGCTCATTCCAAGTTCTACCTTCAAATCTGCCTTTTCAAAATAGACACAGAAAATCCAGTAGACAAACTTCCTGAAAGCTGGAAAAAAGTCAGAGTATGTTGTGAAATTACCTATACACTAAAAAACAAGAACTTTGAGCCTACAGCAAAATTTGAGTATAGCTTATTACTTTTTTCCTTTAATTAACTCCAATTAACACTGCCAGACAGCCTGTGAGTAACCAGTGTTGCCTAGTCATTATAATTCTACACAGTGGACAAGTAATAAAGCAGCAATGAGCTTTTTTCTGTTTGTAAGGAGAAAATACTTCATTTATATTTTTGAACCACTGCCAAAGAGTATCAAATCACCAGACACTTTCTTCTTCCTCTGTCCTTCGCACAAAAAACGTGGAGGAGCCAAAAAGCTGTAGCAATATCACAGATGGGGAATCCTCAGCAGAGCTAGAGGCAAAACTGCTCTGCAGGGTTATTCCCAAATTCAGTGTCTCGGGGTGGGTGTAACCTGAGCAGAGCACATCCGGAAACTCCAGACAAACCTAAAGGCTCAGGGGGACTTTCCAGCCTGCTCACATTACTTTTGCACCAGAGATCAAGAGTTCAATGCAGAAAGTGCAAATCCTGCTTTAAGTCAACGAGCTGCACTCTGAGCACTCCTCAGTCTCTGGCTGCAGAGCTTCAGAGGGCCAAGCAAAAACAGTTTAGGTGGTGTTACCTGGTGGAATGGCAGCTTTTGTTAGGCACACAATGTCCTGAGTTGGATCCCAAGGATTATCCAAGTCCAACTCTTGGCCCTCCACAGGACAATCCCCAACAGTCACACCACAAGCCAAGAGTATTGTCCAAATTGTTCTTGAACTTTGGCAGGTTTGGTTCTGCAACCATTTCCCCGTTGAGCCTGTTCCAGTGCCCAACCACCCTCTGGGTGAAGAACCTTTACCTGATATCCAACCTAAACCTCCCCTGACACAACTTCAGGCCATTCCCTTGCATCCTGCAAGGGTCACCAGAGAGGAGATCAGTGGCCATCCCTCCTCTTCCCCTCATGAGGAAGCTATAGACCATGATGATCATGGTCCATAGAATCATTGAATATGATGAAATGGAAGGGACCATCAGGATCATCAAGTCCAACTTTTGGCCCTGCACAGGTCAGCTTGCTTTGGAACTTTTTGAGTTTGGGGTGGTTTTTATGGTGATGTTGTTCCTGAATTTTTTTTATTTTTAATCTTCCCACCCTGCTCAATTTACAGGCTGAAATTTTAGTATGGAGGGGCCAAGGAGGAGACCACAGGCAAAATAATAAGAAGAAATATAAGGAGAGGAGTACTGTTTGGTAGGAAATAAGGTTTGGATGTTGATGAGTATGTGAACAACCATGCCACACCTGAAAATATTGTAGCCCAGCAGGGACCTGTGCAGTTTCAATTAAAAAGTGACTATGTGTCACAGTACTTTTAATTATTCAACCCCCACATTCGGCAGGCATACAAGTCACAATCTGTATCTTCTTTTGCACTGGTAAATCCCAGATATGCAGCAAATTCCAGGAGTCCAACTATTTCACATCTATCAGCTGATGTTCAGTAACCCATTATGCAAGGAACTGGCACACAAGTTCTGAGTACACGATGAACTGCTACTCAGTCTGTTCCAGGATGGCTGCATTGTTTGTTCTCATGATTTTCTAAAAATTTATATTGAAAGAAAAATTATCTTTTAAACTGTACAACTCTCCTTGCAGAACTGGGCTAGTGTTTTGATAAATATTTCCCATTATTATCATGAGGTTGTAACAGTTTCTGATGGCATAAGTAGAGACACAATCAGAATTAACTGGAAGGAAATGTCCCAACACCAAGATTTTGCTATTAGAAGCCAAATTCAATTAATTTCTAATCATTAGGCTTAAGAGTGCTCAGATTCCAGATTTTATTTCTCCTCCCCATAGAAAAAATATAATGGTGACCATAGAGAGGTTTATCCATAATTTTAGCTTGAGCTTTGCAGTCATTTATGACTATGCCACAGAACTTTGTTTCCCTGCAAGTCAAAGAGGGACGCACTAGACTCACATTTGGAAGGTAGTCTGTTCACTCATTTCCAACACAAGTCTCTGCACTATTAACCCTCCAGACACGAGAGACTGGTAAGAACAAAGAAGTGTAAAAGTTCTCCACAAACTTCCACCTCCAGAAGTTTGGCATTGACTGTTTCAGCTGCAAATGCACCAAAACTTGGAAGCCATGCTGCTGATCCACTGCCCTGAAAATTTCAGTCTTCTGACCAGTTTCTGTTCTTACCTGTGATATGTGGGCTGTGGAGCAGCCCATCTCCTGTTTGCAGGAGCAGCTAAGAAAACTCAAAATCTCTCCAGAGAGCTCATTTCACTATTACAACACCAGCATTTTTTCATCTATCACTTCTAGAGATAGTTCCACGATCAAGAGTTTCCTTCATCTCCATTTTCCATGATCAGCCTCAGAAAACTCTGCCAGTCTTGAAACACTCCTCTATCTCCAATGTAACCTAAGGCAATAATTGGCCTCAGCAAGAAAACAGACACATTCCTAACCCCTCAGGGTGACAGAGTGTACATTCCACCTGCAAAAGTGGTTTTCATTATTTTCAGTGTGCCCAAGTTGAGGGATGCTATCACCAATCCAGCATTTACACCAGCTGGGTCCAAGGAACCGCCTGTGCCAATTATGCTGACATTATACCAGTAAATATCTGAGAGTCAGGCATGTCAAACACCTTGCTAGGCAGTGTCAGTGCCTACCCAGGCACTGACATCCAACAGGAAGGATCTGCCACCTGAGCAGGCAGGCATGGTCTGCCCCAAAAGCAGGAGGGAATGCACACGGAAGTTTTTGTTTAGATTCACGTTATCTGGACAGGACTCAGAGCAGAGGTTTCAGGGAAATAGACCATGACCTCTCTCAGTCAGTGCTCAGGTGAAAGAATAGGATCCTGAAGGCACATATCATCTATACTCATTACCACAACTTGAATGTCACATAGGTAATTTGAAGCTCCTGTGCATGGTCCAGCTTTCCTACCTACTGTCAACTCAAACCTCAGTGAGAAAACTGTCCCCAAAAGCACAATCAGCACTCATATAGCAGACTCAAAACCTGAAATATGTTTACTTATTTAAAGATAGAGTGACCAGCAACATGTACATGCAAGGAAAACAGTGACATCCTTAAATTGAAGGGAAAAAATTTAAATTACTGCAGTGGTAAATGTAAATCAGTTCTGAGACCCAGCCACCTAAATGCCCATTAAGATATCAAAAAGCAGATTCTTCTTTTAATTTAATAGTCTTCTAAAAGAGAACCCAAGGAAATGTTAGGCATTACTCATGGTAGAGCTACAGGACAGAGCTTTCGACTCATGACTCATCCAATAAAAGGGAAAGCAGTTCATAAGCAAATTCTGAAAAGTTTCAAAGCACAAGATGAATTTACCTTTAGGAAAAAAAAAAAGAACTTCAGTAAGATGGGGTGGAAATAGAAATCAGTTACAGGAATCATAGGGCAGTGGTTACACCCAGGGAATGAAAATACAGAAATCACCCTGCTTTTCACAACAAGGTTTCTCATCATCCTCTCACAGCTACACAGAAACTTATTTAACCTCTCTCTATATTCTGAAGTGATAATGTTCCAAAGTCCTCTACTCTCTTTAGTGCAATGACAGATTAAAGGTCTCTGTAAAGGTGGGGGCTGGGGGTGCCTTTATACAGCCTTTGAACCTCAACTTGATTTTAAAGCATCAGCCCAAATCTAATTCCAGGAATTGAAGATCTCATACATGTGAGAGTGAAATGCGTAAGGTACAAAAATAGACTTTAGTAAAAATGTGAAATGGTTGAATCCTGACAGGAGGTGACTAAGAGGGGAATCCAGTAGGGAGTAAAGATGGAAAAATATATCAGGAAGCTTAACATCCTAGAGCCCCTAAAAACTTAGAAGAGAAAAACAGCAAAGTCAAATTCAGACAATGCTTTTTTGTAGCACATGTATAACTTGCTCCCACAAAGTCACTGACTCAGAAACTCACATAGCCACAGAATCATTGAGCTTGAAGGGACCTCAGCTTCAAAAGGGAAATTCTTATGGATAATACAAACTACCAAAGTTAAAATTATTTACAATAATTTTTAAATTAATTGTCATACCTCCAGACAAGTGCTGCTTGTTTTACATTCTCCTCTGAGGATGCCCTTGAAAGTTTGGCTTCTGACTGAACCTTTGAAGACCAACCTTTTCCAGGATAACAGAAAACTGAATGGAAGAAGTTGATGGGGTCAGGAGGAGTCAATGAGAGGAACAAGTGCACTAAAGCTCTCAACAGCCCTGCCACTGACTTCAGCAGTAAAACAAGCCGAAAACTTATTGTACATTTAGGAGTTAAGACTGACTGGGACCTTTCTAAAATTACATATACAAAATACCAGCTTCTGCAAATAATTATCAGGTCATATACCCATAAAAGTCAAGAAAACATATTTTATTACCTGCTCATCTTACTTATTCACAGAGTAGAGCCAATATTAGTCAGCACAAGTAACTGCTTGCAAGCAGGAAGGCTTCAATCATTAAGGAAGGGATGTAATTAAAACGAGGGAAATCCAAAACACAGTTATACCTACCAATCATGTCATCTAAATTGTACTATTTTATTCATTAAAAATAAAGCTTTGAAACAAAGATGCCATATTTTATGCAAGTTCTTGATTATCTTTCTTCCGAGGGAGCATGTAATTTACAAGAAAGAGGACTTAAAGCTTTAAGTGCCTCTGACTTAATTCAGCATTGCTGTATTGATGGTCCCATTTAGATGATTCCATTTTAGGCCCCTCTAATGCATTAAAGGCATGACTTACTCACATCCATTTGGCTAATGATCCCCTACTGCTCTAAAGTAAATGACAGCTATTTACAGTAAATTATTCAATTAGATAGAGGGAAGTGCAGTATTCATTTTATATTGTTTGACATGGCAAAACAGAAGTGTGCAAGAAGGCAGGTAGGGCATTTTAATCTTCCAGAATCAATTGTTTAATCCACAGCAGGAGAATAAATACACCCCACGATATTTGTCAGCATCAGATTTTTATTGTAAACATTCTAAGAGACTGGAGTGTTGCAACTCCAGTTAATATAATTCTGTCCACTTCAAAAGTAAGTCATCATACTATGCAAGGAATACCAACATCTTATTGGACTGCTTTGTTTTAGGCACAATTTCAAGGAGCACACAGTGACCATATGCTAGCAGGAGACCAAATTTCCATTTAAATAAGAAAAAAATAGGCATGAGCAATTCTAAATCCCACTTATCTGTAATGGGATTTACACTACTGAGTGACTACCTCACTCTCCAAAACAAGGACTCAGTGTCCCAAGACATTTGGAAAGTGGGGTATTTTTAATTTATGAAATCCCAGGACAGGACAGCTCATCTCCTGTCACAAATTAAGAGGGGGATTCAGAAGGATAATCAAATAAAAAACAAGTTGGGGCTAAAACAGAGCCCACAAAAGGGGGGAATGATTGCACTGCAATAACTCAGAACTATAATTTGATGATTTTTTTCCACATTCATCTGTTCTTCTCCAGGAGTTGAAGGGGGTGTGTGAGTACATACACATTGCAATCACCACTGTACACACACTTGTCTGACCACTGCACCCAGAGGTAAAAAAGTCGTGACTTTGCTGTCCCCTGTCAAACCTTTGCCATATAAAAGAGAAAATAAAGGAGTAGTTCTCATTATTATAGGCAGGAACATGAAGTCCAAGGTGCAGGACAGGCCACCATGTGTGCTGAGCCTGCCAGTGACCATGCTTGTGCAGCTCTCAGGCCTCCCAGCATTTATCAGAGGCAAAGAAGGAAGAGGCAATTTGTCTAAGCCCTCCTGGCTAGCCCTACTTTTGGAGAATTTCTCTTACCCACAAGCCCAGAATGCCTCAGAACGAGTGCCCAGCACCCCAAATAGAAGAACATTTTCCTCTGGCTAACCTGCCAACACATTTAATTTTCTACAGGCAGAGGGCCAAGCTCAGCAAGCACAGCTCCTGCTAAGCTTAATGGGAGCTGCAGTTGCCTGTGCCAGCCAGGGAAGGTTTGCTGGGGGACTGCAAGGAGCACACTACAGAAAACACAACTGCTGCCAGTATCTCTATTCAGAGGCTGCATTTCAGTGGACTACTCCCCCCCCCCCACCTTGATTTTATTCAATTCTTCTAAAGCTGCTGGCACAAAGAAACCCTTCCTACTCTTAGCATGTATTTGCTCACTTCCATGAGCGAGGAATCCAGACTGGCTGCTTGCAGTGATGAATTTAGTCCAGAGACCAGCTTACCACAGCTAGGCTGTTATAAATTTAACAGCCATTCGGTGCCTTATAGCCAACAGGGCTGGCCAGATTATTCAAAAGGCCTCCTACACAACTCCTGAATTCCTAGGAAAGGTCTGCATTTCAATGGCGTCACATCCTATTTTCTGCAAATCAATTCTTATTGCTTGTTTTCCTACCTACCTTCATCCTCTTATGAATTATTACATTTTAATTCCTAGCTCTACCAGAACCAAACACATTAAGAAAATTTTAGTCAAGGTTCTCAGTGGCTCTAAGCTGTGCCAGTTTTTACTAGACAAAGACTGCTGCATTATTAGTTTCAGAAAATCCCCTCCCCTTTACATACTTTTCAGATGCTACAGCAATACAAGTAGTAGTAAGAACAGTTCTAGACCTTAATGAGCAACACTCTGGTCTTTCAGTCCCTGGTGGCTCAACCTACACCTCTCTGTTCAATGTCCTCCTTGTTCACCCTCCTGCTTTCAGACTAAACATACTTATACCTGCTGACATTCCCACTGCTGCATTAGGAAGTGGCTTGAACTTAAATCCTTTAAACCTGTGATGACCCTCTGAAACATTCCACAGTTAATTTCCACTGAAAAATCACCTGCTTGAAAGGCACTGAAATGGACTGCAAGCCAATCCTTCATCTAGTAGTTAAGAAGAGTGACAACACTTTGTGTGGCACTTGAAATCACACAGGAAGACTAAATTATCAAAAGGAAATCTAAAAAATCCCATATGACAAAATGCAAGGACAACATGAACCTGAATCCACATTCTTAATAATTTAATTCACCAGAATAGACTTCTCTACACCAAACAGAGAACATTTACATTTTTCCAGTTCCAAAATCCCCCCAGACAGCCAAACAGGAAAATTCAGAGGAACTGAGACATTCAAGGTGCCTTGCCAGTAAAATTGCTACACATCAAAACAACACCAAGCAGTATTGAAAACTGAATATCGAGTGCTAAAAATTTCTGCTCAGCTGCTCTGAATAGGCTGCTTGGAGCAGCAAAAAATCAGAAGACACTGAAGTGGAGGAGGCAGGGGGAGGCAATGTTGCAGCTGAGTTTTCCCTGAGCTCTTCAGAGAGAAATCTTCCCTTCCCCTGGGCCGGGCTGTAGTGGGAGAACAGCTCCGTGGGCTACTCCCACCACCAGTGACAACCTGGCCAAGTTGGCCTGATAATGTGGCCACACTGCTGCCAAGAAAATGCAAGAGCAACGATTGGAAGGAATGCTTTGGCCTAGGATGAGTCACTTGACATCATCTCCTCTCAGATGGTACAGGCAGGAATGTTGATGCTCACAGCTCCAGTCCTCATCCCCACTCCCTGCCAGTCCCCGCTGTCCCGAGGGGCCCTGCCCACACTGTGCCCAGCTTTCTGCAGCACAGGGGCATGAACTGCTACAAATGGACCTGATTTGCAAGTATTATTTACAAAGCACCTGAACATCCTTCACACATCAGTGAAATTACACCAAAATACAGTGCACAATTTCTCTCCACCTGAGGCAGGTGCGCTGCATTTGCATCAACACCACAATTCACAGACATTAAAGGGTCAGGCACACACATCAGCTGGAAAACAGCACCGTGGTAAGTGATATGAACAGCCCATCTCTGCTCACATAATATCAAGCTCTGCTTAGTTTTGTTTGGAGCCTTTTTTCCTCTCAAAACCCTTGACATTGTTATCTAGCTATAGTAATATTTAGACAAATAAAAAACCCGGCAATATTTCCACATGTGATATTGCATGTGTCACCCTATAACGGCCCTTAATTTCATAATTTTTACATGTTTAGATTTAAAAAATTATATGCAGAATATTTTCAATATAACCAAACACAAGGTACAACCACTTCCTGAGGGTTTCCAAGTCTCCCACAATGTCAGGAGCTGTTTAACACAACTCCATAGAAGTGGAAGTCCAGAAACTCTTTCTTACATTTTGTCAGCAACCAGAGGTCACCTTCATCTCACAAGTCACAAATGTTCTCCAAAGGAGAGGCGCTAGAAATGGGAGAGGCAAGAGCATTCAAACACAAAAAAAGAATGCAAGAAAATAGAGATAAAAGAAAAAAATTGCTCTGGGGAGGCACTTTCATTGAAAATGAGGATGTAAATAAAAGAGATGCACTATGAGAAGTCCCTTTATATCTCATGCTTAGGACATCAGTCTGTGCTGGAGACAGTAAGTCCCTGGCATGGGACAATACTTCAGCAAGGATGAGAGCACATTTCAGATACAGCACAGTGTTATATTTTGCAATTCACATTGGCTGCATTTTTCTTTTGTAAATCAACATAATTTGGCTCTTTTAACATTCTTCTTACTTTTCCTTCATTTAATGATTTTTCCAGAAGTGCTTAAAATCAAGAGTGTTCTGAACACTAAATTATAAAAACTGGCATACGAAGCCTCAAATTCCTATAAATAGATTAATATCCCATTTTCTGGAATTTTGATCAGCTTCTGCTTTTTATTTCACCTCTATTAGATGGCAATCTCAAGAGAATTTTTACAACTGTTGAATATTCATTTGTGCTTTTTCCTTTAAAGAAAATCCATCCATTAACTGATTTTTCTAGCTTGCATCAAAGTGTCCCTCCCAGCTAAAAAAAAAATATAATGTGGGTATAAATGTAACAAAGTTTATACCTCGTAAGTCAGAAAGATGAGAGAATTTCAAGGACAAATCTCAGTTTGAGACATGAGTAAAGCTCTGCACCTCACTGACTCTACACAGTGTCTAACAGTGCCATGCATCATGACCTTATCCTAATATTTCCAGAGAAATCCAACTTTTTATCCGCCTCATGTTCCCAGATCTACATTTGCCCAGGATGAGAACCAATGTTTCTCTTAAATAGCTGCTCTGACTCAGGGCTGGCAGGAAGATCCCTGCTGGATAACACAGACACTTGGAGAGAGCAGAGAGGCTGGAGTTCTGAAGGTACCAACACGCCACAGTTTGTCTCCCACTCTGCTGCCAGCAATTGCTCCTCTGACCAGTTCCAGCTGTCACAACCTGTCCTAGGTTACAATAGATGTATTTAAGTATTCTGTTACCACCAGCTGTGGGCCATTAGCTGTTATCACCTGCTAACAACCCACCCCTGATTACAGACAATGGGCCATCAACAAATCACCACATGACTCATGGACTTATCTCGTCCTATTGTGAGATGCTCCACCCAGGAGGGGGAGCCAGGCATTCCCACCTGGATAGAAGCTGCCCTTGGAACTGCCTGGCCTCAGCCCTGGCTACTGGGTGACCAGAGGACAAGAGCGGCCATGGACCTTCAGCTGGAGACCGGACCTTCCATCGGATCATCACTTCAACTGGACTACATCATATGGACTGCTGTCACCACCCTAATAGGGTATCAGCTTGTATCTGACTTTTTCAGTGCTTATTTTCTTAGAATATTTTACTTATTTCTAATTTTTTCTATTAATTTTAATCCTGACTTGTGATCTCCCACTGGTTTGTTTTCAAACCCATACAAACCCCCTCACCAGCACTGCAACGGGAACCTCAGGAGCAGCATCTGCCTTGGGTCTGCCCAGACACAACCACAGCCATGCCAGGGAGCTGAGCAGCACTGACTCGGGGCTGAAGGCAGCCCTGGGAGCCCTGTCCCATGCTCAGCTGTCAAAGTATGCACTCACCTTTTCACCTGCAAGTGCATGACAATGTGAGATCAAACCAGACTTGCTCTCTGCTCACAGCCATGTTCATATGAGAACTTATATAAAAATCAAAGGGACAAAAGGCTCTCACACAACACACACCTAAAATAACCTTACTTCAGCTGTGCCTTGACAAAAAGCCTAGGCAGCAGCAAAATTTTTCCCTTTAGCTAGCAAACAGACCCCATTTTCCTTTTTTTCCAGGGCCCACATCTGTATAATCAACCATAGTTTTGGTATCAGCATTTATAGGTTTCACATGGCAAACCACTTCCTCAGTATAGACACAGTTAGCATATTTTCTCATTTTCACTTGGCAGAATAGTTGTGGACTGTGGGACAGAGTAAGGAGAAACTAAGGGACAGAAATCAGATGTAGAAAAATCAAAGTGTGTTTCTTAAGACACAGTAGACCAAATATGCAGAAAATCACTGCATAGAGTGTTTCAAGCTCACTTTCTGCCTTTCTTTTCTCAATGCAGCTATTACAGCCTCTCAGACCTTCCTGGTGGGTTTTCATGTAGATGTGCAAGCATTGTGTGTAAAGGGTCTAAAGAAACCACATCATCATCTTCACTACTACAGCAAGAAAAGCCAAAGTTTCCAGCACAGATGAGGTATTCTTCTATCTTCATTTTCTTTCTGTTCTAAACAGCTTAGAAACAAGTCAAAACTAAACCCTGTTCCAACAGGCAATTGTCAGGTAAATTTGTTATTTCAATGCTATATTTGAAACAGGAGTTCCAGAATCCAATATACAAACTCTTCAGGCTCCAAGACCAAGACTGACATTAAATACCACGGCTTTAAAATAAAATAAAACCCCAGTCCCCAGCCTGAGCTGGTATTAGTGACTGCAGACTCCCAGGAGCTGGCTTTTGCCTCTAACAGTTTACACATCAATGTGTTGAACTGGCACTGATAAAGACAAGTTCAAATAGACAGGAGCACACATTTCAGGCACTGCTGTGGCAGGGACTGACATCAACCCTTTCATCTGCCTGCTCCATCACACAACACCAACATGATTTTTTTGTGGCACACAGTGAACACTTCTTTTCACAAAAAAATCCCACAAAACAATCAACCACCCATCCTGAAACACCTTAAGTGGCAGGTAGCAAACAGGAGCCAGAAAAATTGAAATACCAAAAGGTCAGTCCACTGTTGGTACAATTAAGCACTTCCAACTCCCTCTCACTTACTTGGGCATGTTGGAATCCTATATGCAGTGTGTGCCTGATAGTGCACTTTCTTTAGATGAAGAAAACTCATGTTTGAAAACTACTCAGATCATGATCTTTGAGAACAAATTGACCTAGTTCCAATTACTCATGGGCTTGACTCTCAACAGGTTGGCTTTCCCAACTGCAGTGCCTGGGAAAGTGTATAGCCCAGCCAGCCCTCAAAGACCTCCCCAAAACAGTTTCTGATGGTTTGTGTCTGATTACAGCAAAGTTCTTGTGTATCTATTTTCCACCTATTTAATCTGTTGGTGGTACTTCCTCTGTCTTTTGAAGACAGTCAATGATCAACAGGCCATTTCATTCAACTGAACAAGTCTTAAAATATTTTTTTCCTCCACATGCCAGTAGGTCTCATGAAGCAGATGCTGAAAAACAAAAACTCTCAAGAAATCAGATTCAAAGGATCAGATTTTCCAATTGAGAAGCATCACAAAAAAAAAAAAAAAAACAAAAAAAAAAAAATCAGAAATACTTTCCAAATTTGCAAACACTCATTTTCTGGGTGAAATATGGATTCCAGAATAAATACAAAGCTCACATCTGACGTATGGACTAAAAAGTATACTTTTCCAAAGTAAAACTATCTTCTGATACAGATTCATTATGGATATAACCTGTTCTGTTTCACTAGAGGACAGCATAGATATCAACAAAAGAGAGCAATCATGGACCACTGCCAGGTTACACCACAGCTGAAAATATGACTCACTCCCCTTGCTAGAGAGAACTGGAATCCAAAAGCACTGTGCTATGGTCCACGATTTTAATGAAAGTTTACAGCTATTCTACTTTCTCTGAAGTTTTTACACTCTGCTCTGAGGTAGGCAATGAACTAGAACTCAGCATATGCAACACAGCAAACTGCAGGGAAAATGCAGCAACTCTGGCCACCAGTGCCCCACACAGAAAACTCAGTGTACTCAATGTACCTTGGACATTGCTTTTATTTTGCAGCATTGGATCAGTAAAGGACAATGGAAAGATGTTTTCCTGTACAATCATCACAGACTAAAAGTATATGACCCAGAAGGATAAAATTTATATTCTGTAAATACTAAGAATTTTTCAATACCAAGCTAGTTAAAAAAAAATTAATTTGTTTTCAATATTAAATAAGGTACATGAAGTATAATTTTTAAATCAAAATGGTTCAAAAAGATGTCATAAAGCAGAAAAGCATTTAGCTGCTCTCACAGAAATTTTACATCTTTATCCATAACTTTTAGGAACAATTTATTGTGAGCTGAGTACTTAAAGAACTTCGATCACACAAAACTTCTTATTAAAATCAACAGATATTTCATAAGTAAAAACAGATATTAATTACTATCACAATTAAAATAATCTGACTTAAGGAAAACAAAGAACAGATATTCTTATTACTGTGAATGAAGGCAATGTTCATTTCCTGTCAAAGACTGAGATTTTTATTCTGGATTTCGCTTTGCCTTGTAACAGTTACAAGAACATTTAAGTCCATGAAATAGAAAAAGCAAAGACATGAACCAAAATGTGAATAAGAAAAAAACCTTCCCTTTTAAACCATAAGCTGTTCTTTCAAATTATGTGACTAAAGAAATGCTCATATTGGGGCTTGAAAGTATTTTTCATAACTATAAATCGTGAACAGCAAAGAAGGCAGCACAGTAATGCAATGTAGATGTAAAGTTCAATTTGTTTCACACAGCACAGCAGCACATCTTAGTACTTAGACATGACATTTACTTTTCTGTCTTTTAATCCATCCCAATAAACAAACAGGTATTTATCCCACAAGCCACTTTTTAAAGTTCTCTATAGGACTGCTGAGTGCTTTTGTGCCTGCTGCAGGCCTGCAGAGTAGAGGGCTGGAGAACAGTAAATGCTTTAGCCCTGCACAGATACTTTGTACTCACACAGCACTGAGTGCACAAACTTCTCCTGAGGAAAAAACAAACAAAAAAACCCCAACCAAAATTAATAATTTTTTTAAACCCAACATACATATTGCCCAAGACATTGCTACGTCTTCCATGTGCTCCCCCTTCAGTAACCTGAACAAAGACAAACTAGCAGAGCTAAGGTCAAATAATTTCTCCAAGAGACATTTATCATCCTTGAATTAATAGACTCACCAGGAAGGGGGTGGATGGTGCAGGGTTCTACTTATTTCACAGTTCTTGTGAATACTGGCCCACATGCAGACTCAGATACCACCCCAGATTCAGATAATAAACCAAAGCCCTGACCAGCAGCTGACATAATGCTCAAAGTAGACTTAATTCCTTTTACTTCCACTGGAACAAGGAGTAAAAGCTGAGATCAGGTTTCATCATTAAAATGTAATTTTTGGAGGAGAAATGAAAGGGCATATTCATCCCTTTGGAAAACCTTTGCAACCTCAAGATAATAGTCAGGTCTGTGATGTGACTGGGGCAACCAGTATCATATTTTGGGGGCCAGCTTATTTGGATTGCTTCTGCAATTACAAGCTTAAATCTAACCAGCTGGAGGAACAGCAGTAGTAGTGCTCCTTTCCAAAAGATCTGCATTTAAAGACTTCTTTTTTTCTATTAAGTCATATTCTTTATGAAATCATGTCCTCTATGGTTTTTTTGCTTGGCCCAGTTTTCAATATTGGAAACTGCTGAAGTCCATCTCAGGCAGACTCATTAGCTGGGCAGACAGAGAACCTACAGCTGGAACACATCCCTTCTGCACTGAAAAACTGCTGTATGCTCCCTCCTTTCAAGCCAAAAGAGACCCTCAATCAGTGTGTAAAAATCTGCTTTAGAAGATCAACAGGAAACCTGCAAGCTACAATACTGCAAACTGGGCAAGTAAAGTCCAGGTCCTGCTGCCTCATGAGAGCTCTCCCAGTCCTGCTTCAGCTTTCTTCCCATCAGCCAAAAGAAACATATGCTGTTCTTTGCTGAAAAGTCATTTAATTCAGCTAGTTTTGGCAAACAACTAACACCTTTTGAAAAATGCATTGCATTCAGTATTTGCCATCCAGTCTCCCAGTTCCTTCTTCAATGATATACAAAATCAGCATGAAGAAACTTCACAAAAGGGAAAGGTATCATCACCAGAGAGACACAAAGGTGTGTAATATAATCATGAAACACAAGCAGAATCGAGCTCAGCAGCACTCATTTGGTAGAAGAACTAATCCATCATTTATGATGGTTTGCTGTTAAGTGTGACTTCTCACAGCTCAGAGAAGCTGAGCTCAGCTGAGCTGTTGCAAGATGTGCTTTATCTTTGCCTCCATTCTAAGTGAAAATATAGCTCTCAAAATCACTTTTTTTTTTTTTTTTTTGGCAGGACAGAAAACAAATAAGTACTTCTCTGTGGTGGCTTGTTTGACAAGATGGCAATTTTTTCTATGGACAGCCTCAAAGCTGTGAAAGAAGTGTATTTTTCATCAGTATTAGTTTTGTGGGGTTTATTGATTGGTTTCTCTTTTTTTCCAAGCTCTTTAAACATGTTTGCATATCTAGCTGGAAGAAAATGTAGACTCCTAAATATTATAGAACCCAGTGAATTCTTTCAAACACTAAAAGAAACAGGACCTACCAAGAAGGAAATAGTATAACTATGTAACAGAATTTAAGGAGAAGCTGCAAATTCA
This sequence comes from Rhipidura dahli, assembly GCA_013399225.1. NCBI lineage: Eukaryota > Metazoa > Chordata > Aves > Passeriformes > Rhipiduridae > Rhipidura > Rhipidura dahli. Next base: position 464,647 of record VXAC01005860.1, on the reverse strand, counting down.
AAGAAATTCTTGCTATAACTTAATGCTGCCTAATGTGCAAAGATATTTAAGGTTTCAGTCCTGCCAGGATCCCAATCCAGCAAACTACTTCAGGATGCTCACATGAAACAAAATGAAAAATCTCACATGTTTAAAACCTGACACCTGCTGAAATGCTTTGCTACATCAGGGCCAGCAGCCTCAGCACTTCCCAGACAAGCTGCTTGTGAGTCTCCACTGAAATCAGTTGTGTCCTCCTTTGGCATTTGCCTTTAACCCTCCCCAAACACCCCATGGTTTGTGCATGTGCCACCTCTGGCTTGCCTCAGCAGAGCTGCTGTTTCACCACTGAAATGCCAAGAGCACCAATGGTTTCTAAGGCTTTGACACAACTCTTGAAGAAGTTGAGGAGAAACCTGGTACAGAAACCCCCAGTAACAGCAACACTGAGTGGAACACACCCCTCATGCAATAGCTTGGATTCAGAACATTGTTTTAATGCCTTGTAGGGTGTGGCTGCACAGCCCACCTACCTTAAGGTCTACATGGAGAAGTGACACACTTTCCATGACATGTGGTTCTTCTGCTCAGAGCACAAGTTCCATTCTGTCCCTGGTTCTTGTGCAGCCCAGTGAGTCACTCACACCCTGATTCTGCAAAATGCACGTCTAGCCAGGAAGATACAGTGTGTGTGCTTAAAGCCAAACCATTTCATTAAGGTCTGAGCATGTTCTTTGTCAAATAAAGCAAGTTTCTGCCTTGTAGAAATAATCACACTCCTCGCTTTGCACTATTCCTTTATCTTCCAATAACCCTAAGCCATCTAGCTCTTGGCTGCCAGATTTGATAGGGACACTGGACACACTCAAAAACCTGTATTTTCTGGACTAGATGGGAACTCATCAAGTTGAAAAATTTAATAGCTCTGAGAAAAAAAATTCAGTCTATTTTATCCTCTACTGTGTGAACATAACTCTCAGTTAAAGACCATTAGGGTAAATTGAATAACTCTAAAATGTGAAAATTTGGCCAACACATTTTTTTAGCCACATTAAATACACACAGATTGTAGCTGGCAATCTATTTCCAATGATAGAGTAAAAGACACAGCAATGGGCTGCACAGACCTTCACAGCTTTCATACTAGAAACAAAATGCACAGCCACCAAGCCTTTAGACATGTGTCTCAATGAAGAAACAGGACCAAAAATATGTAGTTGTAGGCAAATGATGGTCTTGCAAATGACAACATGGATTCATGTAGAATAAATAGCACAAGTGGAGAGGATTTTGTGAATAACAAGTTGAACAAGGTATAATGATAACACAATTCAAGCTCAGGTAAAAATTAATATATCATTTAGGAAAAAAAAAAAAAAGAAACAGCAACAAGGGTGAAGAATAAGGGCTGCTTTTGGTTATATGCAAGTTTGTTTCATTTTTTTATCAATATCCTAAAGAGTCCATGCACATACTGTCCTGTTTTGGTAAAAAGAGGAGATGCAAGAGCTACATATCTGTGGGAAAAACCAGTGTTCAAACACATGAACACCGTGTCAGCACACTGTGGGGGTGACACAGCATGGTGGCTCACGAGCATACACAACTTAATCAGACAGCTTCTGCTCCCCTATACAGAAATTACTGGCACAAGTGGGTATTTTGAACATCAACATTGAAAACTCATACCATGATTTGAAAGCCAGGTTACTAGGAAAAAAATATGTGGTAGGATGTAAGATGTGTCCCTCTTTTTAATTAAAATAAAAAGGGAAAAAATATTATTTATCAAGCCAACCTACCAACTTCTTGTCAACACAAGCACTTCATTCACCACCAAAGTTTTGTTAGACCAGGGAATATTCCTTTGATACTGCAGAGTTAACAAACCTACCTTGATCTAATGACATTACTGCCTATAATTTCTAGCAGCACTTTAAAGGCTGAACTTTCAAGGTGCTGTTGCAGGAAAAGTGCAAGTTACAGCTACATACAGTGGGATACAACAGGTTTTATACCAGTATTTTCAGCTTGTGAACCAAAACCAATCAGCTCTGAATTGTGATGGATCCCTTGAGCTGACTTGCACTGAACTTTGGCCAGCTGCTCAACATTTAAACAACCTCACTGAAGACACTTTCTGCACCACTTCTGCTACTTGAGAAAAATATTTTGGTCAAACCATAAACATCAAGAGTTTTCTCACTGATTTCTTGTATTTTAGTGTAATTAGGTACTGGTTTTAATCCATTTGCACCATACATGAGGGCAATGTTACAAAATAGTGCCCACAGTCCAAGGAGAGACTGCACCCAACCACCATTAAAATCAGAGCCACATCTGGATGCTTTATGTTTTAAAGGGGTATGAGAATGGGCATAACTGCTTCTTGGGCTCATTAAAGGTAATTCCCCCTCTTTCTTAGCAGATTAAGCAGAGTAAAAGGCAGGGGAGGGCCTCATTCACTCTACACACACTGTGTACTTGTTCAGAAAGGCAAAACCTTTTAGTGTTTTAGTAACACATAGAAGTTCATTGAAGTTGAATGTATCAACACATTGATGTAGGCAGATATCCCACTGCCTGCTCAAACAAGCAAGGTTACTGTAAAACTGAGACATCAGACACTTGTGCTCAGTTTATCAAGCAAAAAAACTTTTCTGATGGCTCCAAGAGAGCTTTTATCCATCCAAGGTATTAAAGGGACTAAAGATATTCCATCAGATCATCAAGGCTGGAAAACCCCTCCAAGATCATGAAGTCCAGCCCTTGACCAATCACCACATTGTGTGAACTAACCACAGCACCAAGTGCCACATGCAATCATTTCTGCAGCACTTCCAGGGATGACAACTCCACCCATTCCAAATGCTCAACCATTTCAGTGAAGAAATCCTCCTGATGTCCAGCTTGAGCCTCCCCTGCTGCAGCCTGAGGCCATTGCATCTCATCTTCTCATTAGCTGCCTGAGAGAAGAGGCCAACCCCACATCTCAGGTGGCTGTAAAGAGCAAAAAGATCTCCCCTGAGCCTCCTCTTCTCCCAGCTGCCTCTGCCATTCCTCACAGGCCTTGTGCTCCAGACCCTTCACCAGCTCTGTTGCCCACATCTACAGAACTGAATCCATTTTCACACATAGATTTCTACTAGACTTTTCATCATTTTGTGATTCATTTATCTAACTGGCCATCCACTGACTTTTTATAAATATGTTAAGAAACCACTGGGCATTTAATTATTTCCCATGTAAACACATCATTAACTGCACAAATTAAAATCCAAAGCAAATATCTCTTTTCCAAGTCTCTCTTCCATGGCAACACTAAAATGAACATGATAAAATATAAGTTTTGAATTGTACCCTGTTTTTCTCCTATTAATATCAGACAGGTGCATGGAGTACCAACACCATGCAGACCACCACCGAGACAAAACAAAATGTCATCTTTTACAACCCCTGTACAAGTGGCTGCTTTATGTGATTTATTACTGCAGAAGCCACATAAAACACTGTGTGTGGCCTTGGGGAGAGAAGGCCTTAAGCAGTGATGCTGCAGCAGGAAGGGTTTGCAGCCTCCCCTCCAGCAGATGAGAGCAAAGCCAAGGAACAGACCAGGACAAGCAGACTGAACACAAGACAGGCCTCCCTGAACTCCAAAGAGCTCTGAGGAGGAGACAAGGCCTCCTACATGAAATAGGCAGCCAAACAATGATGTCAGCCAAGCTTTAGGACTGTATTTCCCTGGGTTTTTTAATCACTTCTTCACCAAATCAACACTACACTGTTCAACAATAAACACAGCTGATTGCAGCCTTTGTGCAGAATGAAGAGAGCATTTCCCAGCTGTCTCAAAGTCATGCAAGAGCAAAAAGAAAAACTTATGTATTTGGCCATCCTAGTACATCAAACTATCAAAGCATTTGAACAGGTTACACTTCCTTCTGTGTTAACATTAAAGAAAAATAAACTAACAGTGGTCTTTGACTGCATTTGAATAATAAAAATTCATCAACATACCTCTAAAAAGTTACTCATTAAAAAATTGACTTGACAGATTAGCTCTACAAGAATAGAAAGCTGTCATACTTAAAGGCTGTAAAATAGTTCTCCCCCACAGCTCCTGGCAAAGGAGAGACTGACATAACTTTTCAACATCCCTAGTTAATACATTGGCAAAAGGCAGAAGAATTTATATGCCTCCTGTGAAAGGTTTCTTTAAAATTGCATCTATTTTTGCAGCAGATCTTATAAATCCAAATCCATCTGCAAATATCCCTCAGTTTCCAGAGCACTGCAGCCATCAGGAACTCAGCTCATCTGAGATCAATGACGAAATCCCTGCCTTCCCACGTGCTCTGTGTCATATGCAGATTGCATATTGCCCGAAAAAATAAATAGCAAACCCCTGACAAAAAGGCAAGGTAGGGATTTATTCTTGCTTTGCTTGTAGGTACCACATATTTGAGCTTGAACTCTAAAAATTCCAGGAAGCCAAAGAGCAAATCAGAACAAACAAATCAAGCACAGCACTGTTTTCCCAGGTCTGGCACAGCCAACCTGCTCTTTTAGCAGGTCCTGTAGGAAGTGGTCTCCTTGCACATGGGTTTTTAAATTTCAAATGTCTGAGACCATTGCCTACTTAGAAACACTTTTTGCCCTTTCTTGACTCCTGGATCATGTTCTCATGTGTGCCTCAGACTAAATGAGGCTTTGGGTATTCACTAGTTTGTTTCTGCTACAATTTACCTTGTATTTACCTTTCCTACGTAGATGTTTAAATCACTTCAGAATGAATAGCCACAAACCTCCCTAGGAAAGAAAGGCATTACAGTAGGTGCTGTGAACTAACTTTTCTCATCAAACACTTATGAAAACCTGGCTCCAGCAGAACACTTATCACAGAAACCCCCAAAACACACTTCCCTGCACTCACCACACCACAGTATGTGATGTGCCACAGCCATTTCCTCCTCCTGAGGATGCACATAATTGTGGTATCTGAGATAATGCTGCAAGCATGGAGAAATGTTAACTTCTGAAATGGAAAAATGATAGTTTGTACAGTAATTGCAGGCTATCATAAATGCCAGAGTTACTTAACTGCAAGACAGAACAAAGGCTGGCCCCAGTTTGAGGCAGTTAAACTCCACAGCAATCAAAATAAAAATAAAAAGTCTTTGACACAAACATGTTTTTTTTGTATTTTACTGGAAATTGTGAAGCAGCTCAGCCTCAATAAATCAGAGGTTGAGCCAAGCCAAACTACAGGTCTCCCCTCCATGAAGACCCTGCCCTGAGGCCTTTGGGCTTTCTGGGAAGAAAGGGAAAGGAATAAAAAAAAAAGGAAAGAAAAAAAAAAAAAAGAGGGACATCCACAAACTTGAAATATTCTTTCCAGAAATACCAGCCATCAGCCAGGTCAAAGGGAGGCAGGCACTGCAGAGTCAGGCATTGCTCTGCAGAGACCTGGAGCTGTGACAGAATTCGTCTGGTATTTCAGAGATGATCTCATGGCCACCCATGGGCACTCGGTTTGTGGAATCAAATCCACGAGTAATGAACATATTGATTTGGAAAATAAAGTTGCACATCTTTATTTCTCCAAAATCTAGAGTTATAGTTACTTATATTTAGCAGATACAACAACTAATAAAGCCATTGATCTAATACATCCTGAAAGCCCAAATAACATTTTTATGACACTGAGATGGGTCAGTTGCCTCCTTAAAGCAAATCCTTCTTTAGCAATATTTTTCAATTTTTGCCTCCCCATCTCATTTTCTTCAAACTAATTACCACTGTGCCAATTCCTTCAATTTATTTTGGAGGTACCTAGGCTGTGAGAAGGGACAGAGCAGAAAAAAAAAAGCATTTTAAATTGAAAAAATCTTTATAAATCTTGAACACATTTTTAACAAAAACTTGAGGCAGTGTGAAAAACTCTTTATGTATTATCCTTTCATAGGAACTTTTCTCCCCAGTTTAGTTCTTGTTATTAAAGAGTTCTAGCTCCTTATTCTTTTCCCCCTTCTCCTCTCCTTTCTGACACACTGTATTCACTTTTGAAAGGAATTGGGAATTTTGAGCCCTTTCCATACCTGGTGTGTTAGCTGCTACAAAGGCCTTTCATTAGCAGACAACATAAATGGTACTTGAAGCCCTAATGGTGCAAAACAATAGTCTAAAGGAACAATTTATTCATGTGATAAGAAATGCCTCATTTATTTTCCATAGAAATAGATTTGATTAATTTAATTTTGCCATTTTGAAACCCAATTAAACTGTGGTCTGCCTTTGACAAAATGGTGCAGAGATTCATAATACTATACAAAGTTTTTGTTTGGTTTATAATAAGTTTTATTTACTACTACTTTGTGACGTAGTTTGTTGTGCTCTGGTTTTGAGAACAACAGTTTCAGTTTTCCGCTGAAAAGAGAAACAAATAATGAGACTTCCTTAGCTGGGTCCAAAAAATGCAAGAGAAAAACCAAAATTATCTTGTACCATTTAGTGCAAGAGCTGTCAACTAGGAGCACAAAGGCAGAAACCATCAAGAGGAACTCAAGGTATAGGGTACCTGATTAAATCTAAAACTGTTCTTCTGTCTGTCCCTGAGGCATGATTGCCACCCTCTGCACAGAAATAACTCCAAAATCTGCCACCAGGTGCTTGTGAAATAACCTCACTCTAGGAAAATGCACATTTTATAAGCACCTCATTTAGATGGCTTGTTTATCCATGGAAACCACCCAGGAACTATGACAAGTAAAGGAATATTCTTGAATCCACTGACATGATCTGGATCACATCCTGCCACAGGTCATCTTTCTGTGTATGTGGGGTTTTAGTGGGAGGTAGAGCAGAGCACCAGTCCATGAGCTCTGGCACTGCTCTTGAGCACTGCACAGCAGGCAGCTGCATTCTCACTCAAAGTTATAATTCAAAAAGAGGCAAAAATAGTGTTCACCTCATGCAGTCTATGAGTAGGATCATTTTTAAAAAAGCAATTTATAGGATTCTGGAGTTCCACTGTTCTTTTCCCCTCTAGAACAAGGCTTTTGCTTTTCTTCTTTTGTCTTAAAATAGCTCCCTAAAGACAACTGAATGAAGAAACTTTATGAAGAAAGTAAATTCATCTCTCATTTCTTCATGCAGTAACAAAACAAAATCCTTAGCATCCAGAGGGCAGCCTTCCACCTTTGACTTTAGTTTGGACAAGGACTCATGCTGCAACCAGAACATTTCTGTCAATTTACATCAAACCTCATCTTGATTATTATCATGTTTAGATCAGCATTAGAATTAAGGTGGTGGTTTGACTTCCACTCATCACTGTGATGGGAGTATGGAAGGTCCAGAAGCATTAGAAATAGAAATGATCAAACTGAAAGAGATGCAACACCTCTGTCCTGCCTATTTTTCATATTTGCCCTATTTTCATTTTTAAAAAAACACAGCAGTGGCACATTGATAACTATGACCAAACTGCTTCACCACTTTTGTACTTTATTATGAACAAGCAACACTAACAGGAGAGCAAAGGACTTCATGGTAGTGCTGGCAATTTGCAGCATTCCCTCTCTTTGCTTTCACATCCACTCAAAGCCCTCTCCATGACGCTCAGACCGAGACAATGACTATTTTTGTCACACTGCCACCCTTCCAACAAGACACTTACCAGCACTGCAATTTACTGTTACATCATTTTGGACCTGTGTGTAGTACCCAGGCCTTTTCCATCATTGACCTTTCTGCAGCCTGTGCTGGGTCCTGCAGGATATCATGAAAATAATTGCATAAATCACAACTTTTGCTGCAGATTAACAGATCCAACAGGAGACAATCTTTACTGCACACAGCTGTTCCAAAGGTCTCAATGGGAAGTTGTACTCTTTTTTTTGGATCAGCAGACAATGAGGGCTTGGGGATCATTTTAGAGACAGAAAAGGAAAAAAGATCTGTGGGGCTTAAAAGAAGAAAGTGGGTGAGAGGATAGATTTATACACTCAGAAGAAGAGTACTAACTCCAAGTTATTTACTAAGGAATTTACAGCATCTGCTGTTTGACTGAAACAAGCTCTCACAGGAGTTGGCTGTATCAATCCTAACACACACTTGGGAACACATTTTCCACTCACAGAGTAATTATGAGCCAAACTTGGTTTTTTTATACTCCATTCCCCCCTAAAATGTAAACCCAGCTAACATGCACACCTATTTGTAGTAGAGCAAAAAAAAAGAAAAAAAAATTTAAAAGTCACCCCACCTTCCAAAGCATAGAAAACCAACCACCAAGTGGGAATCAATGCAAATATGCATCCCTAGTTATGATAATAGGTCATTCATTACAACCTCAGTTACATCTTCTAAATGCTAAGCTAGGTTTGCACATATAGTACATAATCACAATTTTGTCTCCAAATCCTGCATTTCATAGGCAGTTCATTGCATCTCCATGTGTAGAGGACAAAAAAAAAAAAAAAAAAGAAAAAAAAAAAAGAAAAAGGAATGAAAGCTTAGAGAACACTTTACCAGGAAGTATACTGAAGATTTATCCCAGCTTCAAACACATTAACTGGACTAAAAAAAACCAGTGATTTAGATTTGCCTCCCAAATCAACCAGTATTGACTGTCCAGCCAGCTGAGGCTTTGGTTTTGTTTCTTTCCTCGTGGTAACTCATTTCCCAAGAGCTCCACTCCTTTGCACAGGTGGTGCCTCTGCAGCAGGGCACTCAGGACCATCACACTCAGGGATTGCTATGGATTCCTACCTAGAGGATTTTCCTGAGGAGTACAGTTAGGAAAGGGAAATGCAGTCCTAAAGTTACTAGGCCAATTAATCCTTAACATCTGGAACAGAGAAAGGCAATTTTCTGTCTGGGAAAGCTTTCTCACAACTGGCTTGTAGAAGGGCTAATGTAAAAGATGAGAGTAAGGTGGTGTTCCAGCCAAAAACATCTGCAGTGAGACAATTTGAGGATGCTGATGTTTTAAATCTGCTCCACCAAGGTGGTTTCTTAACGACCAAGATTATAAAGCCTTAAATCCACATCTAGACCACAAGCTGATAAGAAGGACACTTATCTTTTCATTAATTCATATATGCAGACTACAAGTAGTAAAATCCCTACCCATCTGCAATGAATAGGCTCACTGTATGAAAAATGTGCTAAATCACATTGAAATTGGCTTCTTGTTCTAGGATAGAAACTGTCACTTAGACAGGCTCTAAGTAATATAAAGTTCAGAAGAAAGTCTGAGTCCATAAATCACAATTTGATTAAACATCAACAAGTGTTCAGTGGCCCAGTTTCAGTACTCTCAGAGCATACTGAATAAACTGGCAGCAGAGCCTTGTACCTACACAAGGGAACACTGCACTTCCCTAAGTAGCACAGGGAGTGACATGGACCAACTTTTATCAAATATAAAAAGTCTGAACAATCTTCTGAATGGTGTGTTGCCTATTTTCCAAATATAACAGCAAGGAATTACACCAAGTCTACAAATTACTTGACTTCCCTTACATGATGAGATCTGACCATGAAAGAATCTCCTTTGTTTTTCTAGGTTTACATCCAAGTAGCACATACTGAAAGACATCTGTTGCTTACATATTTTTCAGGCTGATTGTCTGTCCTTGTTTCTGTGTAAGTTTGTACAGTCATACACTCACAAACACACTTTTATTTAAAATAAATCCAACCCGAGACCTCTTGAAAATGAAGCTATCCTTTTTTCTTTTAATATAGAAAGCTTCGGCTTGTTACCCAGCACTGATTCCCACCTGGGCAGTGACTTGAACAGATAATGATTCTGTGGGCTCCAGTTCCACTCACTTGAAAAGCCACAAACTTCAGCTGTTGTTGAGAAAGTCAATTATTCAAAGCTGTGTGGTTTAATGGCTCGAGGGGATTTCTTTTAGCATGCAGCATTGCTATGGACAGAAGTCTTGATGGTGGGTTGTTTAGTTTTTTTCTGAAGATTAGCCCCCTTTTTTAGTTGTTTGAAGTAGACCAAAGGGAAAAACAAAAACATGAGAAGAAACACTACTAGATAACAGATTCACCACTCTCTGCAAGTCACAGCCTTAGGAACACATCCAGCAGACACATCCAAGAAAATATCCAAAACAAAATCACAAGCAAAGCCAAAACCTCCTCTTTGCAATTTAGGGATGCTCATTGCAGAGCAGGGCCAAGCATGGGGTTCTAGACTTGAACTTTTTATGGCCTTTCCCCACACATGGGAAGACAGATGTATATTTATCATACATACAGTTTCAAAGCTCACTCAGGATAAGAGATTGGATACTTAACTAGATTTAAATACCTTGAAATCATTCTCAGATATTTCAGTTACTACAAACACTGAGTTTAGCGTATAAATTAGGGTGCTAACAAAGCAAGATTTTGGACCTGAGCCTTCAGCCTATGCCAATCATGAGACAAAATAAATGCCCAGAGGAACAGGAGGCAAGTTGCCCTCCCCACTTGTGCAGCCAGGAAGGAGATCCAGGGTAAAACTTGAGCAGCCTCCTGTAACACACACCTTGCTGTCCCCCTTAGCCTCTGTTGGCAAAGGCTCCTGTGCAACACAGGAGCAGCAACAACAGAAGTTTGAAAAGCTCCTGGGAGGATGCCCACAGGGAGGACAGAGCCTGTGGGATGTTGCTGCAATGCTGTACCTCCAACAACCACTGAGCAAAAGGCTCTGAGCTGCTTTTCCTGAGTAGAGGGGCTGGCAACACAGAGCTCAGCTGCAGAGCCAGGGGGAAGGTTTCCCTGCCATCATCTGACTCTACACAGAGCCCTGCTTTCAGCCTCAAAATCCCTGCCACAGAGTCAAACCCCCCAGGAGCAGCCGTACTTACACAACCTCCAGGTTCACAGAAATAAACCATGGCCTTCCTCTCGTGAGCTGGAGCTGCCACCTTCTCCTCCTGTCTCAAGGTGCTCCCCACAGGGGTGGTCAGTCAGTGACATACACCGATTTCACATTCATCAGACCCCATTTGAAACCGGTGCTCCACAAGCTGCAGAATTCAGACACCAGCTTCTGTGTGAAAAGCACAAAAAAAGCCCACGCTCCCCTTGACTTCCACTCTCAAATACTTTCCAGGCTTAGTGGTGTAAATATAACCCACCTGTGCAAACGGGTGGAGAGGCACAGGTTGTGCTTGTCAGCACCAAAAAGCAGTGGAAGGGGAGCAGTCAATAAACAGCTGGGACAGAGGAAAGCTGTCCTGCTGGCAATCAAGCCAATGACAAAACTCCCAACAAGAAGCAGTGTTGCACCCTGCTTTGGCAGCCAAGAGCTCAGTGTGACAATCTTACTTTCCCTGTGTGTTCCTGCGCAGCTCTCCAAAGGAAAAGCATTCCCAGTGTGCTCCTTGCACGGCGTATCCCTTCTCCTCTGACTGGAAACACAAGGAAACTCCTTGTGCCCAGACCCGGAACGCTGATCACATTTCAGCACAACTGATAAATAAAGAAAAGCCTTACATGGCAGTCTTCATTCAAGACACCTAAATCTGCAGCTTCAAATCCGCTTTGTGCACTTTCAGTCGTGTCAAAGCCAAACACTTTCCCCCAGGAAAAAAAAAAACGAGGATGGCAGAAAAAGCTGCTGGGTTCTCCTGGCCCATTTAACAAATGAAACACTTACTTTCTGTTTGGTGTAAAGTGACAGCTGGCTTATTAGAGCTGACACTGATCCTCCCGAGAGGATTTCAGGGAGCGAGTCACACAGGTGAAGGTCACCACAGCAAAGGAATCAGATGGAGAGAGGAAGGAAGCTGCTTCCTCCTAAGGACAGAAATTAGCTAACAGAAAAGCTAGTACTAAAGCAGCCCTCACAGGCTGGAAATACACTATCTGCAATCTGTTCTCTTCTCCATAAATACTTCCAAGACACTTTTTGAATGGAAGTTTTTATGCCTTGTCACCAGCTCAGTGTGCTGCAGCCGGGCCCCCAGTGCAGCTTCCACCTGCAGCAAGAGCACAGCTTGCACTCTGTCAGCATCTGACTGATGCAGCATCAAAGGCAACACATGAAATATTCTTATTTATTAATCATGCAGCACTTGTGATACATGTGAAAAGGCTAATTAACGTGGGGTGACATATTTTAGAGTGGATGAGACGACAGGCACAGCCTGAGTGCCTGAGTGAGTTTTGACTCCTGCACCAGGCACGCACAGCTGGATGCAGAGCTTCATGAGCCCTCTGGCTCCCTCAGCAGACCTGCAGCAGGCCAGAGAAATAAAGACTTTAACCAAGGGATGATCAGTTCTTGCCAAGGTTTGTTCAGCACTCCTGCTTTTGCCTCTCTGGGTCTAGCCCTGGAAATGACCTCCCTGCAACATTGGGACCTTGCCAGCTGCTGCCCCACAGCAAAACTTGGAGAAGGAAGATTGCATCCTCCCAAAGGGAGACACAGAGCTGGTGAGAGAGGGTGTGTCTGGTGCATGGCTATGGAAAGAAAAAGGTTTAAACCCTGTCCAGAATTCTGACTCAGACAAGGTGCACTGTCGTCCTGTGGCAAATCCCTTATGGGAGATAGAGCCCCTGCTGCTCAGATGATCTGATTTTTATTCCTTCTCATGTTTTCTCTGCTGAAATTTCAGCAGTGAAACACTTTCACTAGCCCTGCTCCTCTGCACTGAGCAGGGCAGCATATCTCTGTCCCAGCTAACACACACACTCAGATCAAGGATGTGGGTGCTGCTCCCCACAGACCTGACCTGGACAGCCTGACAGGCTGGCATGGGCAAGGCAGGATGGCTCTCAGCCATCAGGGATTGTGCTCCAGCTCAAAGCCAGGCTTGACTTTTTTTTTTGAGAATTCTTGAACTAGGCCAATACCAAATTACTTTTTTGTGAGCCATTCCTTGGGAGCCCCCAGAGGCACTGGGTTTGTTACACCTTTCACAATTTAGGAGAGCAGGAGAACAGCAAAAAGTGCAAAGTCCATCCTCAGCCAGCATAGGCTCCTCTGGAAAACTCTAACTCAGAATATTTCAGTTCACTTCCAGCAGTGGTTTTAACCCCTTCCTAACCAAGAACACAAAAAGCATCAGATTGAGCAGTTTCTGGCTCTCAGTGACTCATCATCATTTTAGTTTTCCCTAACACTTCTAGAAGCCAGTGAGTTTGGATTTGCAAGGAGAGGTCACTAAATTAATCTGACAGGTACCAGCACCTCTGGTCTTAATCTTATCCCTCTCCAGGCATGTTTGTATGATACAAGTTCACAGATTTTATTATTATTTCATGTAGATATGACTTACTTAAAATTATGAGGGCTTTTCCTGGCCAGAGACAAATTTATGTGGCTCTACTGACTACACTGGGACTCTGCCAGGGTGCAGAGTCTGGGGATGTGAGCATATAAAAACAGCATCATTTCTCTAAAAGTAGTTTTTCCCTGGTCTCTGTTAGATCTGGAAAAAAAAAAATCTCAGTAACTCTGAATTATTGCAATTTTGATAAGTTGGAATCCTGGTATCAGAAACTATGATGTGCAGCTCCACATGACAGAGCTCAGGACCACCAAAACAAGATTTTTGTCACTTGAGCTAACTGAGGATGAAGGTGCAAAAATAAGCATGTTTGAGAAGTAAATTGGATTCCACAGGTTTTTCCTGTATGACAGGAGAGCTGGGCAGGTTCAATTAACAAAAAGTTCTTAATTTCCTAGGTGACTTAGAGTTACACAGGACAGGTATATTATCCCAATATGTCTCAACTTTCCCAGAAAAATATGGATCAGAAATCCACCTCTCCAACTCTCAGTCCTCATGAGAGCAGCTGGATTCCAAGGGTACACTCAGAAATATGCAAAGAAAGGCAGAATCTGAAAAAAGTTTGGCTTAGCCCTAAATTTTTCCAGAGTCCCAGTGATCTACTCCAGTTTCAATCAATGGTTTCAGTTCTGATGCTCTGGATTATATCCTGAGCTTGAGCACATCTCCATGGAAGACCCCAAGGAATAGCTGTAGATAATCAAATACATTCCTTGGCTCTACACAGTTTCTATGAAATACCACTTGCATGAAATTCACAGCTAATAGAGAGCACCCACTCAAATGAACATGGGAGGTAGAAATGAACTAAGAGCTAGCACTAATCTCTTTTAAAGGTCACAAGCCTGCCAAAATGTTTCCAAGCATGAGCCTACCCAAAAGCTGTGGATCTCTTTCCTTCTTCTGGGATCACAGCACAAGGTGCTTTCCCTCCCTGCCGAGTTCAGGCCTTCCAAGGGCTCTGTCTTTGGAATCTGAGGTCTGCAGAATGAATGTCTTTCACCAGGCCACCTGCTCTCTGCTATCTCCCACCCCATGGATCTCTGCAGATGGAGGTTTGGAGTCCAGGAAGCACAGGGGCCATGGCAGGGAAAGAACTGAGCTGCTGGACTCATAACTAAGCACGATCCATTTACAAGTGCAATTAGAAAAGTTATGGTTAATCCCCACTCCTGGGAGGGAAGCAGGCAGGCAGGAGCAAAGAAGAAATCTTGTTTAAGAGCTAAGGACAGCATTATCTAATCCCAGCTGAAGTTCTTCCCTTTGTGCTTAGCTGAAGTTACTCCACCCTGTCCTCCATGCAGCTCTCCCAAACTAATCCAGCTTTCATCTCATGACCCACATTACCCAAAGAGACTTTTCCAGTTATCAGAAATAGGGCACAGGTACACCCTCTGAATTTCCCTTTGGACAGCACTGCTGGCCCTGACACTCTCAAAGACCCCTTCAAAGGGCTAAGACACCCCCTACACCCCAAAACATTTCCAGATGGACCAGTGCCGTGCGTTTTATGGCCCATTAAAACCAGGTAGCTGCCTGGGGAGATGACTGAAGAATGAAGAATGGAGTTAATTGGGCCAGGTACACAGGAGGCAAAAGAAAGTTGGCAGGCGGTCACTTGTGCCACTCTAGCTGATTATCCTGGTAGTAAACCTTGCACCCTGAGACCACATTTACTTTCCAGGCCCAGGAAAGTATGTGCTTCCCCCTGTGTTCATTAAGTTGGCATGAGGACTGGTACGCAATTCCTACAGGAAAAAAAAGAGCTTTCCATGGCTGTGCCATCCCGTGTGTGCCTTTCCAGCAACTTGCTTCAAGCCCATTTTGTTTCTTCTTTGATCACCAGGACTTTCTGCCAGAAATGACACATTAAGTATTTGGCATTCAAGAAAATAAATAAAAAAGGTCAATGGGTAAAAAACATGTCCAGGCACAGAGTGACAATCCTAAAGAAACCAGGAGCAATGTCAGTGCCCTTTGGAAAAAAACCACACAGGCCAAAGGATGACTGCCAAAAAATACTAATTTCTTTTATTAGACAGTGCATGTCTTAACCCCATTTTCCTTAATGCTTTAATACACATTTCACCTCATATGACACTGATGAAAATTTAGAGCCACCTCAAAGAGTACAAGGGTGTATAAAAGAAGAAAAGAAACGCTTGGATTCCATCTTTGCCAAAGGGGAGGAAAGAAACTTTTGTTTGCTACAGATAGTAAAGTGCTAAAAATGCATCCTCTGTTTTTCAGTCTTCCAAGTATCTTCCTTACATACAGCCACATAGACCTACCAAAGCCATTAAATATTTCATTTTTGTCTCCTTCTACACATGCAGCACAATTTCAACATCCAACAAAGTATATACATTGATCCTCATGAGATTTTCAAGAAACAAATTAAAATCAAACTGTCCAAGGACTGGAATCCTGCAAAATAAAACTGCAAACATTTTTCAAGTAAATATTGTATTCTTGTATCAGTCAGCTCCAGTGAGATACATCATACGTATTTACCCACAGGCACAGATTTTTGGAATATCAAACCCCAGATATGTGGGGTTTTACACAATATTATGAAAATTAAGCTAGATTTGGTGTTATTCTAGTATCTACCAGCCTTGACTTTAATGCTTCATTTAGTTAAAAAGAGGAGGGAGAGAAAAAGCAGAAAACAAAGAAGTTTCTATGAAAATGGCCCTGTTTTAGGAGGAACATGGTACATCTGTCTTTACCCTGCCAACGCACTTCCCCGCCCGATCTGGACACAAACCACTTCAAACAAAAGCCACAGATATACCATTACAGCTTCTTTTTCAGTCTGCCTCTAGAAACTGCCACATGTGCAACTGAGAAATAGTACCTAACCCAGTAATAGCTTTCCTCTTCCAAGAGGAAATACTTGCCACAGCATATGCAAGGTTTAGAAATACAGAAAAAATCTCCTAAAGGCTGAGCTGTGTTCACTTTCCACAGGTATCAGATAAGAACATCCACACAAAATGAAGGTATGGTTCCAAACAAAGGAGCAACACGAAAATGTGTGCTGAGATGCAGAAACACAAGCCCTGAACAGCAGAAGAAATCATTTAGAAAAGCTGTGCTATCACACACACATTCACCTCCTTTCTCACATTCAAAGCATATGAAAGTTCCAGCCCAAAATGCACTGACAGAAAAAGTTGCTCAACTGCCTAAACTTCACATTTAACACACCCACTGCCCTTACTAAGTGCCTGTATGGATTGAATCTCACAGACACATCAGAGGACTATGGACAAATACCATCACCCAGCAGCAATTACCATTCGCCCCCATTTTCCTTGTTGCATACACCAACAAATATCTTCTTTCTGCTTTTGCAGCTGAAGCAGCCAATTACCTGCTGTGCTTTGCAAGCTCCCATGCACATTCCCCAGGAGATGGATAACGTGCCGTGCAGCACAGCGAGGAGAGCTCGCTCCCGTGCAAAATAATTCCCAACTTACCCAAGCCACTCGCAGGCTGAGCTATGTGTTCACTGCATTTATTCACCACTGAAAGACCACACTTTACAGTCATAACCCTGGCAAATACTGAGCATTTAAATAATTCTGCTTTTTCCTTATCTGCACAAAGGGGTTTTATTCCTCTACCACAGCTGTACACAAAAGAATAGAGTGCCATTTCAAACCAAAACTCTCTGAAGTTACTACTTACCAGCTTGTGATTATATATTCAGTAAGCCCGAAGAGCTGAAAAGATTCTGTTGCAGGAGACAAAAGTTACAAAAAAGCAGGCAGAGTTAACAAAAATGAAGGGAAACTAGCATAAATCCTCTCTTCATTCATCTGCTTAAATGTTCCTGAAGACTAGAAAGGACCTTAAAGAAAGTGCTCTCAGCAAAGACTACATCCTCTTGTCAGTCAAACCCTGCATAGTTTCAGCTAGGCATCCGTCCAAAAAGACATGGAATTATTCTATTTTTGTCTCCCAATGCAAGTGGAAACATTTTTACAGATTTGTGGTGAGGATTTCAGTTTTTGTAGTGGTCAGCTAGTAGAGGAATGTAATTAAAGACCCTGATAAATGTAAGATAGTCCAGAAAGGAGGAACTGGATAAATCTGGAGATAAATAACTATTCCATTACAATACAGGCTGATATAAACACACATTAAAAACTTTCAATGAGGTTAAAAATCCAGATGTGTTTTACTGGAACAAAGTTGTAAAAACCTTTTCTTTTAAAAGATTGTTGTCAGTACTGGGACACCAACACAGTTTCAACAAAAGTAGGCTGATATTTATTTAATTAAATAATTTTAGTAAAGAAATTTAATGATATAATGCTGGGCACTAAAAATTTGGTTCACCACCCATGTTATGTCTGGTATGTTACTGGTTTTACACAACACAGGTGTTTCCTGAGAAGTACTTCACAAGTTGCCTATTGCTGCCTTACAAAATAAACCTTCTAAACTTCTGGCTTTGTAAAGTAGGAAAATAATGTGAAAATTATGTTTGGCTTCTACTGCATTTAATTTTTGCTCTTATTCTATCAGTAAGAAAGTATGGCCCTTTCCCATGTACATTCAGTCTGGAGCTGGCTCTGAAACTCATTGTACAGCATGAATGATCCATGGAGCTCTTCAGATCTGAACTTTCCTCACAAGGGAAGCTTTTAGTTCGATTCCCCAAAACTCTGTCATCATCGAGGAGGCTGAACTTTTGTCCTTGCTGCCTTCTCCTCTCTGCTCCAACTTCCTCACCCCTTGTTCCTTTCACAGTGGCTGCTATTCTGCTCTCATCCATCCTCCTCTGATGTGCCCCATCCCTGCCCTTTTCCATTGTGCACTGATTTTTAGTCCTCTTTGCAGCTCTGAGTCCCTGGCTCCAGGTCCTGCCCAGCCTCAGAGCATCTCCAGCCACTGCTGCCTGCTGGGCTGCCTTACACACTGCTCCTAAAGCTGCAGAAATCTCTCTCCTGACTTAGTCCAAGAAGTAAGCTGGTCCTGGCTGTCATCACCCCTCAGGCTAAAGCCTTCATCCACATGCAGTAGAAGACATGAGAGAGCTGTAAATTGGAGGGTTGCAAGGACCAAACAATACATATTTTAACAGAGAAGAAAAGAAGCCCTTGTTGTCCCAGTTCCCTGGTTCTTAACTTACATGTTGCTTTTTTGCTTGGATTTTTAAATCTCCCTTACAATGTAAATGTCCTTGAGGTAGGAATTTTCTCACACTACTTTGTGATTTAGTCTCTAGAGTAACAGGGTCCAGTCTTTTCACACAGAAAAGCAAACAAGGAGTAAGCTCTTTCTTTAACATCTTGCTACTTCTTATCTTCTTCCTCAAATCACAGCTCCTCTGAGATGTAGCTTTCAACTAACTGAAGAGATTTAGCTTAGTTTTAGGGATGAAAAAGGGAGCTAAAAAAACCTCTGTGTAGATGCACAGGGTGCACATTGTAGATTGCTACCCCCACATTACCAGAAATTACCAAGGGCTATTAAAGCTTCATCAGGATGAGGAAGTTGCTTCCTTTTGAAACATCTCAGGCACACTACAGTGCAGGTTTCTCTAACCAGGAATAATGACATGCTATCATTCCATTCTTGAATTCTCGTGTTTGCTCAGAATGGGACAAAAAAATGTGAAGAAAAGGAGAACAAGCTGGAGCACAGGGGTGCAGGAGAAGGGCAAAATGAGCCCTAGGTGCCAAGGAGCAGTTCTGCTTGAATTATACCTGGGAAGGCAGGATAAGGACAAGGCAGGGTCTCTAAGAAACTTTTCAGGCCTTTCCTTGCTGACATAGGAGTTGGATTTCTGCATTCAATCCTTAGACACAGGACACCTGGAAATCCTGACAAGGTAGAGAAGCATCTACCTCAGCAAGTGCCACAGGGGTACCCAGGAAACCATAAACCAGAAACTTTCTTCAGTCTCCTTTATATCTCAGACTTTATGAATAAGCTCAGCTTCATCCATTCCATGTCCTACAAGCCTGCCCATATCTGCTCTGGAAGCTACTGATAGACTATTCCCAGTCCTCTCCTTCCAAGGCTCCATCTGAATCCAACATTTAGTCCAACCCCTTGCCATCTTCTCCCATAGCAAAACTGTGGCTGTTTTTATAGCTTGCTCCTTCCTGGGCAGCCTTTCTCTCCAGGCCCCTGTGGGTGTGCTGGGCAGAGCAATCCAGTCCTTGCACCCAGAGCAGCTCCACCTGCACCTCCTGGGGACAGGACAGTGCCTCCCAACCTGGGCCAGCACAGGGGGTTTCATTTTAATTCTGCTTACCCCAATGTGATGCCAGTCATCTAGAAGATGTATGGTCCTCTTAGCCTATAATTTAGGGAGCTTGCAATTTACCAGAAGACCTGTGAATTATGTGCTCAGAGCAGCTCCTAAGTGATAAAAGACTTGTGGTGACATACCCTAGAAAGCAAAGCTCTCAAACCTGGTGTTCCTCACAGCAGAGAAAGGCTGCCAGCATGAGAAGGCTCCCATGCCTTCTCTCTGCAGTGGACAACCCAAACGGGCACCTGGCACTGATGCAGACCACTGTTAAGCTCCACCACCAGCACCTGATGTTGGATACAATTCCCAATCATTCTGATATCCAAAATATAGGAAAATCATCAAGGCCTTGCATTATTAGTGTCTAATTAACATCACAATTCTTGCTGGCTGGCCATCAACCACTATTACACCACTATGACATTGACTTTTAATATTGAGATGTTTTACAGCACTGATTGCTTAACTGTCTTGTTCTAAAATTGCCTGGCCTCCAAAATCCATCCATTTTAAAGAATTCCTGAGAGGCAAAAAGCACTGGATTAAGATTACTCTTCCATTATTGGTCAGAGTGTTAATTTCCTTCCTGTGACACCAGGCTGCTTATCATCTTTGACAACACACTTAATTGCTGTTACAACCCCCACATCTTTTTCACAGGTGCTGTCAAGATTATTTTAATTAAAATAATATCTATTCAGANGAAATCCAGCAGAAACTTGTCATTTACCACACTTCACTCCCCAGGATTCATGGAGAGCAAGTGGGACAAGGAAAACACCCCTGCATGGCTTCCACAGAGATGCAGCTTCATCTCACTCAGTTTGTCATGCAGACCCAGCACGCCTTCCACAGAGAAACCATCAAAATCCTTGTTATTCTCTTCAGAAACACCAATGACCATAGGGCACGTAAAATCTCCTTCATTAAGTCAAATGCTGCTTTGATAGCACCATAGACATAACCTGGGGTCACAATACTTCTTCAAAGATAAGATAATTTGGAATCAAGAAATGCATTTCTTCTTATACATTTTATAACCAAATAAATGATACCACATGTAGGAATTCCATGCTTCCTACAATAAATGCACTGAGCACATAATACATCTACTCACAACATTTTTTTTAAAGCAGACTAATCTCTACTTTAAATAAACCCTGCCTATAATTAGACCAATCAATATCTATTTCTCTTTTTTTTTTTTTCAGTTAGCAACCCTCACTTGGTGCTAAACTGGATCTCTGCAAACTGCTAATCTAACAAATTACAGGTTTTACAGCTCGCTTTGTTCACTGTGTATGGTTGCAATCCACAGACTTTGGAGACAGTGTCAGTAAAGTTTCATGAAGTAACACTTATGAGTGTAGAGCTCACTCACTCCTCCATTTTAAATATAATTTACAAGCTGCTTGTATATTTTTGTGTGTGGGTGACAGGGGCACATCAGTCATCTTCTGCAATTCAGAGCAATGCCTTTGAGGGTGGCTGTCCATAACTTCAGGTTCCTCTTCTAGCCCAGCCCCTTGTTTGCTCTGTGGTCTCTTTTTTTGTCACATGTTTAATTCACTATTTTTGGTTGCTTTTAATCTGGAAAAATGGTCACCTCCCCAGCTGACACCTGCTCCCACTGAAGAGAAACTGTAAATCCACATCTCTGTACAGGCAGCAGAAGCAGCAGAGGTTGTTTTCCCAGAGATTCCTGTGAGGTTTATTAAACTTTCTGTTCTCAGTTCCTTGCCATGTGCCATATTACACCCATTATGGCTCCCCTGCTTCCTTCTAACAGGCCCCTCAAGCTCATTTCCAGATGACAGGCAGTTCCTGAAAAAAAAAAAAAGAGAAAGCAGCCAATTCCTCATGTTTCCCTTAGTAGGAAACCGATTTTGGTACACCTTGTAGACACTTGGTAGCTATGACACGTTGGAATTGCTCAGACTTTCCTGGTTACACAGCTGTCAGGTGTGTCCCACTCCCTCCCGTGAAGTGGCTGTCCCAGTGTGAGTGTGAGGATGGCTGACAAAAACTCGTGCTCCACTCTGGAAAACAGAGCTCCAAATTCTGCAGCACAGCACAGCACAGCTGGTGGAAACTTCTTACAGATTTACTCCTGTGTTATGTACCGCACATGCAAAAAGCATACCGTTGTTAAAAAGCTACCTATTGGTACCAAAAAAGCCCTGGGAAACAAACTGGAAGGGATCCCTTATGAGGTCAACGTTGCTGCTCTTCATCAAGGAGAGACAGAAAACCAAGGGCCTAATGCAAATAAGGAAAAATCTGCCTGCACAGGCAGTGTCAGAGAGATTTTCTTGGCCAAAAAATCTGCCTCACACTGCATCTGAATATATCATGTTCCCCCCATCCTGCCTGCAAGCATGTGTTGTTCTGTTGAAGGGAACTTCTTTCAATGTAAAGTTGCCAAACCCAAATCAGCCTTGAATAGGAATAATAAGAGTAAGTTAGAAGATTAAAACCATGGGAACAAACTGAAATACACAACAACTCCACTGTAGCTGTGATTTTCTGTGGGGGAGGCAGAGGATTCTTGTTCTCACTCACACTCCATCGGGGCATTTTCTGGTAAAGGGGCAGCATTGTCAGTCTCTCTCAGATTTCTTCATGACTTTTTTGTGACTATGATGATGCCTCAAAGCCTTTTCTATCAGCCTTTCCCATTATAAAGCTTCTTGAGCTCATAACAGTTCATATGCTTTCTGCTGTAAGGATAAAGGGGCTCTTCACTCCTCACACACTGCAGTGATTCTGATTACTGGGAGGATATATGAAATATAATATTGCGAGGAGAGGTGTAATTATGTCTGTATTTGAATGGAACTGTTCTAAGGGGCTTTGCAAAGGCTGACTGTCGTGGCTGCTATAGGCCCTTGGGGTCAAGCAGTTCATCAGGAAATAATGAGGACCTCAAAATGGTCTGGTTGTTTTTTGGATGCTTAGCAAATTCCACCACCTTCTCAGGAAACTGGTATTAATTTTCCTCATTGTAAGTGTTCAAACTTTTCAGTGAGCACTGGCATTGATACCACTGCTCCTTAACACTCCTTCTGGTACCACCAACACTCTTTTCTTTTCCTGGCTATGGGATG
Source organism: Rhipidura dahli (assembly GCA_013399225.1). Lineage (NCBI taxonomy): Eukaryota > Metazoa > Chordata > Aves > Passeriformes > Rhipiduridae > Rhipidura > Rhipidura dahli. Next base: position 441,977 of record VXAC01005860.1, on the reverse strand, counting down.
TGGTTGCATCCTGCATCACTTGTTTAGTATGTTCTAATTCTTTTATCATCATTATTATTGCTGTAATTTTCCATTCCATTTCTCTCCTAATGAGCTGTCTTTATATCAAACTATGAATTTTACTCTTTTTTCCCAGCTGTCTGCCCCATTTCATTGGTGGTGGGGGGAGAGAACACAAGTGGCTGTGTGGTGTTTATCTTCCTGCTGGGTTAAATCACAACACTCCAATGCAGATTAAGCAGCATCACAAATTCTTAAGATTAGGGCACATTTCTTCCTCCATACACCTTTCAGTGAAAAGTCAAAAGTGACTTCCCAGAAACTTGGAAGGGGGAGAAGAAGAAGAATCTTTCCTCTTTGAATTTAAGCTTTGGATTTCAGCCCTTTCTGGTTTATCTTTTCTCACTTTATTTTTATATATTCCCACTTTTGTGTGCTCTCAGGCTCTGTTCTGCCTTTGCTTCATGTTGCCCCTGGCAGTAACTGGGCAGTGCCTACAGCAAGGCACACACCAAAGTCCCCACACAACCACCACTGACGTTTGTTCTCAATCTTCTGACTAGAAAACACAAACTTCCCTTCTCCTGCCTCCCTCATGGATTTATTCCAGCAACTCAATAATGTAAAATGTGTTACACACAGAGAAAGTCAGAGGAAACTCAGCTTTTCATTTCCCAGACAGCTTGACCTAGGCCAAGAGCTCTGTGAGGAAGGCCAGGTTTCCACACACTCTTCCCACCCATACAAGCACTGTGGCCCAAAAAAAGGCATTTATTCAGGGTCTTGCCAAGATAGCCCAAAGTCAGATTTTCTGATAAATATTCCTTCCAAATTTTGTCTATGATGCAGCACTCAGCCAGGCTCCATCATTCTAGTGAGACCTGCAGAGCTAGTTTAGAAATCTGGCCTAAAGAGTCATCAACCAGTTTTTCACATAATCTTTTTTTAGAAATACCACAAGTCAACATATGTCTCAAAGGAGGAACAGATCCAAATTTGGGCTTAAAACATCAAGGTCCCTTGGGAGTGCAGGCTGCAGGCAGCACCAGTGGAGCACAGGCTGAGAGGAGGGCCAGTGACCCAAGGTCCATTCCTGTGGGATTTCCACAAGCTCGAATTACAGTCTCAGGAACACACAACAGGGCACCCAAAACAGGCCAGAGAAACACTACAGAAATCCCACAGCCTCTGCCAAGGGCAGCTTGGAAGCAGCAGTTGAGCAGTAACCACATCCAATCATGCAAGAATGCCGAAGCCACTGGAGCCCTTCCACAAAAAATGGGTACTCTCCACAATTCTAATGCTGTCCTCCCTCACAAGACAAAATCAAGGCTTTGCCTTCCAAATAAAACAAGCTGAATGGCTGGGTGGCTCGTGTGCAGAAACATCTGGACTGGATAGGGAATAACACACAGAAAACAGCCAGCGAGGGTGTCAAAAGTTCAGAGAAGCAGGAACTGAACTTCATCCTGTGTCAGCCATATAGGCAAAGACATCACAAAAATCAAGGCAAAGATTTCAAGGCCATTGTGCAGGAGGTATCACAAGTATTTAACTTTTTAGAGTGAATGGTTTCCCATTGCTTTCCCTTCTCCCTATAAATTATGATCTCCTAGGAGTCAAGCTCAGAGAACAAAGTGCCAAACCCAGCAGATAGCCCCAGTCACCAGGCAGGAAAGGGGAGGCCTCTGGCAGTGGCAGCACAGAAATATGTACAATTTCAGGGAAACTACTGTAAAACTTTGCTGTGCCTCTGTGTAGCAACATGGTCTCACCAAACAGAGTTGTCAAAGGTGAGGTGCACGTCTCCTATAGGAAAGGCAAGGACAGTAGCCTTACACTGCACAAAGTTGATAATGCTGTATTAAATTTAAACCTGCACTCTTAGGACAAGCCATGTCTCAGTCTGCCACAAATTACTATCAGGAAAAAAAAATGCCTTTAAGCAAAGTCACATTCTCCAACATGCTTTGATATCCAGTAGCAAAACAAATAACTTTTTAGATCCTTATGATAAAGTATCAGATTCATTTGCTACATTTTATTCTAAGATTACAAGACATCCTAATAAGCTTTACTTCCTCTTTAATGAACAAGACAAATGTTGTAATAAATTGTAAATTTCTTTTTTTAAACATTACAGGTTGAAAAAGAATAAATTATTCTATGACATTTGATGATGAAGCAAACTCTGTACCTTGTTCTTGATAAATTTTGACTGGTATGACAGCTCTTAGCAGTTACCACCATCAGAAGCAAGCCAGACATCTAAAATGGGACATCAGCTGAGTGAAATTAATCTGTGTATTACTATATACTAGGATTTTATATTAATACAATGTTAAAAAGACATTATATTATATGCAAAGTCACACAGGGGAAAGCTTGAGTGTACCAGCCTTTCTTTGGCTCTTTATTGCCCAGTTCAAAATGCAGCACTGCTCATATGCTCATACTGTTGTTTTTATTTTTATTTTTTGCAGAGTTCTGCCTCACTGAGCAGACAGGAGAGATGGCACCCAATGAGCAGCATTTTACAACTCATGTTTCTCAAACCCTGTGGTATTACCCCCTATTTTGCCCTTGAAGTTTCTCATAGCACCTGTCATCACTACCACATTCAAGGCCAGCACAAACCTGAAGTGACAGCATAAAATTCTCCTTGCCAGTGCTTCTCTGCCATAGGTGGACACCAGCAACTGGACCATCATGAGCTAATAAAAATAAAAAAATGTCGCACATTTATTTCTTCCACCAAAGTTTATAGCAGGGTTTTGGAAAACTAATTTGCTTTTGGGAAGGTAGGAGGCTTGGATTCCACATTCATTCCACAGAGGGGTTTCTTCCTTCCCTCCATCCAAGGTAATCTTTTCTTCAGAGCTTCAGAGCAAAACACTGCTTCACTCACCATTGCTACTGGCAGGCTTCAGCAGACACTCCCTCTCAACATCATCCAAAATTAAACCTCCAGATATTTTTTATTTGAAAGACCAGTTCAGTTTTATAGACACAGTTGGCCTCACCATCCTAATTGTCTCCACTCCAGCTTCTCTGCCCATGCTGGACACCCTCCTTTAAATTTCCTACTCCCATTAACACATCCCTGGTCGTTCTTAAACCACGACAGCCGTGGGAGTAACGTCCCACTCGAGGTACCTACTTTGGGATGAGGCTGTGCTGCTCCTCAGCTTCCAAAGGCCAGCTGGGAAAATGCTTCATGAGCTAAAATTGTGTTGCTGGTGTAAAACACTCTTTTTTTTTTTTGGAACCAGTTGATGGAACCTGGGTGATGTATTCTGTGTTCTTGTAGCTACGGGAGACATTTACTACAAGGCATCATCAGATTTCAGGCAACAAGCCTGAAGATGTGCTTCTCTTTAAAAATGTGTGGAAGTCCATTGCTTTGCAGCAAAGTACTCAAAATGTGCTTTTAATTTTATGTCCATGGCACTTGAGCATGCACTTAAGTGGGGATTTTTTTTAAATTATATTGACTATTCCAAGATGAGTCATAAATTCCAAGATGAGTTTGGTTGAAAGATACCAAACATGGTTGTTCCAGACCATTATGCAAAGAAATGGATTTTTGCAGGTGCATTCCTAGGAAAAGAGACCAGGTGCACAGCACAGGCAGGGCTGTGCCTGGCACTGCTCTTGTCTTCAGGGCTGTTTACTAAGAAAATGCTCCCTGCATCATTCAGGACTCAATGAATAATTCAGCAGAGTTTCATTACTCCACCAGAGCTGTTTTGTTTACTGGAATATCAGCCTGTGGTTCAGCACCTACCTGGCTTCAGGCATGAAGCCTGTGGAAAATGTAGAATTCCCAAAGGCTGGAGGGAACCTTTTCTGTGATGCTGGAGTCCTACAAGCTCATAGGTACCTCTGACTTTCTGTTTAAGAGAGAAAGTCAGCTGCCCTGAGACACTCAGCATAAATAAATCCATACATACATCTTGTATCCTTTGCAGGCTGGCAGTTCTCTCACTGGCTTACTTGGAACCAAAAACAAAACACACTGGAATTTGGGGAAGTCTTCCAAAGAGCAGATCAGGGTATTCTGTTCCACTTACACACGGAGGGTAAGTCCTGTGAACTTTATTTCAGTATGCAAACAAAATAAGGATTGCTCTGCACCACAAAGTGTCCTTCTCACACAGGCATTACACTGGTAGACACTTGGCTTGTGACATAAAATACATGAGGACTGTCACAGAAACACTCTGGGTGAGGAAAGGAAAAGTCATCAAATACTTCCACCAGACCAGCTAGACAAGTGAAAATCTAAAATGTGTGGTTATTAGGCTTGACAGCAACACTCCTGTGCACATGAACTCAGCTGTGACCTTCTCCATTAAAACAGTTCTCTATTAATGGCAGGACCTCCTACAGAAAATTATTTTATTACTGAACTAATCTGGAATAAAAATGGAAAGCATATATTAGCAACTTCACTTATATCAATAGCAATACAATTGGTTTTTCTTTAGACCATCTGCAAGACCAGTAAAAAAAACAGAAAGACAATTCTGATTTTCAGTCACTTCTCTTCAGAAAGAGAAAAAATCTGTTTGAACTTGAGTAGCAAGTGCCATTTTATATGAAATGCAGCAAAAGTTACTCTGACTCACTCACACCTCCTGGTTACTGAGTTATACCAGAGGCTTTCTGTGGCTCCTGTGCCCTCTAGCTTCTAGAAGATGTATTTACCAATCACTGCCTTAACTCGAGCAGGTTTATAGAGTTTTCATTTCTTTGTAGTTGCTAAAAACTTGCTAAAACAGAAAGTGAAACGCCTTTCCCTCTCTTCCCCCCAAATATAACTTTAACCTGAGACTGAAATGAAGACATGAAGATGTTAGTCTAGATCCTTGTTTAACTTACAGGCACTTCAGTGGTGATATAAACGGGATTTAAAGGTACACACTATATTTATATCCATTTAGAGTCCTCTGTGTGTGCTTTAAAGGAGATTCATCTCACCAGAGAAATGCCAATGGAATTGGAAACAGGGACGTTGGGGGAAAAGTGAGCTGTGAGACGTAAGGGATACTAAATAAATTCATGGTATGGTGTACAGCAAAAGGCACCTGATGCACAAATGGTAGGCTGAGGGCTGTACCATGTGACACCCAGCAGGTTTCAGGCTGAACTTCTGATAAGAGATAACACCTGGCTGGGGAGGGAAACCAGCCCAAAAGAAAAGATAATCCACAGTTAGGGAACCCACAGCCTGATGGAGACAGAAGTTTTCTTGGCATTTAGGAGGCTGACAGAGCATGATCAGCTTAAAGCTGGCCGGCCGTGAGAGACAACCCAAGTTGCTTTTACCTTGACATATCATCAAAAGCACCTGTACTAGAAGTGGTTTTCACTTTCACCTCCCAAATTACAAGCCTTTGTAAGAGCAGAGGCTTCACCTCCAGTCCTGCCTGCCCCATCACTGCAGTGGCACCAGTGGCAGCCTATGAGGTGCAGCTTCTGCAAATCTAACAAGCGATAACAAGTGAGCAATGAAACTTTTGCTGAGGAGAAAGTCACTGGAACAACAGAATAGGCACACAAATCCTATCAAAACCTGCAGTCACAAAGGCACTTCAGTAAGTCTAATACTAAATGCACGTGGTTTTGAAACACACAGTTGTAAATCCAGTGCTTTGACAAGCAAGGTAACACACAGCTCTGCCACTGTCTATCAGAAAATAGGGAAAATACAGCTCTACCACTGTCTATTTTGTTTCTTCTGAGAACCTAAGCCATGAAAAAGAAGCAAATGGCAGCTTCACATAAAGCAAACAAACCTTTTGTACACTGAAGTTTATGACTTTACCAAGAATGAGATTACACTAGAGATAGCCACAGCATAGACTTTTTGAAAAGAAGTCTTTGGCTTCACTTTCAATGTACATAAAGTGCTTCAAATGACTTGGTCTTTCATCTGCTTATCTGTAAGCCTTTTAAACAAAAACTATGGCAGTTTTCACTTAAACTCTGTATTTCCAGCATCTGAAGATCAAAACTATTTCCTTTTTCTATGCAATTCTCTGCTTCTATTACATTAGGAACACAAATCAATATTCATTCTCATAACTAATTTAACTCTTAGATAGCATCTTTAACTACAGAAAGATAAAGAAGGACTGCATTAACTAAGAGTAAAACCTTCCTTGAAAAATGTACACATTCAAGAATGACCCTGGCAATATTGTCTTCTTCAGCCTCTCTAGCAGGATTGACATGCTAAAAAGTTCCCCTAAGCCTCCTCCACAGATAAAATCTGACTGTCCCCATGGAAGTCACTGAACTACAAGGACTGCCATCCTTCCCCTGATGCACTTTCTTGGGATTCATTTGCAGCAACAGGCCATTCCTCCCCATCACAAATAACAACTATGATATTGTTCCATATAAAATCATGGTCATTTCATGATCTACAAATGGAATTATAAACTCTTTCTTCAACTATTTTACAAACATATGCTAACTGGAAAAATTGGCTCCCTCCACAAGAGACAGTGAAGACCTGTAACAGTCTTTCAAGCATCTCAGCAGAATAATGTGCACATTAATGTGTCTGACACAATATATTTGGACATTCAAAGCGTTTGTAAAGCTGCAAAGAAACTATAAAGGCTCCAAATAGCCATGTGATGATGTTCCTGTAGTGTGGTGGGTTGACCCTGCCTAGACTCCAGGTACCCACCAAATTCACTCTGTCAGTCTCCATCCTCAGCTGGGCACAGGAGGCAAAATATAATGAAAGGCTCATGGGACGAGGTAAGAACAGGGAGAGACCACTCAGCACTCACCATCATGGGCAAAGCAGACTAAACTTGTGGAAATCAGTTTAATTTACTACAAACAAATCACAGTGAAATAATAAGAAGTAAAACCAAGTCTTAAAAACTCCTCTCTCCCACCTCTCTTTTTCCCAGGCTTAACTTCACTCCCCGTTTCTCTGCCTTCCCCCAGCAGCGCAGGGTGACGGGGAATGAGGGCTGTGGTCAGTCCCTCACCTGCTGCTTCTGCAGGTCCTTTCTCTGCCTGGGGAGCACTCCTCACACTCCTCCTCCCCTGCAGCAGTGTGGGGCCTCTCCCACGGGAGAAAGTCCTCCATGAGCTTCTCCAGGGTGAGTCTTTCCCATGGCTGCACTTCAAGAACTGCCCCGGCACTGGGCCCTTCTCACAGAGCGCAGTCCTTCAGGAGGGGGCTGCTCCAGCGTGGCTCCCTCATGGGGTCACAGGTCCTGCCAAGCAAACCTGCTCCAGTGGGGGCTCCTCTTTCCATGGCTCCACAGGTCCTGCCAGAAAGCATCTGTCTCCATCAGCCCTGGCAGAGGAGGAAGAGGAGGAGGAGGAGGAGGAGGAGGAGGCACTCTCCAGCATGCCCAGCACTCTGGGTCACAGCTGCTGGGGAGCTAGTGACTGGAAACACCATCCTGGCTGTCCTGTCCACCTTCTGTGCTCCAGTGGGAGGGAGAGGTGGCCTCTCAGGGACACAGCCAGGGTGTGTGGCAGGCAGCTCCCAGACATTGCTGCCTCTGTGTCCGTGGGTCAGAATCACACAAAGTGTTCCATGCTTGGAGCCCTCGTGGTTCTGCATTCAGACTCGAAGGCAATTATCTGCTTTCGTGGAGGTGACACTAATAATTTTAGCTGGCATCACAGATCAGCCCCAGCCAAAAGAGTAATTGGTGAAAATAAGAGCTGTGGTGAAGCCAAGAATAGAAAGGAAAGATAAATGTTGCAATGATTCTGATTACTCCGTTGAATCAGAAATCTCACAGAGCTTGGAAAGTTCACAGAGAAAGTATGACAGCGTTAGGGGTAATTTGGAAATGGGAATTATTTTCTTCCTGTGGGAAAAAAAAAAAAAAGAGGGGTACTATACTCCCTGGACATTTTCTGCAGAAAAAAACAATTTTAGAAGGCATAAGGAGCATCCAAAGTGGAGAATAGAGGAAGGATGTACTTCCATTTAGAACAGTAAAGAGACAGCAAATGTGTGCACCATGCAGAGCCCTTTGAGCTGCCAGGGCAGCCTTCAGCTGACTGTCAGAGGCAGTGATTGTGACCAGTCTGGAACCAAGCTGCCAGTGCTTAACCTGGGTGAAGCCCAGGCTTGAAGTACCCAGTTTATCTCTAACAAGTATTCACCTGTCCTGAGACAGTTCTGTGTAGAAAAATGCACAGACCCGAACTCTCCAGCATGTTTTAAACTCTTCACCTCTTAGAGATGTTCAATCTGCTAATTAGACATGACAATGTTGGATTAGATAACCAATACCAAAATTTACTACTGCCTGATATAAGTTGCTTTTGGCAGTGTTCAGTGTCAGAAGCAATAACATTAGCTCTGCTCCTTTCTCACACTGCAGATAATGGAAGCTTTCAGGAAGATGAATTAAATTTCACTAACAGAAGAAGAAAAAAAAAATTGTCACACTGGAAGTTCACTTGGGTTATTTCAAAATGATGCTCTATCAATGTGTGCAGCAATGTCCTGGTGAACAATCCTGAACCAAAAACTGAGTTGGATCCAGAAGCAGATCACCACCTGTCCCCTGGGGAAAAGCACACAGTTTAAGAGCTCCTGCATCTCTGCTTTGGCAGCTGCAAAGGTCCCTGGGGACACATATGGGTGTCAGCTCCTGTTATCCATCACCTGGTACCACCCCAGCTGGCCCAGGGCTGCCTGAAGCCCTGCACAGTGGCTCTGGGGGCTCCTGACAGGAGCAGGAGTTTGCCTCCTGTCACCAGCCCAGGTTGCCTACCCTGCTCACATCCAGCTGGAAGCTGCATTCACCTGCAAGGCAAAAGCACCTGAGGAATCCCTGAGGAATCACTGTGCTTCTTCACTGGCCACAAGATGGGGCTTTTTTATGCCCCATTAGCTCAGAGCAGAGGACTGGACAAAATTCATAATCTTTCATGGGCCCTCTGTGGTGTGTGTGTCCATATTGGCACTGAAAATCCAAACCACTAGAAAACAATTGGAAAATTCAAACCCCAAAACTCTATAGTTACATGAGGACAGTCTACAATAAATTATCCTCTGATAACATTCTTTTCCTTCTCATAAATTTCTTCCATTTTTACCTTTATTTGCAAAGTACTCTCCCAAGACTTCATTTGCCCACAGATTTTAAAAAAAAACTTAGTGGTTAAAGAAAACACACACAAACAAACATCTAAAAATATTAGAACCAAACTACAGTCAGGCTGATATTGCCTCATCAACAAGAACATAGACACTCATGTATGAATACAGAATACTAAATAACTTGGGTTTGGTGCCATTCACATATCCTGCACCAATGTTTTACTTTCCACCAGCTTCAAGAATTTTTAGAATGGCAGTGTAAGTAAAATGGAAAGGTAAGTACAGTAGAAAACACACTTTTCCTTTTTAAATGCTAATTCCAAAATAGATTTTCTCCTGGGGTGGACGTTTGGCATTTACTTGAGAGCTGACAAGTTTGGGTAATATTACCCAGAACAGTACCCTTTAAAAATGGAAGCAATTTCTTCCACTTCACAGTCAGTCAAAGCAACCTTCTAGCAGCTTTTCAATTCCTTCTGCCATGTTTACTTCTTTAAAATTTAATTTTTTTTATGTAAAATATTACTGTTTACACTCTGCTTTTCTCTAGTTTCAATAACAATCTGCTTCTTCTAAAGCTCTGAGCATCTCCATTTTGTGGTGAAAGGCTTCTATCCCTTCACATCATGGAAAAGGTGTTTTGTATTCACCCTTGCTTCCACGGTGCCCAGCCCTCCGTCCTTTGCAGGGATATGTTCTGCTAAGTGTATTGCATCGATGTGCAGACAGAGATTCTAAGGAGAAATGAGACAGAAGATAGAACAGGAATAGATCTTGAGATGGGAAAGTAGCTAGCTCCTCCTAAGGAAAAAGAAAACAACAGTCAAGACAAAAACCATGTATCAAAAGTTTCACACAAATTTCCTACACCCAGGACGATGTAAAAGCCAGCACACCAAGGTTACTAGAATGTTTTACTTGTTAGGTTTTTGCTGTGGTGTACAATGTTGGGCTGAGGAAATCCCTTTCTCTGACAGAAAAATGCATTTGTTAAGCTGAAAAGAAGGGCTGATCGTTTTCAGATTAGATGGACATATCAGCTGTCATTCAATTACAGAGCCTCAGGTGTGCCCCAGCAGAGAATGGCTGGAAATAGAAAAAAATAAACTGCCTGACCATTTAGACTGTAAAGCCACCAGGAGGGTCTTATGAACATTGCCTGGCTTCTTATTGAATATGAATCACTAAATTGCAATTATTCACCCCAAAAACTGTGCTTGCATTTTATCTTGGAGACTAAGCTGTTAAGTGCTGTAAAAGGAAATAAAAGAGACAAGGTGCAGTGGCAGGAAAAGAGGACCTGCAGTAATAGGGAAAGGTGTTGCTGAGGTAGCCAGGTGATCCCAGCATAAGACCCTCACCTCGTGTAAAGAAAAATGGGGAAAAGTACCTGAAACATGGCACCAAATGCTTACAGGCTCCAAAACTGGCAGTTTGGTCCAAGCCAAGCAGATCCTTGGGTTCATGTGCTACAAGGCCTGCTTTGGACACTGACTTACCAGGGCTGGTGTTCCCCAGGGAATGAATCCAGGAACGAGCACGGTCTGGAAGCGCCGTGTGCACCAGGCTGGCCAAGCTCCCTGTGTGCATTACACCTGCAGCAGAGACACACAGAGACATGGTGAGAACCCCCAGCTCTACTCTGCACAGCAAGCTGGAGTCTCCCTCACTGGAGAGATTCCAGAAGCCTCTGGATGCAATCCTGTGCCGTGTGCTGTAGGGATGACCCTGCTGGACCCTGCAGATGACCACCATGGCCTCTTCCCTCACCCGTTCTGGGACTCATCTGAACTGATGAAGCAGATTTTAGGGTCAGGCTATAAAGCACGAAACAAATCTAAACAAATATCTGACTCAGCTACTAAACTGAAACAGCAGCAGCTTTGAGAAGGAAGTTGGCAGCACCACTTAGAAATCCGTGGAATGCATCCAGCTACCCTCTTCTCCACTCACTCTAATTATTTATCCCTGAGCCCTAAATAGACTCCGTCTCAGGATTGCTTCAAAGAAATGTACATTTCCGTAGCTTCTCTTTCTCTTCCTTTCTAATTCACTTTTCTGAACTTACACAAAAACCTACAGCAGATGTCAGGCCATTTCATCTGAACTAGAGCCTGTATAAAAATATTTAAACTACACTTGATGAAATTCGTCTCAATCTTTTTACTATAGGCATCTGCAGCTTTTTATTTTTCTCAAGGAAGTCAAAATAGTGTCTTTTAGTTCAGTTGGGTTCTTTTTTAATATATATAAAAAGCAGCTATTCTTTCTGTCCTGAACTTTTGACTCAAACCCTAGTATTTATAGTTAATAAGGCTGGAGCAGATCAATGGGCTAGCTGATCTGCAGTGCTGTTGGCTTAGTGCCACGTGTCTCCATAAGTGTGTCCAAATGAAAAATCAGTTTCTCAATCCAAGTGTATCTAAAATACTTTTTTTAATTTTGCGTAAATTCACAAATAATACAATATTGAAGTGATTTCTTTTGTTTTTAAACATACTGTACAATCAGGATAGTTAAGTGTTTTACATCAAGGCACAGCACACTGTATAATACACATATGCCTTGCCAGGCAGCAGTTTAGTATAATCCCCGAGATTTGGCAGTAGGGCCAGGATAAGTAGCATGGATCACATAAGCTGGAAGATAAATAAATAATAGATGCCGTCACATTTTATTTGAAATAGAGTTGCATATAAAAAGAATATACAATAATTTAACTTTAATAACTAGATTCTCTTTTACTATACATAACAGAAGTGTTTTCATTTGTATTAAATAAAACATTTTCAATAGTAGGATGAAAAATTAATCTTTTTGGCGGTCTTGGTTTATGAAGAAGAGTTGCTTCCATTAGAAATTAAAGTCGAGTTTTCAGTTTCATTGCAATCTGCAAGAAAGAAAACCAGAGTTTTACTGATATGTTGATCATGAAATGTTAGTGGTAAAAAAGGCAAAGAATTCCAATCAAATTGTTGTGTTTAGTTAATGCACTAAATGTGTTTAGTTAATGCACTGTGAAGGTAGCTACCCAAGCAGAACATCTCCAAAAGCTCTTCTTCACAGTCTACACACGTCTTTATTCCATTTGTAACATCTTTTTTCTTTTTACACTGTTACTTGGCCTGCCTTCTCAGAGGTTACCCCTGCAGCTCTGTTATCCCCCCAGCAAAACCACAACTTTTTTGGTGCCATGCATTTACCATGTTCATATCACCATTCAGCTCCTCATATCTGGACGCTTCTTCTTCGCCTGCCAAAGGCCTTGGAGCCCACGTTGGTTGGGACAAAGTTGTTCTTGCCCACTGCCCCTGACCTGCTGAGGAAGTCTGCCAGGCGGTGGGTCACACAGGTGGCTGTGTTGCAGGCCCTCTTCTGTGCTGTTACACTGCTTTTCAGGAGGAAAAGGAAGAGTTAGGTCCCACAGCACAAACCCTGCACGCAGTGAAACATTGCTATGATGAGTAAAGAATTTTCTGTAGGATTAAAAGCAGGCTGGCTGTGCAGAAGGCATTTGCACCTTCCGTGTGCACAGCTTGCAGCTGCTAAAAGATGCCTCTTTGTGGTTTTTTCAATGTCAGGTTCACTTTACAAAAGCAGCTGGACTGAAGACCAAATCCAGGCCAGATTTTTAGCAGCACCTGGGCTACTGCCCTGCCTCCAGTCAGGCATTAGGGCCAGGAGAGGAGCTGAGGAGGTTCAGGTCTGGAGCATTTAAACAATCCCCACTTCCTCCAAAGGCTCACATTTGTATTTTGCTTGAGGTGTTCCTGAAAGGCAGTAGCAGACTCAGAGCCTTCACTTCTCACTCCAACACCTGTGCTCCCTAACAGCCAGAAAACACATGGACTTGCAGCATCACTGATGACCACAGGAGCTTTGTCAGTGACTCTGACAGGGCTGTACCTGCACAGCAGCTGACCAGCTGCTTTCAGAGCTGAACCACACAAACACACAAACTGCTTCCAGGAACTCAGTGGGAATGGGAGAACTTCTTTCCTGCTGTAGTAGAGACCTCTCACTACCACAGCACTTCACTGTGGAGCAGTTCAGACTTTGACAGTATTAGTTCTGAGCTCACAATTCAGCCTACAGCTAACAGCTGTGCCAGATGGGGAACTTCAAGGAATATGCATTCGCACAATCCTTGCTTAAAGAGTTTTCTACTAAAGCAATGATTTTTTTCTTGCAGTAGAAGGGATTTTTCTCAGCTAAGCATCACAAGGCAGTTTATTAATGTTAACAACAACAGGTTGTTTTTAACTTCAATGCCAAGTTTTTGAAAGAGACCTCTGATTAAAAGATAGAGGCAGTGCTGCAACAGAGCTATAGAGAAATCTGGGTTTGGCTCTTAATTCAAGACAACATAATGTAGGTGAATTGTCAATCGTCACAAATATTTTAAAGGTACATATGTTTTAAATATAGTGCAAAGACCTATTGTAAAATAAGAAAAGAAAAAAAAACCACAAAATTCTTACCTGGACATGTTCAGTACCCAGTTTTAAACAGGATTACTTTCCTAGTTTGTTTGAATGAATATGTATGAGCCTTCCTGATTTCTTTGCTTCTCAAGGTCCCTACCAACAGGATTGCATGCATGCCTGATTACAGCAGTACATATCAATATGTGCGTAGAACTTAGAAGTCAAAGTTCTCTTCCAACTTTTCTAGAAGTTACTAGCATTGCCTCTCTTGAACATTAAGTTGTAAAACACTTCTAGCCTCACCTAGAAATCTCACATTCTAAAACAAACTCTTAAACCAAGCAGATCTAATCCTTATAGAAAAATAGGTTTATTGAACAAGTGCATGGGCAAGCACAAAAGAAAGACTCTACTTGTACATTTAGCAGCCAGAAATGAAGAACCTTGTTTAGATTTTTTTTTTTAATCAGTGTCTAAGAAAATCATTTGGAATGTCAAGGCAGTGCTGATCATTTTTATTTATTTTTTCTCCCCTAGCTTGGTATGCATGTTATGTTCTCTGTCTTCCTAACATTAGGTCCATCTCAAACATTCTCTGTCGAAAACAGAATCAAAAGAACATAGCAAAGTTAGCAATCAAAGTTAGATCCACATGCATCAGGTCAAAAAAAGGGAGAGGGGGAGAAATAAGCATGTCTAGTTGTTTCCTAGGGGTTCCCCATAGTTTGCATAACGTTCATGTTCCAGGTCACTCAGCACATTCCGTTTCTTGCCAGGAGTTCCAGCCCCGACGTCAGTGCGAGGGTAAGTTTGCAATTTGTGCAATTCTTGAGACAGTTTGCCCAGCACACAAGTACTCAGACTGGCACAGCGTTTGGAAATGGGTCTATCCAGGCTGCAGGGGGGAAAAAAATAAAAACATGCCCAAAGGAAGAGTAACCTCAAACATGCACATTCATGCATTTCTTCCCTACATACAAATCTACTGTTAGGAGACTTAAAAATTCATTCACAATAAATCCAAACTCTCAGCATCACATTCCATGCAAGGCAAGTTCATACATAAGCAGTCAGGAGGAAAACACTATTTGTTAATGGATCCAATTTTGTTGACAAGCAAGTCCATTAGCCTTTTGGATGCCCACATATTCAGGGGTCAGGAAATTAAACTTCCCCTGTATTCCACATGCTGTTCAGTGCCTCATCCATCCCCATGCATTGCAATGCAAATCCTGTTAGGATAATGCAAGTGCTCCTGCATGCCTTTGGTCCGAGGGAGATGGCGCTGCGTGCATCGGGAGGAGCACATCCCTCCTGCCAGGGGCTTTCCATGCCTTACGACAGCATGCACTTGCACGACAGAGAATCCAAGAGTGACTGAGAAATCCCCTAACACTCCCACTGGGAAGAACGTACCTTTTGCTGCCATATTTTAACACAACCCCCTCATTCAAGCTCAAATCGCCCTCCACTTTCAGAAGTAAGAGACAGATAGAGGCAGGTTAACTGGGTGGAAGCCATTCTCTTAACATCAACACTAGGATGTCTCTGCAGTATCATCCTTTACCAGTTAGCCATAACCCCGAGAAAATAAAGAGATCTTGACCTGCAGAGGGTCTGCTCAGATAGCTTTTGCTAAATATCAAACACATAACACTGCCACGTGGCTTTTCTAGTGCCCAGGACTGCAGTCCTTACCTGTTCCCCTCGGAGGCTTGCTCCAGCTCTTCTGCTGTCATCTGTATGAACTCTTTCACCAGCGCATTTAATAACCTCCGAGCTTCGTAATCACTGAGAGTCACTCGATCCGTTATGGACTCCAGGCCAGGTCTGGGCAGAGGGAGGGAAAGCAGGGGTTGGACAGGCATTGCTGCATGTCATTGACAGTGCCTTTCAGGGTGGGAACACGCAAACCCCGATGCACTCCCCTCGTGCGCAGCGGCAGGCGTTTCATAGATGGAAGCAAAAAGCCACAGCACGAAAAAGCGGCCGCCTTTCTCCTTCGCTCTGTTTCCCTCCTAGACCTCTAAAGAATTATTAAGCATTTTCACATATTAAGCATTTTCACAGCATTCAGACAGAGCACTCAGCAACAGGACCAGCTTCTTACCTGACTGGGGCTGCCTGGAAGCTGTCCATCTGGCACACAACCAAGGCATAAACAGCAAGGAAAGATGAAATCTTCAGCATAACCATGATTTCCTCTCTACAACAAAGAGGTACATCAAGCAATGGCTGTTTTCCAACCCTCTCAATCCTGCAAGTTCCACTAAAGAGGTCATTGCTTCCTAGCCACAAGTAGAACAAATATGAACAGCTTCATATTTTAAGTTCGCCTTTTTGTTTATTTTGATTATTGCTTTTATGCTTTCATTTTCACAAAAATTTATGGTAGTTTAGCACTGTTACAGGGCAGAAAAATGTGGCTTTTCAGACCTGCAGCTATTTGCATTCAACTTAAAGCACTTTTCCTCAAACTGGCAGAAAATATGTTCCTCTAACTACTGCACACAATGTCACAGACAGTGTCTCCGACACGGACAGATACAAGTCACAAGGAAAAACAGTAAGTGTTTAACATTTTTAAGAACAAAGTGCCCCTGTTAGCACTTTACCTGAAGCTGCTTGCCAGCCAGCACACTAACACCCCAATTCAGATTACACTTTAAGAATTAAGTACTTTAATTTCAATAAATATTTCTACTCTGAAACCAGAGAAGAGGATAAGTTAAAAATCAGTCACAAGCACAAAACCTGTAAAAATACCTATTACTGAAGATTTGAGATACACCTCTCTCACAGCATCAGTGTCTTGGACTCCAAGGAGCACATCATAACCACCACATCATCCTCATTTTTGCCAGCTCCTAGTACTCGACGGGAACCACGAGCCCCCTTCCAAAGGACGCCCCGCTTCCCCGCGGCCCCCCGGAGCGCCCTGGCCGTGACCTTTGCCGCAGCACTTTGTCCTGGCCGGACACACCACGTCGCATCGGCGGGGTACGGAAGTGACCGTGCGGGGAAGAACTGTACCCCCCCGCCTTGGCTCTCGCTGCCTCGCGTACACGAGCACGTGAATGGAGGTACCAGAGTCCGCGCTCCGGCAGAGACTCGGCGCTGCCGGGACCCGCCCCGCGCAGGGAGCCGCGGCGGAAGCGGCGCTTACCGGGGCAGGGAGCGGAGCACGGGCGGAGGAGCGGGCGCGGTGCCGGAGTCGCCGCCGATCCGCGGTGTCACGCACCGCTCGCCGCCCCCTTTATACCTGCCGCCGCCGCCGCCTGCGTGGGCGCCCG
>VXAC01005860.1:390175-425086 GCA_013399225.1 Rhipidura dahli | reverse complement strand
GCTGCCGCCGCGCCCCCGCGGGACCGCTCACGCGTGGCGACCTCTGCAGCAGTGGGACCGCATTGCAGAGCGGGGCCGCTCCCTCCCCGGGAATTCCCGCCCCCCCGGCCGCGGCTCCGGCGCGGAGCCCGGGTGTACCCGGTGCTCTGCCGGCGCCCCGACAGCAACCGCGTGTGGGTGGTGGGGGTTCCGCGCTGGCGGGCCCGGGAGGGATGTGCAGCGGGGCAGGGGCACGGCGGACGGCAGAGCTGATCGCTGCCCGAAGGGAGCACACCGAGCCCCCTCAGTTCCCCGGCAGACGAGGGAGCGCTGGCGGCGGCACCCGCCGCTCCTCACCGGGGCGAGGGACAAGTGACACCTACGAGCAGCCCCGTGGCGGCAGCGAGCAGCTCCCGTGTTCTGCCCTGCCGGGCGCCCACACCGGCCCCTGGGCCGGGGCCGCGGAGTAACTCCGCGCTCCTAGGGGAAACCATCAGCATCACCGCCTTCTCCATCACGCAACTTCAGGGCAGGTGCAGCGCCTTTCCGCGCACGGAAGAGGCGCCTGGGAAGGGGGGCTCGCCCCCGCGCTGCCCGGCGCTGAGCGCCGCCGGCGGGGATTACCGGGCAGCTGCCCTCCGCCCATGCATCACCGGCCGAGGACCCTCTGTCACTGCGGCCGCCGCCGCACCTGCCCGCTCAGGATGTTTGCCCGGGGCGGTGTTTGCCCAGGCGCAGCAAGCACCGGCCCGGCGGGGGCGGCCGCGGGGAGACGCGACACGGGGGGGACACAACAGCGCTGCCGCCCGGAGCGGGCGCGGGGAGGGGGAGAAACGGCCCGGGCGAGATGCTCTGCAGCGCCTGGGCGCAGAGAGCTCTTCCACCGCCCCTCGGGAAACTGGGAGCGCCTTTCCTGCCCGCCCGAAGTCGCTGGGCGTTTGCCGAGCACGGCGGCAGCGGCAGCCCCGCGGCACACGGATCCCCAGCCGGCCATGGCCGGGCGGGGATGCGCAGGGCCCCCGACCGTCCCCGGGACCTCCGGTGCGACGCGGCTCTGCCCGTCCCCGCCCCTGCCCTCGCTCCCCTGCATCGCTTCCCAGCTCCCGGCGGCTGCGGGCACCGCCGGCGGCAGCAGTGGGAGACGTCTGTGCCGCTGTCGCCGTTCCCGGCGGCGAGCAGAGCCCCTCGCACACTGCGCTCACACTGCGCGCACTGCGCGGCCGCGCAGGGAGCAGGTGACCAGCGAGGCTGGATGGCGCGTTTCGCTGTTCGGATGGACAGGGAGCTTTCCTGGGAACACCCCGGCGGCTCTTCGTTTATGTTTTTGCAGCTGCCAATGACAGGGTCACTCCCGGCGGCAGGTTCCGTGTGTTCGCCGGGAAGTGTGGATGAATTTTGCGAGAGCCGCGGGGCGGGTGATGTTTTGTTGATGAGATTTTAGGTGGGAAGTTTAGAAGAAAACCCACGGACACACAGAAAGCACACGCGAGTGGCTGCCATCCGGGAAGGGATTGTTGTTTCCATCGCCATCCGCCTTTCGGGGTGCCCCGGCCCTCTTCCCTCCCAGCGCGGGGGCGGCTACCGGCGGGCGCTGCGCCGCTTCGCCGCCCTCGTTTTGCAGAACGACGACTGCAAAACCCTGCAGGCTGTGGGTTCTGCTTTTTTTCCAGGTGACAACCCAAACCACTTTTTGGGGCGGTTTTGAGGTTGATTTTTTTTCCCCCCTTTCTAATACGTCTTCGTAGCCCTTCACGAGCTGCAGCCCCCGAGAGGGTGGCAGAGGGGATGCTGCCTGGAAAGCTTCCTGCTCCCCGCCGCTCTGCCAAATTTGAAAGTTCGTTTTAAACAGCAGCTCCCTCGCACGTATGCTCACCATGGGAATCCCCCGGGAGAAGGAGTCTAAGTATTTGATATAAAATCTCTTCCGTTTTCAGGACTCCTGTTCTGGTTTTAAGGTAGTTTTTCTGAAGATGCGTTTACAAATATTAGGCAGTACCTAAAGGAAGGGCTCAGCTTTGCTTTTACTGTTCTAATGGGATTTATACAGTTTCACCAACAGAAAGAAAATGTAGGAACTCAAATGACTGGGCTGCCAGTCTGATATTTCTAACTCCACTCTTCTTTTTGTCTTCCCATACTAACAGTTCATCGTTCCCATTTCCTTTGGGGAAGTATTTACTCCTTGCTCACATAGAATATTCCCGTGTTCAAAGTTAAAACAATAAAATTCCAGACGATTCTATTGTAATAGCTTATCTCCGTTTCCTCTTTCGGGGAGGAAAAAGCTAAATTTCGACTTGTGGTTGATTCCAGTCAGTTCAAGCCCTTCTCCTGCCAGTGTGGCTCGGTCCCGGGCTGGAGGATGCGGTGATTAGAGGATTTCAGGTGCCAACATTTCTACTTTAAGCTTTCACAGGAAGGAGTGTAAATTTAAACCAACAGGTACGAATGCCAATAGATCCACTCTTGTGCACGTAGAGATGATGTAGCACTTGGATGTTGGCAGGCACTTTGGCTGCTCCTAGCCAGCGCTAATGGAGGGACTCCCAGCTGGAACGCTCGTCCTATTCCTTCCCCCCACCCCCCCTTAGCTATATGTCATCTGGTCTCCCCAGATATATTTTCTTTTTGCAAATCTCTCTTCTCTTGTACATGAGATGGAGAAGAAGGGCAGTTGACCAGTTTGTCTGTTTTTGAAGCAGTAAAAAAGATACGGGATTTTCACAGGACCATGTTCTTGTGTTGCTTAATAAATCCAAAACCAGAAGTTAAGTGTTCATGGAAAATCTAGCAAAGAGGGGTACTTTGCAGCACTGCACTAAGGAAGTGAGACATTTACTGAAACAATCTGTTCCAGAGACTTGTTCTGCCTTTTTCAGTGCTGGGTATAGGTTCAAAGCAGATTAAATAAAAAGCCACAGAATGACTGGATTTTTTTTATTATTAATTTTAAGAAATAGGATTACCTAATGCAACCCCCAGCTCCAAGTAAAATTAATTTCATTTTCAAATAAATTTGTTTTAATTTGTAGAGAATAAGAAAAATCTGGGCTACATTTAAGTGACTTTCTCAACACTAGATGCAACTTCTTACAATATTATACTCTTTGATATAATTTAATAAATACATTTAAAGGCATGACCACTTTTTCTACTGTAAATATTGCCATTATGCCAAGAAGCCACACACACTGCAGTCAAGTTCTTCAATGCTACAAGCTGCCATGCTGGTAAACAAAAAAAACATCACATTTATATTGTATGGTGCAATTTTTGTTCAATACTAAAATGTAATTCTTCAAGAAAGACAAGACTGTGAGCTGCACAGATAAAATCTCCATTCCCATGGTTTGTATGAGAGAAAGGTGGACCCTACAAAAATGAAAGGGGAGACAGTGATGAGGCAACGATCCACAAACACAGCAGGTTCTCTGTGAGGGAGGTGAGCATGATTCAGGTCTCTGCTCTCTCTGAGTTTGCTCTTCACAACAACATATCAACCTTTTTCAGGTAAGGACTATTCATGATAAAGCCAGCTGTAAAGCTCACATGCTCTTTCTTTACAAAGAGAACCCGGGGAGTCACTTCTCTGGGTTTTTGGTGGATGTGTGGTCCTTCTGATCCAGGATCCTGCCTCCTTGAAGAGCCAGCAAACACTGCTCCCTAAGAAGACTCTACAAGCCAGTGGGGCAAGGTGAGCAGAGCTAACATTCTAACAGTTCATTGTAACCTCTTCTGCAGAAAATGAAATGCACTAAGCCAGAGTTCATGGTGGTGTGCTGTTGTAAAAGCAAGCTGTATGTTAGCAGGAGTATCATGTTTGAGGCCTGGGAGGTAATCATGACACTCTACTTGCTGCTGATAAGATCTGGATCAAAAAGACTTGGGCAAGTTGGAGAAAAAATGCCAGTAAGAGTTATCAGGGATCCTATAAAATGATTTAGGGAAACAAAGACCAGGGAAATGTAAAAGAAGGAAAGACTATGGAGAAAAGTGGTAACAAAAATATAACTACTTGCCATGAAACAATAACAATCTGCAATCTGGTACTATATTATATATATACAGTCTTGAAGGGCTACAAAGGACACACCATACATGAGAAGAGCTTTCTACAACTGAGATTAATGACATGCAAGAATAGGTTGCACTGCAGTTATGGCACCTCTTTCAGTGGAGGATTTTATGGCATGGTACTCTTAACACCTGTCAGGAGTGACAAATATAGGTGAGATGCTCTGGGGAAGGAACATAATCCATTACATTTGTTCCCTTCCTATCTTTCACCTCCAGTTTCTGTGACACCATAATTTGAATAGCTGGAGAGTGGCTTCAATTCTGAAACCTACATTTATAACTTTTGTAGGCATTTGGGTTTGCAAAACTTCCATCCCTAATTGATCAAATTATTTCCTCAATCCTGCTCCCACAGTCTCTGAAAAACCACATTAAGATTTAGCATAAGTTCACATCAAGCTTATCCACACAAGTAATATTGTACCTATCTATCTCATAGTTTGGTTTGAATTTGGCCCAAAAAGGAAAGCTTCTTTTTTATTAAAATGCAGTACTTTCCTGAGAACCAGAACGTTGATATAAATCCCAACACTAAAGCATTTCCTTTTTAATGGACATTAAATCTGGATTTAGGCTGCTTCAGTGCCTACTTTTGAGTAAGTGCAACTGCTGTTGAACTAATTAGTGAAAAATCTATGAATCACTCTGGAAGCAAATTATCCTCCAAAATGCCTTAGAAAAGCTCCAAGACTGATTTATGAAAGACATTTTAAACAGAAGATCAGTGTTGCATTGGTTTAATCTCCTTGAAACCTTCTTACTGCACAAAAAAACCCAAAAGGCTCAGTAGCTTTTGTGGCAATTTCCCCAGATATATTCAAAATCCACTTTGGAAAAATCCTTTAAACCAGACTGGGCCACACTGTCCTGCACTGAGGTTTGCTGGGCCAGGCAGAAGGGGCAGACCACAAGGAAGTTTTGCTACCACTTTGTCATCTTCTGTGTTGGGTTAGCACAGCTCAGCCTCCAAGTAGGTTTGCAGAGGCTCCAGCCATCTCCTGCCACCTGGAAACACATTCCCACCCTCTACAACTGGCACAATTCCAGCTCTGTCCCAAGCTACACCTCCAGCAGGCTGACAAGGAGAACCCCTCACACCCAACAAACAGAGGGAGGGTCAGACTTGCAGCATTACCAGGGTAACACTGAGGGGATGCACTACGGAGGAGAATCTCACTCTGAAAATGTTTCAAAATCAGCACTTCAGGTTTTTTGCATTCTGCAGGAAAAATGGGAGTTGAAAAAACAACCTCAGAACAGAGAACTAATCCTGTTAAGCAATAGCATGGTTATAAAACTTTGATTTCATTGCTTGCACAAGTGCTGTGATACTATCTTATGTATTGCCAGAGCATGTCAGCAAAAATAGGGTGAGAAACTGTTTGTCAAGTCCTCATGTTAATCCTTGCTTGCTCTTTACAGGATGTAAGATGAGTGGAAGTCCTCGTGTCATCATTTCATTCTTTGCCTTGCCAGTGCTGAGGTCTGATGAAGCCACAGAGTAACTCAGTATTTTCCTCAGTCCCTCCCAGAGCCATGCAGCTCTCCTGACATTGTTAGGTCCTACAGCACTGATTTAGCCTCTGCCTGTGGTGAAATTTGGGGCTAAAAAAGATCTCTCTCTTTTCAGTGCTGGTAAATAGCATATGAAGGCAAAGGCTATTACAACATCATATTTGCTAATCTACTTTCAGCAGAGTTTCTGGGAACTGATAGTCATATGAGACCATCAATTAAAGAGATAAATTTCTAAATTTATGCACAGAACTGACTTGAGTATATTCTGAAAGAACCAAAAAATGCAACATGCCAAAACTATTTTTGAAGTTAAGCCAGTCTCTCAGCTTTCTGAGTCTGCTTGACAGATAAGCAACGTTTAGGCAGAGTAGGACTGTGATGAAGGAAAAGGATGTGACTGAAGGAAAAGGTGGGGTTTTTCTCAGTAGTCAATCACAAGATTCACAAGGGAAACCATCAGATGTGTTTCTCTGTTTTAGATAATCTACAAAGCACCAGCATCATTACAGGATTAAGCCCAGGAGAAAATTTTAACATGGAAGTTGATCATTCACTACGATGACACAGGTTAAAAAGAGCTTTGACTCTTCACTTGTCAGTGGGCTTATGAAATTAATTTCTTTCATGACAAGCATGCCCGTTTTACACACGTCTGTAGAGATATCCCTCTTTTTCCTGACCCACCATCAAAGGCAAGGAGCAAAATTCTTACAAATCTGTCTGTAAAGAAGTTGTTTTCTTGCACTTTATAAATAATTTCATGATTTCACTGGACAAGAGACATTACTATAGGAATGGGTAACACTTCAATCTGATAAAGGTTTGCCTTTGTTTTCCAGAAGTGCAGCTACAATGTCAGCTCTGAAGAATAGGAACACCAGAGCCTGGTTCAAACTATAGCTAAATTCAAGTTTGTGAGATATTTAAGGAACTTTGGAAACAACTTAATTTTTCTCCCCAGAGTTACCATCAAGATCTTAACATTGCTACTGAAAGACCAGCCACACCTGTCAGTATATTTCTTCAAAAGTCAAAACCATATATAAGTATGTGTAGTAAAAGAATACAAAGCCAAATAATTGCTTTCTGATTTTCTTGAGTGGACAGGAGCACAATCATTTCCTGTTACTCCAACTTCTGCTTACAGAATTTCCAGTGCAAAGTAATTGTAAAACTTGATGACTAGAATGTTTCAGAATTTAATAAAGATACATGCTTTAATGGGTTTCTTTACTCAGCCATCATTTTTATAATTGAAATAAAAAAACCTTTATTCATCCTACGAGGTTGCTCATTTGATCATCCATGATTAAGATGAGTAAAACATCCCCAAAGAAGTAATTCAGCACAAGCTGCCCACACACTTCTGAATGAATGAATGAATGAATGAATGAAAAAATAATTTAAAAATAAAAAGATCAATCAGAAACTGGCAAGAAATCCTGCCCTTGGACAGCAACTGGAGTTTTGCATCCCTAAACCTGCATTCTTAAGTGATTTCATCTGTCCACAAGGGTTTATTTATCACTTACTTTTGACAAGTTTCAGTCATCTTTGTCCATGCTGCTGCTTTTTACCTCCATTTAATCACGCATCTTTTAGAGGATCTCAGATCTTTAATCTTGGTTGATTCACCACCTTTTAGCATTTGGCTTGACCAAAATGGATTTTATTTTCCTGCAATCATGCTCTTCAGTTTCCCTTCCTCTGTAACAGTGGATAACATCACCATCTCTTCTCCATCCCACAGCTCAAGCACCATGGTAAGGTCAGTTTTGACTGTTCTCTCCTCTGCTTGAAGATAATTGACAAATATTGTTTGCTTCCCCCCCACACTCCCCGCCCCCAAGTCTATTCCTTCCTTTTTAGTCAAATATTTGGACTTTTCTACAGTGTCTTTTTTTCTGTATCTTTTTTTTCTCGCTCTTCTTGGGTCTTTCCTAGGCTATTTTTCCCTTGTTTTTCCCCTTCAAAATGTTTGCTGCCAAAACTGCTAATCACCTTTCTTTTCTTACACAAATGCAGAATCATGATCATCTAAAACTTTGGGTATTACACACTTAAATAACAGAACATAGACTATAAGAAGTAAAAATACACTAAAGCAATAGTACCTCTTCCTATGTTTTCTCACACATTTAAGCATGTTCACATCTTACTTTACTCCTTGGCAATTTCTCCTCATTCTTCCTCTGGCTGGAGGCAAGCTGAGATCCTGAATCTCCTGCCCTTTGGTGAAAATTCTTTAGGCACTGACATTGAAAATACCGACATTTATTGCAGTTATGGCCCAAGTAATTTTCTTAAGACACCAAGCGGTATCATACTGGAAGAAAGAATGAAGAAATAACTTGGAAGAATGAAAAAAATAAACCTCAAGCTCAAGAAGGGCTCAAGCCACTTCTTTGTATTCTGACAAACTTGGTAAGATTTTGATACAGGATGCTGGCATTGTCTCAGGTTATCAATCAGCATAAATTCCTTACCTGTTTAGACCTTATCGATGTTCTTAAAAATCTATGTACAGATATTGGGATGAATTCAACAAGAAAGACATCTCCAGTTAGAAACACATGGCATAGAAATTGTAATGGGCCGGGAATGCTTTTGTTATGCCTCGAATTGCTTGTAAAAAGGTAGTAATGCAATAGCACAACCTGTGTGAGTGGAAACTAATCTGGGCTTGTTTGTGAAGTGTTTTGCCAAGAATGTCACGCGGCACTGCAACGCTGCTCTCTGACCTCTGCCTTACCGATCTCGGTCACTTGTGCGGCGCCAGCCCTCCTTCCTGAGCCATCATCCCGCCAAGTAACGACAACCTTTGCATGTTACAGGTGTGATCTCCGTGCTGCTGGGTCACCCGGACGGGGACATTCCCCGCCTGCTGCCTGCGGGGACGCCGGGCCCTTTGCTGCTGCTGCGGCTCCCGGTCGGGCTGTGGCGGGGTCAGGGAGCGCAGGGCAGGCTGCGCAGCGCAGGGAGCCGCACGCACCGCACCAGGAGCTGCCGCCCACCCACCGACTCCCAGGAATCGCTAAGGCACACATCTGCCAGCGGGAAGCACTGCGCGTTTATTGTCCCAAGGCTCCCCAAGCCTGAAGTGTCTCTGGGAAAGACATCTCGAAACTGTGCAGTTGAGATTCTACAGAGACTCAATAAGGAGCAAAGAATCGCTGGTTCCGTCCCTCAGGGTCGGAGTGCGGAGCGCGCAGCCGGCGCTGCGTTTAAACACGCCACAAACGCCGACGTACCAGCTAGGACTGTTATACCAGGAAAAAAGCCAGCAAGCCAGCAGAAAAGCAGAAGCGCTCCTGACGCGGCGGGCGGAGCATCCGCGGCCCAATCGGCGGCCCCAGGAGGGCGGCGGGACGGGGGACGGGGCANCCCCGCGGGGCTGCCGCTGCTCGGCAACATCCCCGCGCTGGGCGCGGAGCAGCCGCACGTCTACATGCGGCGGCAGAGCCAGATCCACGGGCAGGTACCGCCGCCCGGGAGCCCGCGGAGGGAGCGGGGAGGGCCGGCCGGGGGGGATGTGCCGCCCTACCCTGCCCCGGTCCGGCCCGGCCCGGCCCAAGCGGGTCCCGGTGGCCGCGGCAGCCCCGGGCGGAGCGCCCCGCCGGTAACGGGAGCGGGACCGGGATGGGGAGCGCTGGGCTCTGGCGGAACCGGTGCTGCGGGCGGCCCGGCCCGAGAACCGGGGCAGGAGAAGGGGTCCCACCTCTCTTACACGCTCTCTGAGGCTCCTGCGCTTCGTTCCTTTTCGTTGGTGCAATGCTGAACGCGGTGTCCTGCCCCAAACGGAGCTCCCTTGTTCCAGATCCGCAAGTTCTGCGCTTAAAAGTAACAAAATTACAACAGTCAGAGAGCAGGCACTGGGATAAATAATAAATTTCACTGAGAACATCTTCAGTACCTTCAGTACTTTCAGTGAGTGCAATAGATAACATCTGTTACACTCACTGAAAGTACCTTCGGCGGGATATTTGAGATACTTACTTACAGCCCATTAGTGTAACTATGTAAAAATGGATTTTCTTCTTTCTTTTTTTTTTCCTTTCTTCTCTATCGGGTGTTTCTTTCCATCAGCCAGTTCTAAGCAGCCAATCTCCTCCTACAAGCTTCGTAAAAGGTGACTCCAGACTAGATCTAACGTGTAGTTTGGAAATAGAAAAAAAAATAGAAGAAAAGGTAAATGTTATTCAAGCAAAATACTAGGACAAAGAGATAAGAAATAGGAAGGAAAATGTGTTGTCAAAAAACTAAGCTTTGTACTTGCCTGGAATGCTGTGTGTAGATTTAGCCATCTGCTCTCAGAAAGGATCCCACAGAATTTGATGGAGCTTGGAAACAGCATATTAGGATTTGGGGGACTGTGGAAAAATACAATCAAAGGGGTTTTATTTTTTTTTTTAATCATGGATATAAAAGGAGTAAAGATAAATAAACTAGATCAACATATACAATACTCCCAGATAGGGGCAGAATTATATTTGGAATGTCTTGTCACATAAAAAAGAAGAGCCATTATAACAGTGAAAACACCAAGTTTGCTGAAATAAAATAGTCATGGACTCATAGAATCATTGAGGTTGGAGAAGACCCTTAAGATCATGGAGTCCAACTGTTAACCCAGCATTAAGCCATGTCCCCAAATGCCACATCTGTTCAGCTTTTAAATACCTCCAGGGATGGTGACTCCACCACTTCCCTGGGCAGCCTGGTCGAGCACCTGACAATTCTTTGGGTGACACCCCCAGCTGTCACACAATGTGTCATTAGGCTAACACAGTTTCATGTTGTGGATGTCAACAGCTCTGATGTGAAGAAAAATCTAGAGATTTGTATTGGTGAAAATCCACATTTAGAACGCTGAGGGAACGTGTGGAAAGGGATCTAAGATTTCATTCTGGAGTTTAGCCTCAGTTTTAATTTTTTAAATGTAGATTCAGATTTTAATTTTATAATTTTTTTTTTTGTCCTGGTTGTGCCTTCTGCTGGTATTTTACCTTCCTCCAAAGCATCTGGAGCTAACCACTTGTGGAAGGAGGAGCTGGGCCTAGCTGGGCTCTGCTCTCAGGTGTTGGCTGTCACCACGTCCCTCACTGTTCTCAAAGGACTTTAGGAAAGTGTCCCCAGATTTGGTTTGAAGAGCTGGTTGCTTGAGGTGCACAGCAAAGCACAGAATGCAGTGTGGGCTAATTTACTTTATCTTTTGGCAGAACAAATTAGCCCACAACAGACTGTTCTGTGCAGTGCCACAGCTGTCCCACCTCTGGCCACCCATGTGCCCTACTGAAGGTTACTCACCTCTGCATTCTGCACTGATGTTTAGTGTTGTTTCACTTGTTCATTCCTTGTTCTCCAGGCTGGGGTGTAACAGCATTTGACACTTTTTCTTCCTTTTTCCTTTGCCCCCAAAAGATCTTCAGCCTTGATCTGGGGGGTATCTCTGCTGTTGTGCTGAATGGCTATGATGCAGTCAAGGAGTGCCTCGTCCATCAAAGTGAGGTTTTTGCAGACAGGCCATCTCTTCCCTTGTTCAAGAAGCTGACAAACATGGGAGGTGAGTGCTAATGTCTTTCAAATAAAAATGTAATTTTTGTCCCATAGATGAAAAAAAATCACATGTGCTTTTAGCCATTTTTCTCTACTTGATGTCTTTTTATAAAATACTTGAGGCTTCTTTAAAGATATTTGGAAAGGATTGTCACTTGTGGACAATGTTCCATAGCCAGATGTCTGAAATTTTTTATCTAATTTTTTGTCTTGTTAAATGATTTTGTTATCTTATGGGGGAAGAAAAATAAAGCATTGCATAAAATACCATGTCAAAATATTTTTTCAGGCTTACTGAACAGTAAATATGGCAGAGGATGGACAGAACACCGCAAATTAGCTGTAAATACCTTTCGAATTTTTGGATATGGTCAAAGGTCCTTTGAACACAAAATTTCAGAAGAATCTCTGTTTTTTCTTGATGCCATTGAGACATACAAGGGCAGACCGTTTGATCTTAAGCACTTGATAACAAATGCTGTTTCAAACATTACTAATTTGATTATTTTTGGAGAACGTTTCACATACGAAGATACTGAATTTCAGCACATGATTGAGATTTTTAGCGAAAACATTGAATTAGCTGCTAGTGCTTCTGTATTTTTATATAATGCTTTTCCTTGGATTGGTATCTTGCCATTTGGGAAACACCAGCAGCTGTTTAAAAATGCAGCTGAAGTCTATGAGTTTCTTCATGAGCTTATTGAACGTGTCTCTGAAAATAGGAAGCCTCAGTCACCTCGACATTTCGTAGATGCATATTTAGATGAGATGGATTGCAATGGAAGTGACCCAGAATCTACGTATTCAAGAGAAAATTTAATTTTCTCTGTTGGAGAACTCATCATAGCTGGGACAGAAACCACAACAAATGTTTTGAGATGGGCAGTGTTATTTATGGCTCTTTATCCAAACATTCAAGGTAAGAAATTTGGCATTTTGAGGAACTGATACACTTTCCTATTGCAAATTTAACATGCTTTTTCAAAGTGGTGCATTGACCCATGGTCATCACCAAAAAAAAGTTTCTATATATTATTCTATTGTATCATTTATCAAATATACTATGGGCAGAGGCAGAAAGCTTGTTTTAAATGCAAAGAGGGTATCAAAAGTCAAGTGTCATGATAAAATTTTAACATATTATTTTGTGAATACATTTTTATGCAGCTTTAGTATTTTTAAGTATTTCTAATATATCTAAGTTTAGCATTGTGATGCATGATCTGCTGTTGGCAGATGTACTAATCTATGTAGTTAATAAATAATAAGAAAATGTAATTAAATATGAAAGTAATAAACTAAATTAAAACCATACAAGTGTCAGCAAAAATGTAAATCAGGTTGTGGTTAACAATTTGGGTACAACTCCTTTTTATCTTAAGTGCCCCAGTTCACAACAGATTTACATATTATAGACAGGAATACTTACACTTTTGGAAGAGCATAAATGGCTTTTAAAAATAAAGAGCGGTGTTGCAGTCATTCTGAAGTAAGACAGCAATAGATGTCTGAGCATCAGCCCAGACATTTTGTGCAGAAGTTTGGATTGTAGAATTGAATCTGGTCATATTTCTGCTTTCACTGCCCCCACTTCACTTTTCCTGCCAAAACCTTTGCAGTTCTTGGTTCAGTTGGGACTTCCAGGTTGTAGAGGAAGAGCAGCCCAGATAACTTGGAAAGTTACTACTGGTGCTTTGACCAAAAAATATCACTCTAGTATCAATTTCACCATTGTTTCAGAGTGGGGATAATAACACTACCTGTGGCTAGGAATAAAGACTCTAAATTTAAAAGCTTCTAGGCTGTTGGATTTTGTAAAAGGTATTTCATATTTCAGCATCCTTTTAAAAGTATGTATACACAAATGCTTTAGCTGAAATTGAAATGTAAATTGCAAAATAAACCTCAGCTTTTATTCCTAACAGGGCAAGTTCAGAAAGAAATTGATCTTGTCATTGGCCCAAGCAAGATGCCCACCTTGGAAGAGAAGTGCAAGATGCCCTACACTGAGGCTGTTCTACACGAGGTGCTGAGGTTCTGTAACATCGTCCCCCTGGGGATTTTCCATGCAACTTCCAAGGACACTGTCGTGCGTGGTTACACCATTCCTGAAGGCACCACAGTCATTACCAACCTCTACTCTGTTCACTTTGATGAAAAATACTGGAGCAATCCAGAAGTGTTCTTTCCTGAGAGGTTTTTGGACAGTAATGGGCAGTTTGTCAAGAAAGATGCATTTATTCCTTTCTCACTAGGTAAGAGCAATTCCTTCCGCTGCTGCTTTTCACAAATCCAGAGATGTGTAACATGTAAGGGATAAAGGCCATAAATGGACAGAATGATATCCCCAGTTCTGATTCAAAGATATTCAGTATAATTCAACTTGAAGATACTCAGTATAATGTGCTCTGGAGATAAAAAAATTTTAGCATGACATCTTTTATATAGATACATATGTAGGTTTATATAAATATATGTTTTATGCAGTATAATATATAAACTAGTATAAATTCACCTTATAAAGTTATAATAATTGCCAGTTTATAATGCCTGCCAGTAGATGTAATTAAGAAAATAGCAGGGAAAAAGGCTGAAATTCACAGTATTACTTTTTAAAGCATCTTCTGTCTAGATTGGCTCTTCAAGACAGGATACAGTAGGTAACAAGTGTATCTAAATCAATTTGACAGAATAAGTTTCAGTGGCATTTGTGAGCAGCAAATTCTCTAAAATCAGTTTCTTAGTGTAAGTTATCACCTGTCCTTTCTTACAAAATACTTCCACCAGGTTCACAGAGCACTCTTAGAACACAGAAATGACCATTCCTATTCATCATGAGAGCGAAAATGCAACCGAAGATACCTGAAATCTTTTTAAAACCTTCTTTTCAATCCAGGAAGAAGACACTGTCTTGGAGAACAACTGGCTCGAATGGAAATGTTTCTGTTTTTCACCTCGTTGCTACAACGGTTTCACCTGCATTTCCCTCATGGAGTGATCCCAGAGCTGAAGCCAAGGTTGGGGATGACCTTACAGCCACAGCCGTACCTCATCTGCGCCCAACGGCGATGAAGGGAAGGGCTGAGATGGGCAGCTGGAGCACAGTGCTCCAAGCTACAGCTCAGGATCCACTTTGCCTTCTATTCCTAAACGTGTTCAAGACAGAATAGCAAAAATTTAAAGGACTAATTGTTTCTTTTTACTTGGTTTTCACGCTAAAAAACCAAACCTGAACCAAAGGTGTGCAGCACGTCCTGTGTGAAACTGGTGTTTTCACTCCAGAAGACTATTTTGAATCTAACTTCTGATACAGTTTCTAAATATTTAATTACTTAGCAAGCCATTTTACTTTGAGACAGTATTCTCATAAGCATGGAGAATATGGTTTAAAATGTTTATGCTTGAATTCATCCTTGGAAATATCATTTACATTATTCCAGCTAAGCCATTCTTTATAATTCTCTGTTAAATTTTCATAGCTAACAGGGCTTTAAAAGGTATCTATTTAATATCTGTAATTAAGAATAAACTATATTTTCCAGCTTTGAAAAACAGATTGTCTATTAAAGCATTTTAATCCTTCTTTCTCCTTGC
This sequence comes from Rhipidura dahli, assembly GCA_013399225.1. Classification (NCBI taxonomy): domain Eukaryota; kingdom Metazoa; phylum Chordata; class Aves; order Passeriformes; family Rhipiduridae; genus Rhipidura; species Rhipidura dahli. The sequence continues at coordinate 410,359 of VXAC01005860.1, read as the reverse complement.
CTTGTCTTCCCAGTTGGTCATAATTTTCTAGCAAACCAGGTAACTGTGAATTCACTTTTAAGATCTTTTATGGCTTGCTTCTCATTTAGCACCATGCACAGTGTTCAATGATTGCCATACTCCTGACAATCACAGGGCTTTTTTTTCTCCAGTATATTGCATTTCCAAACTCCTGTCCTCCACTGGCTCCCCATACAAAGTACTGTGTAATGATTAATCTCTGCTTAAATAGTCTGAAAAAGCCAGTATTTGTGTTACCAGAGTCACATGCAACTATACTACGAGTAAAGAAAATAAGCTGCTCACCCTTCTGGCCAGAGGAGAGATTTCTGGGGAGGACAAGTGCAACAGGATGGGAAGAAACAGATTTTAAATTAATTTTAAGCCCAAATTTTAGGTCTACACTCGACTTCTGCCAGCTTCATTTATTATTCTTGCCAGTTCTTGCTTAGTGGTTATTGGCAGATATAGATTTGTGTCTGCAGACCCTACAGGAGAACCTGGACCTCCAAACACAAAATGTTTAGTCCCTGCTGTGTGGGGAGAGGGGGCCTCAGGACAGGGTTCAGAGCAAAGCATGCACTGACCAAGCAGCTATTTAAGGACAGAGCTTGACCTGGTTTTTTGGACAGATAGCACTGCCACTTGGAGCTGCAGGAAAGTTGAAAAGCAGGAATTGGTGTTTCTCTGCTGACCTGATGTTTTCAGCTTGTGCTGAGGAGAAATCCTTCCTTTCTTTTGAAACAGCAAAAGAGAAAAAGCAAAGAGAGCTAATAGCAGTCCACTGCCATTACAGCCTGTTTGTTAAGATGCAGCAGGTCCAGGTTAATTTACCCACATGTCTCACAGAGAGCAGCTCAAACTCGTGTTCATGTTGCTCTGAAGGGGCTGGGCGGGCTACTCCACTTCCTGAATGCCTAAGTGCCTTCTGTGGGGAAGATTTTAAGGCTCAGAAAAGGGAGGGAGGAGGCAAACCTCATTTCTGTGCATTGGGTACACCACGAAAACTGTGAATAAACCACTCCTAAGCCATTGGCAGACTGGGGTCAGGAGTCATGATCCAGGTTTTTCTGGGTAGCGAGTAGGTGTTGTGTGCTTGTGAAAAGCACATGAGGAAAAATAGTGGAATCTGCTGTGCCTTCAGTGTGAAGCAGTCCTGAAGAGTGCAGGGCTGCAGTTCTGGACTCATGGCAAATTCTTCTGTTGCCAACCCTGTGCTCTTAGATCAGACAGCCAGAGTTATGGCAATACCTGGTCTTGCTCTCTGGGTTGCAAGAACTCTGGGCCATCCTGTGGTTAAAACATGATTCAAATGATGCCAACTGAAGCAGGGAGAAGATTAAAAACCATCAGGAACCGGTTCTTGCAGGGAGCCATGCTCAAAATGCAGCTGACCAGTTATAATTCCCTTTTGCTGAGGTATTTTGAGATCTAACTCCTGGCTAGTCTTTAATCCATTTAATGAGAACCATATTGATTATATGTCGTTCTGGTTTCTAAATCAAAATGCCTTATAAAAGCCTCAGAATATCAATCCAAACTTTTACCATTATCTGCCAACTTATGGTCTCGTTTAAGCAATCAAATACATTTGACAAACTGTCTTTTCTACAGCTCCATATCAGTATTAGTCATATTTACATGTTTCATTCTCCTTCAACTTTTTCATTATTTTCCCTCTGACTTAGAATTATCCTAATGATCCAATTTAATAATTTGAAATATAGACATACTAGTAGGTTTTTTTCTTGTGCTCTGGAATTTCTCCACTGTATCAACATTGATCAGTAATGAACATCAGTATCCAGCCAGATGTTCAAAATTTCCTGGTGGGATGTTCAGATATTTCCAGCTGAAATTTCTAGGATAGATAGCTGCTGGATGCTATTTAACATTGTTTGGGGTTAAAGGTTGATATATTAACCAGTGTGTCTTCATAACACTGCTGCAGGTGCTGCAGTAATACCACCACAGAGTCTTAAATCCTCCTTTCCAAATCTCTATCTCTAAACTGAAGTTTTGAGGTTGTTTTTGGCAACGTCAGCATTCCCAAAGACAGAAAAGGGAGCACTACAAGTGTATAATTTATGACACTGAATAAATGCTGAAGAAGAATCTCTCATTATCACCTAATTTCCTGAGCTTCCACCAGTTCCAGTGACACTGGTGAACACATCCTAAGTGTGAACCTAATGAATGCAGTAAGGTTCATTAATTAATAAATTCAGAAATCAACTATACAAAGGGAGCTTTCATAAGAGTTCAAGAAACATTACTGCTTCTCTGAAAGTAAATAGCTTAAACTTCCTCTGATATACTTTTATATGTATCCAGAATGTGTTGTGAGAGAATAACCTAGAGAATTTTAATAATGCTTTTTTTTTTGGCTTGTCAGTACTCACTTAAAGTAGTTCACCTAAATCAGACTATGTAAAAGGATGTAGCTACATTTTTTTCCTTGAAAAATCTCTCATGTGTCAGATTTCAGTTTGTCTTCAGAAAGGGATGATGAAACAGAAGTGAAAAGGAGAACATTATAGCCAGTGATTATAATATAACATGTTTGATGTTATGTACACAAAAAATGTGTAATGTTTTAACTGGGAGTTCTCTCTATGTAGAGAACTTCTGTTAAATGTTCCAGTGCTAAAACAGCCTGAGGTCACAGAGCAAACAGGTTTTTTCTTGATTTAATGTGTTGTTCTGCTATACAGATTATTAATCTAATTAAAATTCAGGCTGGCTGAGTAGTGAAAATAATGACTAATCAGCATTTTTTTAGCCTGAATTGATCTTAAGGGTTTGTGCAAACACTAGAGAGTAGATGAGGCAGATTATGTTGTTGTAAAGATAGTGAGTTCATGATAAGAGTAGCAAGCTCAGAGAAAAACACAGTAAAAAATAGCAAAATCCCTTTGAAAAATGAGTGAAAATTAGATTGTGTAAATTTTGTAGCAATGTACTGGATATGAAAATATAAGGATTCAGGATAAACAAGGGGGAAAAAAATCAAAATGGTGAAGATACAAGATCAGAATTTGTCTTTGGTTCAGAGAGATGGACTGATGAAAACACAAGGTAACAAGGCCAAGTTCAGAGGACTATTCAGGAGGAGTTTAAAAGAAAAAAGAAGAATGAATCTTAGTACTAATTGCTCTGTGAAGATACAGAAATGAGTTTTCAAACCAACAAGTTTTCCCAGGTGTTTTTTTGACACCGGGCCTGATAATTCAAACCCTCTGTCTAATCAAGATCAAATTAAACTACGGCTCTGGGAATCTCCTGCCTCATTCTGTCCTTTCATAACAATATAAATTGAGCATCAGCAGATTCTCCCAGTTCTAGATGATCCCTTCAGGCATTTTTGAAGACTGTCAACTCTGTCCATGTCATTAGAATTAGGCAGAACCCACACTGGAGTGGTCATTCCTTCAGAAGGCTGCCAGGCTTCAGGAGACATTACATTTGTTACATTCTTCCGAATAAGTAACATTCCAAATAGATTAAACCCATTAAAATAATGGGAGCATATCAGGAATGTGCAATCTAATCCAATATCTTGCTATTACTGCAGCAGATGGCTGCCTGCCCAAATTTTTACATGTGATGTAGACCGGCCTATAGCAACATTCCAGAAAACAGAATAAACTGACTCTTTATTCTGCTGCTGTTTTCAAGTCCTGACTTCCTTTTCTACACTCATGCCAAAAGAAAAAAAGAAAATTAAAGGAAATATTTTTAATTTGTGTAAACTACGCTTTATCAGAAGCATGAAAAAATACTGTGCATTTAAAAGCTTTTTCCATTACAGTTAATTTGTTCAGGTGCTCAGGCACATTAGGCCCATCAGCCTCCAGACAGCAGGATCCACCCATGGATGGATCACTTAGACCCTCACCAAAACAAGGGGGTAAAGGAAGGTCCCTCACTAATCTGGGTAACACAGGTACAGTTTCACACCAGTAAAGAATGAAAGTTAGGGAATAGAATCACCATGGATAAAACATCTGAAAGAATTCCAGTTGTTCTCAGCTAATTGAGTTTCCTTTCTCCACAGGCATCCCCGTTTGAGGGGTCAAAAGATGCCCTTTTGCTTATCTTCAACTCATACAATAGGCTCNCTTTTTTTTTTTTTTTCAGAAGCATAAAAATTGCATTATAAAGCCACTTCAGGACATTTTCAGGTCTTGTTCCATTTTATTTTACATTCTGAAAAAGAACACCATTTCTCTCTCAAAGAATGTACAGCCTAAACTGCCACACTATAGAGAGAAATGCAACATACCTTAATATTGCATTTACTGCACCACAGATTGTAGGTATAATCTGTAAAATATTCAAGCTCTTTGTGCCAGAATGAATGCCATGATTATATAGAGACTGTAAGAATTAATTCATTGCTGATTGGAATAAAATTTAGTGCTAAGAGCTAAAATTTGTCTAAAAAATCCCACTCATTTAAACTAATTCTTTTGCTAAGTATATGAATTACATCATCTTCTAAAGCATCCAACACCTCCTAATGCCTTAAGTATGCACTTTCTTAACATCTAGAAAGGCCCACATAGCTTGACAAATATTTAAAATATAATTAGCTTTAGCAAACTAACTTTAGATACTCATATTTTTAAAAAATATTTTGGCTACTGCTTTCCATTTATTCACAATCTGACAAGTAGACAGATTCTTATCTTTGCCTGAGCTTCTAATCTCATCTGTTTTTTCAAGAAGGTTCTAGCTCTAAATAAAAAACTCCTTCTGGTGGGAGAGGCCTTGTGGGTTAAGCATATTTAAAATAAAAAGGTTTTAATATTTAGTGAAATGAAGAAGTTGACACCTCCAGTTCCTGTTGTTTGAATGTTATTATTTCTATAACTGTGCACATTTTCTTCCTGGTATTTAAGGTTTCCATATCAGACCTCTACTCCAACCCTAGTGTTTAAAAAATAGGTTCAGAAAGGATCTCAGTAAGTTATGCAGTTCACTCATCTGGTCCACTAACAATTTTACTAAAAGCTGTTTTCCAGACTTCTTTTTTTATTGTCAGAGACTTTCTTAATAGCCAAAGACAATCTATTTCAGTGACTCACAGCCCTCTCAATCCTTAGACAATCAGTCATGTTGAGCCTTGCAACCTAAAGGTGTTACTTCTTGTCCTAAACACCACAAACACTGAAGGCATTATTCTGATTACTCTTTGAAACAGCCCTGTCAGGTAACCTTAGAATGTCTCATTCGAGTCTTTTTTTCTCCAGACTAGGAGAAAACCTCTTTAATTAATTTCATCTTTCTCCTTCTCTTCAGGCCACGTCATCAGCCTCACTGGTCTGTACTGGGAATCTGCAATCTGTCTGATGGACAGGTGTTTTTCCTGGGGTGTGGCATCTGAAGTTAGAAACAATATTTTGGTAATGACTTAGTTATGAGGAATAGAAAAAAAATTACTACAAACCCATTCTCAAAGACAAAAAGAGGGGCTTATTTATTCACTTCTTTGACTGAAAGAAAGCTTAGTTAATATGAGTCAGATAAACTGGCAATACTGCAGATCAGTAAATTCTAGTGGGATGAATGTCATGATAAAAGAAAGGGGCATGCTAAACCCATTTGAATGACTATATATAGGAGCAAATTTTCACATCTGACTGGCACAGGGGACAAAATCTGCACTCTGCTCCTCATGTGCAATAATTAATGTCAACCCCATCCTCTGGATTTTTGGTATGATACCTGCATTTTAAGCTAAGCACTACTTTGTTTTATATGCAATTAAAATGAAGATATTTTGATCTCATTCAAGGTGCAAAGGGTTCTGCTGACCCAGAGAGATGAGTCAGAAGTGACTCATCACCTGTTTTTTGGCAGGATGTTTAGAACATGGACAAATCACAAGGTGAATGGTAGGGATCATTTGAAACACCATGGTCTCTCACCATTATTTAAAGGCTGGGTTTGTTTAACATTATCTTTTTTCTTTTTTTTCTTCTGAAACCTCACAGATAAACCAGAAGACAGAAGGTTTCACCTCCCTAGGAGATTTTTACTCTCTGAGGTCCCACAGATGGCAACGTTCTGCCAGGTGGCACAGCCTGTGTAGTAGAACCTACCACAGACACCACTTGCTACCACCTGTGATCCCTTGAAGTCCAGAAATAAAAAGATGACTCAGGGTGTGCAGATTCGAAAATAAACCTGCCTGTCAACCATTTCTGGTTGTGTTGTGCCCTTTTAATGGGTGTCTGTAGTGTCTCATAGTACCAAGTGTCAATCACTTACATACCTTAAGCATTCATTATTTGGTATTCTGAAGGTATCCTTAGATTTCTTTTAAAGTCAGACCATTTCTGGACAGTTATTTCACCCCCAGAACCAAAGGAAAACAGCTGCTTCTTTACTGGAACAACTTTCTAGCTTAATGCTGTTATTAACAAAACAAGCAATTGGTAGTTACTCTACCTCTTTCTGGAGGATTTTAGAGTATTGCAGGTAACAGGAATGAGACTAACCAGAACTGCCATTTCAAGCTTAAGCCAGAAATGTCTTAGAGACTTAAAACAGAGAACAAAATCATTGAGAGAGGTTGTTCAGTTCATGTATCTGTTAGCTGGATTCATAAGGTTTTGGGGGCTGTGCACTAGGCCAGGAGGGTCTCTGCCAACAAGAAAGCCAAGTGCAGTACAATGTTCATCCAGTAACAGCTTAGTTCATCAGCTTTCTTTCATCCTTCCTCTAAAAATGTGTTGTTCCTTGTCTCATTGAGCAGAGGACAAATATACAGACTGCCCTATTAAATTAAGATCAGCTAGAGAGCAGTTAAAAATGGTGGGTTTTTGTCAGCTTCATCTCTGAGAACCCACAGTGTAATTTTTATAGCAAGTTAAAGACTTACTTCAGAAGATATCAAAAGGAAAATTCCTCACTGGAAAAGTGAAAGCAATTCATTACCTCATTTGCCTTAACGCAGACATGAATGAAGCAGCACATTGTCCAGAGACACAATTCTGAAGAGATGTGGAGGAAGAAAAAGCAAAATAAATACTGTCTTGATTATACTTTTTGTACCTCATTTAATCAACTTTGTATATTTATTTTCTATCAGCTAATCTTTACTGGCCACAGAAGGATCAATTTCCTAAAACTTGTATGACAGCTTAAGTTGTGACAATTGCATCATTATTTCCATTACCATTTTGATTTCATTTCAAAAAATCCAAGTATTCTGACTTGATAAGGATATACTGTTTCCATATTATTTTGAATACAAACTGTCCTAAGACAATCAACAGCTTAATCTCTCTTCTGAGTTATCTTTAGTTTATTTGTGTCATCCTTACCTCTTCTTTCTGGTTCTCATCATCCAAGCTAATTCCATCCTTTCAGTCCCAAACGTGTCTCCCAGGCTGGGATTCCTGCTCTCACACTCACTGGTGTGTGAGACACTTCCAGTTCTGCACATCTCAAATGCTTTTTGGACGGAAGAGGAACTGCTGCCCTGGGAATGCTGGTGCCACAGAGAAGCACAGGATGGGTCAGGCTGGGGGAGACCACAATGGTCATCTGGTCCAATCTCCCTGCTCCAGCAGGGTCATCCCAGAGCTCATGGCACAGGATTGTGACCAGATGGTTCTGGAATATCTCCAGTGAGAGAGACCCCACACCCTCTATGGGTACTAACACACTCTGGATTACCTCAAATTCCGTCTTTGCTTTCAGAGGACCCAGAAGCCCAGATTCCACTACACCTGCCCAAGAGCAGGCACTAGAGCTAAAACTTTGAGCTCTTGAATTCTGCTAACTCCTTTTGCTGATTCACCTGCCATGGGTTGTGGTCAAAACTGGATGCAAACAAAAAGAAATGGTTCTATCACAGAGCAAATCAGGTCTCACACAAACTTTGTTAGCCTGGACTTACCTTAAGCACTGCTATGCCATCCCTTTCATTTTAAACCTTACACTCACCACTGAACTTTGTCCTAGAGGAAGAACTCACAGGAGGATGTTCCCAGCAATTCATTTTGACTGATTTAGCACCTCCTTCACATCCAGAGGACTCCAGGAGCACGGAGAGAATTTTGTCCTTGACAGGTCTAATTCTGTATGTATGGGTGCAAGTAATCCAACACACATTGTAACAGAAGGCAATGAGAAGATGGGAGACTCAACTTAAACCTGACAATATTACACATAAAAGTTGTATTTCTGCATGGCATAAACTTCAGTGTAGGCTGCTTTGGTCCACTTCTTCGAAACTAAAATTTTAAAAGAGGTAACTTTGCATTAGAAAGTGTTTTACATGTTTTCCTCTGTGTGGTTTTCAGCACTCATTCCCTGGTAGCTGTGAATTACTGAAGTGTGATCACGGATTTGAGAGTGATAAGCCTCGTACTGGGATATGTTATTTTGGACAACAGCCCAACCAATATTCAGAGGACCCTCCACTACCATTTTTGAAAGATTTAAGACACCTTTAGTTACAGCCACATCCACTTCTGCAAATGTGCCCTGAACCATCCTTTGTTGACTTTTTTTCTTTCTTTTCCCCTTGCTCTCAGAGTAACAATTAGTCACATACTGTGCACACATAAATAACAGACATTTTAAAGCAGATTTGGAATACATTCATAATTAAGCATATCTTTGAAGCAAGCTGTTGTAACTTGGAAATATCTAAATGGAAATATATATTAGCATTATAGTTTATGAAACACTGAGGTTTGCTGCTTGTCACTGCATTTTAAAATTGCTTCAGTATTCCTAAAGAGTTTAAGGGAAACCTGAGACAAGAAAGTTGCTGGCAAAGATGTCACCACATACAAGTCCTGCCAATGCTCTAGTAAAAGATAAAATCTTAATTTTTACCTTGTTATACCTTTGCAATTTTTAAAATATTTTTTAAGGGAAACTAAAAATGGAAGCCTGTCATGTAAAATAATAGAACAGTAACTTTAGACAAACTAATTAGTATCACTTTTTTCTGACAAAGCAAAATGCTATTAAACAATATTAAAATGATATTTTATATACACAAACACTGTCTAAACACAAAATGCTGACAATACAGCACACTGAAAGAAGCAGAATTTTTGTAGTCTTCATATTATCTTTTAGAAAAATATATGACCAAGGAAATGCAAAATACAGGTGTATGATCAATAAGTGCCAGCTTCAATAGTGCAACATTTTATTAATGACAGAAATATCTGGTTTTATCACTGCTCGTGTTTTATAAAAGCTGCAGTGAAAGTAATAATGGCAGCAAAGGGGGATTTTGGCACTGAAGATATAGCAAAAGCACATTTCAGTGGTCTTTTAAGTGTATCAACAAAAAAGCTTATTAGTGAAAAATGCAAAAAAAACCCAAAAACCTTTCAGTTATTTAAACTGGCCAATGAAATGGCAGAATGAAAATCTGTGTAAAATAGTGTAACACAATTTACACAAGGTTATCTTTCTCTTCAAGTCAATTGATGTAAACACAAATATGAGATATATTTAGAAATAGCACATGTGCATTTGGGTTTTATTCAGTTCAACTACACAACACATAAAGGTTTAGTACTAAAAGGAGCACTTTTAAAACTGGGCTTATTTGTGGCTCGCTTGTTTACTCGTAGCCTAATTTATGACTGGTTTGTTTGTTTACAAATTAGACCTATAATGGTAGTGTTCCTAAAAATAGATTGGTGTGGAATGTCTAAGCCTGTTATTTTAAAACTCAGCAATCTAAAGTGTGGTACAGTACAGTGATTTCTATCTTGTATCAGGCTTTACACAAAGTTTCCATGCTCTGGTTTCCATATGTGTATTTCAGTATGTACATCAAACTTGAAGGCAATAAAAGCTGTGTCTGTGATGGAAGAAAAAGTGTGGGGCAAATTAAAATAGCCATTTTGAAACAGTAGATAATGTCTTTAAAAAAAACATCTTTAATTCTCCTACAGCTTTACATACAAAGAATAAATGAAATATGATCTTATTTCCTTAAAATTTAATATGGGAAGTGGGTGCAACATAAAAATCTGTGATGTGGTTGACTTGTTTTAAATGTGAACCTGAGTAAGGGCAGGAAAAAAACATGACTTATGACTAAGAGAATAAAATTCCTTCATAATTTAAGTAGCTGAACAGGTTTTTAATGTTCTACCACAAAACAGCAAGGCAACAGATGATAATGGCCTTGTATCCAATGAATTATCATGAACATCCACTGCAAACCTGAATATTTTCTGCAAAAATAAAACATCAGATTATGCACAATAATAAAAAGCATCAGAAATAGATGCACCTGGATTTTCTTCCTTTGTTTTTTAAACCACAAATATCAGAATTCAGCATTTATGTCACAGTCCTTGAACAGTTGCTCTGAGATGACTACATTAAGCACGCTACCGCACTAAGTAGACACCCCACAACAGGCTTGCACTGCAGCAGTAACATAGTTTTCATGTAGGCACAGACTTTTTTTCCCTCATTCATGTTCAAAAACAACATGAAATAAGCAACTCAAGACAATATTAGGATTCATCCCGCGGTTCCTTGTTAGCGAAAAGTTCTTGCCACTTTGGTAATCGAAGTCACTGAACGTGTTTAAAAACTGCAGGTACCTCGAGGAAAAGAAGAGTTCCATATTCAGCAAGGCAGCATTATATCAGGATATTTTATACCAATTAAGGCATAAAGAACTTTGCATCAGGGTATACAATACTCAATCTCTGAATAAAGTTTCATATTCTGTGTGGCGAAAGTGCATAGGAGTGGGATTCCACCAGAGTAAAAAGAATCCTCTCACAGTATTAAGGCCTTTCGATTTTATGTGAACTGTGTCAGGCTGAAGTCAGCACAGTGGAAAGAACATGGGCTGCCATCACACTGGGCACCACTGGAGTTCCCTTAGCACATCTTGTCTTCTCCCAGCTGTCGTTCATCATCTTCATCAGCTTCCTCAATAACCTGAATGTCATCTGCTTGAGGTAAAGGTGAGATTTCAGTCAGCAGTTTGGCTCCTTCTGTTTTATTTTTTTCTTCCTCTTCGATCACTTTCTTCCATATTTTGTGATTTTCGCTGAGGTGGTGTATTAGCTGGCAAAATATTCGTCTACCTTTTTTTCTTTGAGCTTCTGTAAAATTATAAGCATATTGGATGGTTTGACATTCCAAGTAATTGCATTTTGCACATACAAAACCAAAGACAGATTGCAAGAGAGACATAAATTTGAGCAAGGCACGTGGATGATTATTCTGAATATTTAAACAGTGGCACGGCAAAGGCTATCAACAAGTTTCTGTTTCAAAATGCAATTCTCCTGGTAGCAACAAAATTTTTATTGAAAGAGGAAACTTTTTGAAGCAGCCTAAAAGCAAAACCTACAAGATTTGTACCACACAATTTTAACTGTCAGCACTATGCCTGAAGCTATTGAATGACAACTACACAGCAGCTGAAATGCAGGAACTTACTTAAAATAAGATCATCTTCCATTTCTTCATCATCACTCTCTAACTGTGCACCATCATCATCCTCAGTGCTTTCTGCATCCTCCTCATCAACCCACTGCCCTGGGAGCAGCCCAGCTGCATTGTAGGAATTGCAAAGGGGGCCAACTATGTGAGTGATGAAAGATTCCTGCAGTTTCGCCAGCTGGGGAGAAGAACGATCCATGAAGGGGCTTATAGGTAATCCAAGACTTGCTTCTTCATCACCCTGAAAAGAGAAATGAAAAATCTTATCAGAATTTCTCACAAAATTCACTTGACATTTTTATTTTAAAAATTACATTTATTGAACAGAGTAACCTACAACTCCCTCACGAGGGGAAGTGCAGAAAAGGCACTGATCTCTTCTCTCCAATGAGCAGTGACAGGACACAAGGGAATGGCCTGAAGCTGTGTCAGGAGAAGTTTAGGTTGGATATCAGGAAAAGGTTCCTCACCCAGAGGGTGGCTGGGCACTAGAACAGCTCCCCGGCGCAGTGGTCACAGCACCAGCCTGACAGAGGGCAAGAAGCATTTGGACAACTCTCTCAGGCTCATGGTGTGATTTTTGGGGTGTCCTGGGCAGGGCCAGGAGTTAGGCTTTGATGATTCTTGTGGGCCCTTCCAACTCAGGATATTCTGTGATTCCATGAACCATCACAAGGATTGTATCTTTTTAATGGTGACAATAATAGTATAGACTAAGTGAATGAAAATGTAATTAGGCCAATTTAAAATAAAGACACATTATGGCACAGTCCATAATCCTCCCTTCAGCTTTGCTTATGCCTGGATGGAGAACTAGCTCTGCTGGAGCTGCTGTTCCTCTGCCTTCACAGGATAGCTTCAGAGGAGGCAGAGATTTGACCTCAATTGCTGAGCTGGTGGACAGAGAAAATAGGCAGAGTGATCAGCCACAGCAAGGCATTCTGATAATGGCATCCTGCTCCAGGCCACAGAAGAATGAAATTAACTACAACATCCAGAGCAAAATGTTTTGGTTTGGTTTTTTTTTCCCATTTTATAAACTGTAGGAGAAAAACACTGAACAGTTGCCCATAGAAAAATCATAGAAGTATCTCAGCACTTCCATGGACTTGATAGTTTAAAGCTGAATGTACATTTCTAGGCCTGTGGATTTTGTACATATTCTTTCACCTAGAAACATATCTGTGAACTTAACTTCCAAAAATGAAAGAAGTTATTTTGGTTTACCAGCATCATCCTAAGGAAAGAAGCCTTCTCCCTCAAAAATCCCCTAATATCTGAAAAATTGAGAATATGGGCTGGGAGCTTGTTTTCTAGACAAAATTAATAGAAACTAAAAGATCATTTGAGCCACCAATGAAAATCTATTTCAGTATTCAGAATGAGAAGATGGAAATACCTTACCTGAAGATTTAAAACAAGGAATGAAGCCACACTTAGTTAAACCACTTATTAAAACAAAGAATCAATCATCTGCCCATCATTAAAACAGAAGAGAAAATTGCTCTCCATACCTACCTGTTCATAAAATTCATTGACAATGCCTTCAGTCCATTTCAGATGCAGCTCTCTGACTTTGGCTGGGCCATTAATATCAGCCAGTTTGATGCATATCTGACAGGCCAGCAGGCGATCGTTTTCATTGCTCCATTCTATGCCATTACTGTTTATGTCATTCACCTGACAGAGGCACAAACATCAAGTTAAAACTATTCCTCTGTGGGTTTATTGGGCAATCTACAAACCATCTACAGCTGGTTTGGAAAAAGGAAATGCTTTATTGGCATTTTTAATAACTTATTTTTAATAATATAGAACTTTAAATGCAAGTAATTAAAACTAACAATCACTGAGAAGCAGTGATAACATTGGTATATCAAAACCAGATCAGTGCAGACACAAAAGTGGAACAAACCTTGGCATTAAATTCTGCAAGGAAATCAAAATGCTTCTTGAGGTCTGTGGCAAGGATTGCTTCAATCACTAAGAAACGAAAACGCTTGAATTCTACGTGATCGAGGTTCGATAAAAAGTTGTATTCTGGTCGTGATAAGAAAAGGTTCCAGGCAGATGCAGCGTGGTGATTTTCTAAGACTGATCTGTCATTGTAGAGAACAGCCTACAGAAAAAAAAAATAAACCAAAAAACAGAGCATCATAAATTAGACAGGAAAATTTTAAAGTTATAATTAAATATTCTGAAGTTTAAGGGCTAGCCATAAACAACATTAGGTAAAAAAATAAAAAATAGAAATTATATTTTTGCCTTCTAGTTTTTGGGTTAAAGTGAGACAAAAATGACAGATGAGGGGAAAAAAAAAACCCCTAACTTACCAATTAGCTAAGTTCTTTGTTTCTTTAAAAGTCCTTAACAATGTCCTAGTGACATGTGCATTCAGACTGTAGGCACACATACACAAACCACTCATGACTTTGCACAGTGCATGTGTGGAGCAGTGTGTGTTTTATGTCAAACAGTGATGAAAAAACCCAAGAAAATAAAAAAATCTAAGTACATGCATTTAATTCCTCTTAATCATGTTGGAAAAACAAAGCCAAACAAAACAAAACAAAAGCAAACAAACAAAAAAAAATCCCACAAACCAAACCCAAAAAAACCCTCAAAAACAAACAGAAAATCCCCCACCCAACAGAAACAATGACACAAATTAAAAAAATAACAAACACAAAAAAAAACACCACAAAAAGAACTCCAAAACATATGAGAACTGTCATTAATGGGAAATGGTGCAAGTGTCACTAGTTTTCAAAGTGCTGTGTTTAATACTAATGCATAAATTTTAACTGTAAACAAGCTAACTGAAATATAAAAACAATAGCAGATTTTACTCACAGCTTCCATGTTTATATAAAACACTCTATAAAACAATTAGTCCCATCTAGATTAAACAGAACCCGAAAAAATCCTTCATTTTGTCCATGCTTTTTGCAGTTTTTTGAAGAAAGCTTGTATTTTTGAAACTTGGTGATGGGTGTCTGTGTTGTTTGGTTTTGTGCTTCCTTGTATGATGTTTTCAGCAGAAATACACATCTGCCTACATCCCAAACTCTCTTTGTAATAAGGAGTTGTTGAAAACTGATTGGAAAGCTCCCTTTCAAAATTTTTTATCTCCTAACAAGCTGTACCAGTTTCTAATCTATTGCTGTTATTGCTGTTGTAATTATTATTTAAGTTTCTTGTCTGTAACTTAGCAAGAGAGATCCAAACAGCCATCACAGTTGCTTAGACAGACTTCGGGCCAGCTCACTATGAAATAATCCTTTACTCTATCCTGCACTGGTTTAGGTTGTTATTTTCAATTCTGCAACCTGAAAGTTGTTTCTACATGCATACGCAACCAAGAGATAGAAAACACACCAGAATTTAACAGGGTAGAAAGATGAAAATATTACACAAGGATAGTACACATTAATTTCCTCATTTCTTAAATAAGGCCTCAAATATTTAAATCCTAAACAACTTCCTTTAGGGATATAGAATAGAAAAAATTTCTTTATACTGATTTCAAACAGAAACAAGTAATTTTCTGCTGAAAAAGGTCCTTACCTGAGGTGCATTTGTGGCCACTAGAAAAGCATTTGTACGTCCAGGATGGTCATAGTCGTGCATGGCAGCTGCTACATACAAAGCCATCAATTCCAAAGCAGGAATGTTTGATGCCAGACAGCCATAACTGTCATCAGTAATAGGACAGCTTTTTGAAGAAGTGTAGCTGACTCGAACAGGGGCAATACCACTGGCTTCATCTACAACAAAAAGCAAAGTATAAAAAACATCATCTTTTTTAGGATGGCATTTCATTCATATTTGTAATACATTATAAATGACTCAAGCCAGACACTGTTGCAAACATGGTATAGTTATCCTTGCCGTCATGAAGCTGAATAATTGGCAGAGACTCATATTTGGAAAAATAAAAAGTTGTATTAATGTTTATAGATAAATTAACAAATTTGAAGAAAAGCTGAAATGCCACTGAGTTGCAGATTTGTAGCACTAACAGAATATTCTGCTGTTTGTCTCCAACCTCAATTAGTACAAGAAAGGATCAATCAGCACCTTTCTTAGTATTTCTATAATTTTCCCATTTCTTGAGCTTGCAAACCTACAGGAAAACCTTGGCAGGGGCAGTGGAAACTACTAAAAAATGAACTAACTGCATTGAATTAGAAGTATTTACATGATAAAATTCACTGTTTTATTCTTCTCTTTCTTTTTTCTTTTTCTGGTGGCAAAGTCACTCCTTAAAAAAAGAGAAAAAGGAATAGCACTTATTTAATCAGTGCATAATATGAAGGGAACTCCCTTTCCTTCATAGAATAAGCAAGGATTAAAATCCTGAAACTATTTATACTGGGAGAGTTTCCAAGCAATAGGACTATAATTTCTTATTTTAATTTTACTTTTTTTTTGTAGAAGGGAACAAAATTATTTTTATCACTTTTCTCCATTTAAGTCTCCAGTCCCAATCCATTTAACACTTGGAGAAAGAAAAGGCAAAAGGGTGCAATATGTAGATATGGGCAAACTTGGAAAAATGAGAAAATTCAGAAAATTCCAGCCTTTTAAAAGCCACACGACTCATGTCTTGTCTTTTTCTACTACACATATAAAACAGAGTTCTTGGAGAGAGCTTGATTTCCCCTTGTCATTTCTCTGAAATACAAACCATTTAGCATCAAAGTCTATGTTTACAATCTTTTTTTTTTTAATCCTTTACTTACAAGAACCATTTTGGTAAAAATTGCAAGTTCTTAATTAAAAAGTTAGTTCTATGAAGTCATAGACAACGCAAAAGCAAGCTTCACTGGAAGAAACTGCACACAAAATTTTCTCTATTTCTCTTTCAGGGATGCTCTTATGCAGTTATTGTTAGGGTGGTCAATCCCCTGCCTGAAAGTCTGCATGTGATACCTAATAGAAAATTCTAAAGTATTAATTTTTATACTAAAGCCATTAAGGAGAACTTCAATTAAGTTAAATACTCTGGTATTTTTTCTTTGGTCTATTTAACTTTCCAATAAAGTTAAGAAATATTAGTCTAATGTATTTCAAATGCTAAAAATACCCCTGACTATGGCAGAAAACAGAGGTTTCATTCAGCACAGAAAATTTATTAAGTGAACCAGTTTTCTTGGCTAACAAACTAACCATTACTCATCTAATAATTTTTCTAAAAGTCAATTGCATGATATTTCTGAACGGTGCGTGCTTTGTAATTTTTTTCCTACTGCCTTATATTAAAGTACAAAAAAAAAAATAAAGAAGTGAGTCATAAGAATAATTAGATATTTTCTTCCAGAATAATTTGGTTTACCTGTTTCATGCAAACATTCTTCAGCAAAACAAAATTACCCTATGTGAATCCATACCTATATCACTCTCCAGGAGATGCTCATTCCGGATTTGCTGAAATCCAGGAATGGGCCGTGTTGTCAGGTACCACACAGCATGGAGAACATCCGTGGCGTGGATACGATTGTGATCTGAAAATCAGCAAGATACCATGAAAATATATTATCTGAAATGTCATCAAAAGGATCAACAACAACAAAATTAAAAAAAAAAAAAAGGAAAGAAAAAAAAGAAATGTACAAAATGAATTATAAGGGAGATTTTGATCAAATATAAAAGGAAGAATTGTATTTAAGCTGTAAGAAGAGGATATATGTATAACTAAATATTTTTAAGGAGGAAGTTAGATAGACATCAAACAATGTCTATGCACACTTCATCCTACCTGGGCCTCAGGAAGGGATTAAATGTCCTTTTAAATCAATGATGGTGAGAACCAAGCATGGCTTGCAATCTAATACCTACAAGCACCTGGGCTGGACAAACATCTGTGGAGTGGGGAAGTGGGGTTTTTTGCTTTGTTTTCCAAGAAATTTGGCTGCCCTACACAGCAAGATGAGTAACTACCATCAAAATTCTCCATTTGCTTCTCATTTTTTTTTAAGGACCTAACCCAAATTTCTGTTAAATCAGCAAATATTCTCCCATTGACTTCAGTATGTTTGATCTAACCACTAATTCAAATTCTTTGAGATTGTCTTCAAGCTGCACATTAACAAATTCAGTTTTAGAGTCCACCCGCTTTGTCCTGCGACTCATTAGGATCAGTTCCAAGTTCTGTCAAATGTATCTATGAAAAACACACAAAGCTCAGGCACTGCCTACCAGTACAAATTGTACACACTAAAGGAGACCTGCTGATGTGAAAATCCCATGTGCAGACAGGGAGTACTCACAGGGAATATCCCGGTAGCCGTTTTCCAGTGCACAGAAGTAATTCATGAACTCTTGAGTGGGGATCTTGAAAATTTCAAACAAGCCAGTGTCTCGAAACAAGCTGTAACTTACCTAAACAAAGATTAAAATTAATTTCAGTCTGATGGTCTGCTTTTTCAACTTTAAAAATATTCTTGTTTTTAAAATTTTACGTGCCAGCAGACTTGGAAATTACTGAAATTCCACTAAAGATTATCAGAATGCTATTGTCATAGAGATATATTTAAAAAATTTTTAGCACAAGTATGTGTATTTTTATGGTCCAATCAATACAAAATAATAAAAGCTTTTATTTTCTTACTGATAAATTCTATGGGCAACTGATTATTTTTAATAATATTGCCAAAAATGTTTCATACAATTAAATAAGTCCTGCTTTATTCCATTAGTGACCTAAAAAGAAAAAATTTATACCCTGACTTATTATTCAAAACTTCAAATTACTTAATTATAGCAGCAGAGTCATTAATAATAAAACAAAGAGAAATAAATAATACCAGCCCCCCAACACTGTGGTTGTTTTTGAGACTTTGGTAAAGAGATCCTATTTCTTGTGTTTATTACAATTTATCTTGAGTGTTTTTAACAAAACTGGCTGGTGAATGAAGAAGCATTTCAAAAGGGACTCAGAATATCCATATGTGTATATAAAGCACGTATTATGGTTTACATGTAGAACTTAGTGTACTTCAAAGCCTAATTTCCCCCCTCCCCCCCCTCCCCAGACTAAAAATCTATTTTAAAACTTTTTAAATCAAGTTCCTGATACTGATTTTTATAACTTTTTTCCTAGCCACAGGAGAGGAACAAGAAGTTCTGAAATGTGGGAGGTGCTCAGAGGAGCAGGAGCTGCAGAATAAGCAGACATCTCTCCCTCCACCTGGCCCAAGCATTCCCCTTTCACATACCCAGTCTGAGAAGCTCACAACAGATGAGGGCAAAACGCACTTTTTAATTGGCTGCTAAATAAGATGTGAATCAGGTGCTTAGAGCACAAAGGGCAGAAGCTCTGGGGTGGGAGGAGGAGAAGGAGGAGGAGAAGTTAACACACACACATCCAATCTCAGGAAGAACTCAGGAAGAAATTCTGGTAGAGTCAAGGCCTGCACACCAAAGTACTCAGAGGTGGGAACTCTGCCCCAGAATGCACACAAATGGAATGCAAGCCCATGTGGATCACAGAGTATCCTGCACTAGAAGCACCACACCAAAGTGGTTTGGGGCATTCCAGTCTGTACATTAACACTTGTCACTGACTCGGGTGACAAAAGACCTGAAAACATTTGATCAACAAAGACTAATGGAAGATTTAAAAAACCACACAAAACCAAAATATTGTGTATTATGAAAGAAAAGATGGTGTCTAATGACAAGAATTAAATTATCCCCACTGGTGTTTCCTGACTTCAGCCCAGGGGCAGGCCCATGATTCCAACTGCATCAGAGTACTTCCAACTGGTTTCCTTCCCTCCAGCTGATTGTTCCTAACACTGACCTTGAACAAAAGTGACATGAGCTCTACTCCAGGGTGGAAAACTAAGACACTGGAAATAAAACTATTTAGTGGGCAGATCAGAAGCTCCACCATTGCTAAATCCACCCTAAGGAAGGAGACAGAAGATTCCAGATGACCTTGATGAATGGGAGAAGCTGGGGAAGAGCAAACAGAATCCTACTCTTGCACCTGCCAGCAGGTTTGGCTTCAGCAAACATGAAACTGAGCTTAGCAATAAGTCAGAAAGAGATAAAAGGGATACTATGTGCAGAAAGCAGCATGGAAAAAAATCCCACTGTTTGTAGGATCGAGAGGAAAAAGGCTACCTAAAAGATCACTTCTCTCCCCCACAGGTGTAGCACTAGCAGAAATATTTAACTGAAATAAAGAAAAGAGAAACGGTTGACAAACAGAGTAGTAATTCTGAAAGCAGGAGATAATTTTGCACAGGAAATGGCATATTGTGATAAAACCTAGTCAGTGTGAGTCTAACTTATGTACACTGAGAATAAAATTCAGGAAAACTGGAGCATGTTCTCTACAGATAAACCATTTTTTATGACTTACAATGACATGGAGTACATGAGAGCCAACATGTGAGCCAACATTCACATATATGTGGACTGCAAAACTTCTTCAAGGTTTAAATAAAATATGTAAGCATGGCAGCTTTACCTACACTCCCTCATATAATAAAAGACAACAAACCTGGCTAAGGATTCTTCCAGACTGATCTCCCATTTCTTTTACAAGGTCAAAAATTTGGAAATTCCAATTGTTCATCTTCTCCATTAGTGAATCATGGTCTAATAACATTGTTTCTAATGAAGTACTCTGTTCCACCTGTATGAGATTAAGACACTTTATCATCTCTAAAATAACAATGAAAACTAATTTATCAGTTGTGTTGACAAAAA